>CM032228.1:103180000-103780000 GCA_019009955.1 Riptortus pedestris | reverse complement strand
TATTTTAATTAAATAAAGTATTAAATACATTTAAGGAGAAACTGAAATTTCTGATTAATTAATGTTTGGGAAAGAGGGGGGGGTGACAATATACTTTGGTCTTCATTCAACCTGTTAATTATGACTGTTAACTTTAATGAAAGTGTATTAATCCATCGAGGCACTAAGTTGAATAAATTCATACATGGATACACATTGATGATAATAAAAAAATGTCTATGCAAATTATTTGCTTTATAAATTACGATAAAGATGTTTATAACAAAAGTTACTCTAAATATCATATTAAACATCTTTTGTCATGTGCAGGTTCGCCAAAAAAACAATAGGAAACGAAATATAACAATTTTTCATTTCATGCCTCCCTATTAACCCCCACTCCTGTTTTTCCTAAAAATGTTAATATAGTTATAGTTAAAAATACGGTGTTTCGTTGATTTCGATTTAGTCTCTCGTGTCCTATAATATTGTTGACCCCTTCTATAGTTTTTCGTGTATACCTCATTTATACTTTGTTATTCGGCAAAAATGCATAGATAACAAAACAAACAACTTTTGTTATATGCACGTTTGCTGAAAAATGAATAGATTACAAAATATCGTGATCAACTAAAATAATCATTTTACAGACTAAGTGGCAATTATTTCACACATTATAAATATTTGAACACATAGATTTCATTGGTTTGTGTTTGATATACGTTAAATGAAACTCCAAAAATGTGAGGTTAAAAAGAAAGAAAAATAAAAAAAATAAATAAAGAAAACTAAATCATAAAATTATTTAACCCAGCAGACAGAGAAAACACCATCACATAGTGAAAATGTGTAAATAATATACTGAAGTAGTATTTGCTAAAATCATAACCACTTACTAGATGTGTTTACATGATATTATAATGTTCACTTCACAACTTAGAAATATAAGTAATTGTTTCTTGGTGTTATTCCTTTATTATAAGGATCCATTAATAGGAAAAGGACAATTCCTTAAGTCCAATTAGTTAGAAGCCACCATGTTTGTTCTGCCTAGAACCACTATTTTTTAGGATGCAATCCATTAGATTGACTGACTATATGAGTTGGCTCCAACAGTACTCCTATGGAACCAGTGGTCAGTTTTTTTTTTTTTTAATTTTATTTTATAGAGGGGAATGCCCATTCCCTATGTTCAACCCTTCTCTTTTGCCATGCTTGGGACTGGTAGGGAGCTTGGTTTTACACTCTTGGTAATTTCATGATTAGGAGCATAAAACTTTTAGCTTGATACCTTCTATTTAGATAGGGCATGCCTATGATGAATTTTAAAACCACCCACAGAGGTAAGTGCCAATATGAACTTATAAAAGTACTTTTTTTCTTTACCTCAGATAGTTCAGCTGTATTAAATTAATGCAATTGGAGTAAATTCAATGGATCACTTGTAGTTGTAGTTTAAGATTATTTTTCTTAGAAATTGGTTTGGGGATTCTCCAATTAGCCTCTTTGTGTAACATAGCTTTCCTTTTTTTTTATTTTTTAAAATAACAATTTCTTATTCATTGAATATTTAAATTTTTATAGGAGTGTATGGACCTCCTCTTGGGAAAAAAGCTGTTGTCTTTGTTGATGATTTAAGCTTGCCAATGAAAGAAACTTATGGAGCACAACCCCCGATTGAACTATTAAGGCAGTGGCTCGACCATTGGCTGTGGTATGATCGCAAAGATAATTCTATTATTAAACTCGTTGATATCCAGGTAAAAAAAAGAAAAATATTTAAAACATCTTTAATTTAGTTTTACCTATTTAATTAGTTTAGATTATTCAATTGGTTGATCATTGTTTTAAACCCTAAAGAGCAAATTTTGTTATGAGTAAAGGTATTCAAATTTGAGTAAACAAATGTAATGTTGAACTCATTAATGATTCAGGAATAACATTAAATTTTCCATTAGCGATTGTAAGTAGATTTAATGTTTTGGATTCTGACAGTTTAAAGCCTTGTTAATTAGTAGTTGTTAAAATGATCAACTAATGAATAAATGGTGATCTTAAATCACATTATTGCTTATTCCACAACATTTTTGTAGTCATACTTCTCTTCAGGTATCTTAGGTTCGGGTTTAAAATGTTTTGACAGCCTACATTCAATTGGAGAATCTGATGCTTAGACTTATTGGACACCCTAGTTTAAGTTACTTGTTTGGGATTTAGGTTGTCAAACATTTTGAACTTGTGATTATTGCTTGTTAAGATTAAGCATATGAGTATTGTATAAAAAGAATCATTTTCTGAATCATACAATAACTTGATTTAAGGCCACTAGTTATGATTGACCTTCCTACAAATCATAGAATCTGTTGAAATGTGATTGTAACAACTAACACAAATGGGCAAGCCCCCCCCCCCACAAAACCCCCTTATTTTATGCTTGTGTAGATCTCCTCAAATACTTTTTTACCACAAATGGGAACCAAAACATTCTTATTGAAGCTGATTAATGGTCATCAAAGGCGCTTTTATAGGATTTTAAAGGGAAGAGAATGTCTGAATTATTTGAAATACTGAATGGAATGCACAGCTGAAAGTATACTAATGGTAGAAGAGTTCACATGAGACATCCACTTTCTAACCATCAAACCAAAACCAAATTTTCCTCCAAAAGCCTTGTACACTTTTTTTATATTTCACTCTTTATTTTTTTTTGTGAATACACATTATACTTTTTTGTTGTATGTATAGGAAATGTGAGTGGCAATTTTAGTTTTCATTATCATTTATTTTAATTTGATTTCATAGTTGATGGCTGCTATGGCTCTTCCAACTGATATTAACCCAGTCTCTCCAAGGTTTTGGAGACATTTTAATATTACTGTTATTAATGAATTCGATGATGAAACTATGGTTATGATATTTAGTAAAATAATGCTCTGGCATCTTGACACTAGGTGAGTTTAATTTCTTGTCTATTATTTTTCTGAAATTTTATTAAAAATAAATATTATTTATTTGTTTATTTTACATTCTTATGAATAAATTTGATTTACCAGAGTTGATGTATTCAAGCAGGGTTCTACAATAATTTCATGATAATTTTGATAATGAGAATTATAAATAATGTCATAGACTGGTAAGCTTTCCAAATAACAGTCACATGTTCATCACAATATTTACTACTGGTGGAGGGGGGGGGGCTTACCCTCTTAGTTCTTCTTAGGTACATAGTTGTGTTCTGCCAAGTTATGACCTATGCAGTATTTGGAGCTCTGGTGTGATCCTGTATACATTTGAGAATCTGCATTTTTTACCACCTCTCTGTTTAACATTCAATAATAGGTCGAGGCTTCTTTGTTTTATAAAATTTCTCTTAAGGGAAATCAGCTATTGAGGTTGTACTCATGATGTGATTTTAGAAAAGGTTCTTCAAATGTCCATCGATCCTATCCAGGGGATGATAAAAAAGTCTATCAACAGGGGCTGCTTCAACTAAGCAGATTTCCTGCGTGCTGGAATGGCATACTACTGATCTCATCTAACCATATATTCCCAATTTCTAACTAAGAATAAAAGTGGGGATTTACTGATTCTGAAAACAGAAAAGAAAGAATAACTTGCTTAATATTTGAGGCACGAAAAAGTGGATAGAGCAACAAATGTAGAGCATCAATATTTTAACTATATTGGTTCTATAATGTTTTTGATTTGACTCATAATAATGGAGATTTTTTGAATTTCTCCCTCTAAACCCGACTGATCAATACTGAATTGCTCCCACCCGATTTCAGCAATTAATGACTATGAAAGTAAGTGTTGCATGAAATGGTTAAATATCGAGTATAGTATAGATCAAATAAACCTTTTCGAAACAAGAACAAGTGTGTGTGTTTTGAAATCAGAACAGGAGAAAGGGTTTAGAGTAGGAGTAAAGTATAAAAATATAAATATCTTCCTTACTATTCCAACTCCAGAAGTCTGTAGAATGAAAAAATAAAACGAAGATGAAAAACTGATGTACTAAAATTCCGAAATGGCCAAATTCTTCTGGAAAAATAGCCGTCACATAAAATTTGATAAATCAAGGGTTCTAAGTTTGTCGGGGGCCATTACTTTGAATTCTTGCAGTAAGATCAACTATCAAAATAATGTTTTTCAATTAGATCCAGATTACAGTAAGTGTATCGTAAATGGAAATAGCAATGCTCAGAAATATGTATGTGTGTACTGATTAGTGCATAACCACTTCTAGGTATGTACTTTGAATCCTTAATTTTATGCATATTTAAAAATTGCATGGCAATGAATAAGAAGTAGGGAGGAATAATTAACTTAAGAACAACATAGTATGGAGTGGGATTTAATGAATAAAGTATTCAGCCACATCATATCCAAGTTTGTATCTAGGCATCATAAATGCATAATAAGAATTCATAGTACCATCATCATCGTCAAAATAACAAATTGTCATCTTTACAACAAATTTTGCTTATTGTTAAAGTGTGATGACTAAAAGTAGAGTTTTACTGAAAGCTTAATAAAATGAATGTCGCTCAGGGACTGCATAAACTAAGCAGATTTCCCAGGGTGACACACCAGTGAACAAGAAAATATGAATAACTCCCTTAATATTGTAGGTTAAAATTGTAGATCATCAATAGTTAAACAAGATTGGTTCTATAAGATTTTACGATCCCACTCATGATAACGGAAATATTTTGAATTCACCCTCTCTATTCCCCAATATTCCATATCTGATTTCTGTTAATAACAAATGTGATATTTAGTGTTTACTGAAACCGTTAAATATCGAGTATGGTATAAATGAAATAAACATTTTTGAGTTAGGAATATAAATTCTTAAATTATGACATCACAAACTGTATTTGCATGTATCTCACACAGTAAAATCTCAATGGAAACCGTATTTGGTATTTAAGCTTGGAACAAGAAGTTTCATGATATAACAGCTTATTTTTCATATAAGATGTGTGTGAGTGGGAGTTTACTGATGTGCAAGACGCACCACATACTGGTCGTCCAACCACTACTGATGACAACAAAATAAAGGCGTTAATCGAAACCAACCTCGAACCTCGAGAGATAAGAGAAGCTCGACATATCGAATTCAACCGTTTACTTGCACTTACAACAGCTTGGTTACGTAAAGCAAACTGGATGTTTCGGTTCCTCGCGAATTAAAGGATATCCACCTCACCAAACGCATTAACATATGCGACTCTTTGCTGAATTGTAATGAAAAGGACCCATTTTTAAAAGAATCAATAACGGATGATGAAAAATGTATTGTTTACGATAACGTAGTCCGAAGAAGATTATGTACCAAGTAAAATGAGCTCTCACAATCAACATCCAAAGCCGATATTCACCAAAAAAAGATTATGCTTTTTGTGTGGTGGGATTACAAGGGTATAGTGTACTTTGAGTTGGTTCCAAGAAACCAAACTATTGATTGGAATGTCTACTGTCGTCAACTATCGAAACTGAACGAGGAAATCAAGAAAAAATGCCCTGAACTGGCCAACAGCAAAGGCGTGATGTTCCATCATGATAATGCCAGACCACACACTTCTTTGACAACTCGTCAATAATTTACAGAGCTCAATTGGGAACTGATGCCACATCCACCATATAGCCCTGACTTAGCACCATCAGATTACCATTTGTTTTGCTCCGTTCAAAACCATTTCAATGGTGAAACTTTCAATTCTGATGAGGCAGTTAAAAATGAGTTGGACCAGTTCTTTGCTTCTAAAAACCAAGGCTTCTTCGGACATGGAATGGAATGGCAAAAGGTAATCCCACAAAATGATCAATATACCATTGATTAATGTTTTAGTTAATATAAATAAATTTATTTTGAAAAATATGAAAAAAACGTTATTAATTATCGAGCAACCCAATAAAAACATTAAATGTGAAATAAGATTGCTTCTATAAAATTTTTCAATCCAACGTATAATAACAGAGATATTTTCAACTTTTGAAATTCCCCCAAATAAATATCCCCACCCACTGGTCTAATTTCAACCATTGATGAACTTGATCTTTAGTTTTATTAGACATTTACATATCGAGGTTGGTAACGATTGTACAAAAAGTGTGACTATATGTATAGTCCCACTCACTCATATACACACACATATATTTTGGAAGAACCTTATTTTCATCATCTAGGTAGGATCAATGGACATTTGTGGAGATATTTTGAGTATCGTATAATTAGCACAGCCTTAATAGATGATTTCTCTTAAGGGAAATCTGCTAAAATGAAGTTCATTGTAATAACGATAAAATCAATTCGAGTAGTTAACAATTTAATTGGTTTTCGGATGGAAGGGACTTAATATCTCTATACCAATTTGTTCCTGTCAGTCATGCAATTATTTGTCGAGGAGCTGAAATATATTTTTTAAAGTCTATTTATAATTTTGAATTGAATTATTAATACTCAGGGCAGGAAGCTTAAAATTAACAAGTATAGTTCAAATTTAGCACATAGAATTTCTATTGTAATATGCTGTTATGTTATGTAACCAAAAAATTTTGAGTTCAATGAAAATAAATGTACATTACTATTTTAATTTACACAAAAAAGAGACTCTAAATGAATTATCCATTGGATTAATGGTAATTTATATCACAGTTAAAGCTTTATTAAAATATCTATAAATAATTCATAAAAACATGGTAAATTATTGATTTTTTTATGTTTAATTAAAAGGATATCATTTGTAAGGTAGCTAGCTCATCTTTTTAAAAATGTCACCAATATCTTAGTTCTTGCCTCTGATGGCTTCTATTTTTTTCACATAATGGTTCTTCACATTTTTTTAGTCTTCTATCCCTTGAGTGGACAATTATTCTTTAAAACTAAAGAACTGAAGAAGATAATTCAGCTTCTAGTGTGGTAGGCCAGAAAAAAGCAGGTGCAAGACAAAACCAAGTGTGTGGTCATCCTCGAACCAACTCTTAGTTCTCTGTCACTAACTAAATAAAAAGTGATTCGTACTGCTGTTGAAAACATGGCAATAAATAGTGTAACAGACAATTGAACTCCTTGCAAATAAAGTAAAAATCCATCACGATGGTCTGTGTAAATTAAACAGATTTTCCATGTTCTGGAATGACACACTGGTCATCTCATCTCTCCGTCTATTCTGTATTTCTCTCGTTATAAAAAGCCCATGTAAACAAAAAATGAAATGTATGATGGAAATGAGACAATTAGTGACTCAGTTACTTAAAGTAAAAATCAGACAACTGGAGGGGGGGGGGGTTTACTGGTGTTCAAAAACATTATTTTAATTTCCTTCAAAACCCCTCTAATTCTGGTCCGATTTGAGCCATTAACAAATATGATCTTCAGCATAGAATGAAGCAGTTAAATATTGAATATAGTATGTGATCAAACAATCATTTTCGAGACTTAAAAAAGTAAAATATTAATTGATGTCATCGCACAACATATTTGGATGTACCTCACATACTAAAGGCCCATTGATATTTAATCCAAAAATTAGATGTTTCATGATACAATATATTGGCTTATTTTTAATGTGTGATGATTAAAAGGAATGAAGACAAAAAAAAAAAAAAAAAAAAAAAAAAATGCTTAAAAAAAAAAAAACAAAAAAAAAAAAAAAAAAAATTTGATCAATTATGGGGAATTAAATTTAAAACAAGATTGGTTTATAGCATGCTTTGATCCATAATAACAGTGATATTTTCTATTTTTGATTTGAAGACCACTGAAATCCCTTCAACTCTCCCTGGATTTCAGCTGTTACAGAGCGTGATATGGACATAGAATGTATAAATATAGACTTTGGTAATGATCAAATAAATGATGTGACTGCTTGGGCGATAAAAGACAAATATATAAAACAATATATATATATATATATATATATATATATAATATATAAAATTTCCATGTCACAATGTTAGTTACCGTACTCCTCCGAAACGGCTTTACCGATTTTTACCAAATTTTATATGCGGATTCAGTAGGTCTGAGAATCGGCTACTATCTATTTTTCATACCCCTAAGTGATAAGGGTTGTTCACCCTTAACATTTTTTTTTAATTTTTGGAAGAAATGTTTTGTTTTTATTTTTTTATAATGTGGCATTAAAAAATACATACAACCCTAAATTTTTACATTTTCATCACCAAACCCTATTTTTTTATAGCCATTTTAGTAATTTAATCATCCCGCTCGATAACTGATCAATTATAGTGTTTTTAACTATACTTCAATTAAAATTTCCCTTAGCTTATGGCAAATAAGAGTACTGGCTTAGATTTGAGTACACCATGTTTTTCACAAGGGCAATTGTACGTAGCATGCTCTCAAGTGGGTAAACCATCCAGTTTGTTTGTGCTCGCTAAAGATGGGCTAACAAAAAATATTGTTCATGCTATAGCATTAAAAGATTGATGTTGTTTGTTAGTGTTACTGTCGTAATTAATATGTGATATGTAATTTTAAGAAATAAACTATAATAACTTAAAAATAATATTGTTTGGCGTTTGTTATTTTTATATTCCCTTATCGTTCATAGCGCTCCATGCCTATTTCACGCATATACCGCATACTTACACACTTATAATAAGTAAGTTACTTTTTGTCTACACTAGAATTTATCTAGAAACTAGAAATAATTTACCATTAGAGTCTTAACATGATGGTATTTTTTTATTTGACAAGGCTACAATGTGTACAACTACACTTCCCGTCTGAGCTAATGGTTTTCTCGTAAGAGTCAGGCTGGGGACTTATAGTATTGAAGTTTTAGTTTTGAAGAATAAATGAAAATTAGTCCCTAATCAATCCCTATCCACTGTTTGATACACCATGAATAACCATGGATAGCATTCATTATAATTACATTCAAGTAAATTAAATGTATATATTTACCGTCAAAAACCAATCCGAGGAGTACGTTATATGCTTAATAGTAAATGTGAGTAGATAAAAAATACATTTCACAGGAAATTAGTTAATACAATTAACCGTGTTAGCCTATGGTCAACTTATGCTCCCAATTGAGTTTTATCAACATTGCATTACTTAAATACCTATAGTTCATATTAGAATATTATTATTAGATATTGTTGAGTATTTCAATATTTCTAAGCAAATTACTTACTTCATACATTGTTACCGAAAAAAATGTATAAAACAAAAGTTACTCTAAATAACAAAGTAAACAACTTTTGTTATGTGCACGTTTGCCTTAAAACAAATAGAAAATGAAATATCACGTACTTATATTTCATGCTTCCCTTATAACCCCACTCCCGTACTAATCTGAAATTTTAATATAGCTTATAATCATGGAAGAATTAACGCTAATTCACATATCGAGTTTTGTTAAACTTAATTCAATTGTTAGTACCCAATAAAATTGTTGGTTCCTACTTTAGTTTTTAGAGTATATCTCGTTTATACTTTGTTATTTGACAAAAGTGAATATAACAAAAGTTACTCAAAATTAACAACTTTTGTCAAGTGCATATTTGCCGAAAAACCAATAGGAAACGAAATATCGCTATTTTTAATTTCAGGCTTCCCTTATAACCCCCACTCCTGTTCTTCTCAGAGAATATTAATATTGTCTAAAGTCTAAGTTGGGTTAGTAGTAATATACATACCAAGTTTCATATAATTCGGTTCAGCCGTTTATGCGTGAAAAGGTAACAAACAAACAAACATACACGAAAGAAATAAAATGCAGTTATGGTGTCTATGACATGTGAAACGAAAAAGTATCGTGAAATTTCAAGAAAAAAATCAATGTACAGACAGAGGTTACAATTTTATATATATATAGTTTTTAATGGATCTCATTTTCATCATCTCTTCAGTAGGATTGATAAAAATTGCATCATGAGTACAACGTCAATAGCTCATTTCCCTTAAGGATTCTAATAATATAACACATTTAACATGCATGCACCCTATCACTATAGTTAGTGCAAACAAGCTCAGATGGGCATTAAAAGACATATTATCCTGAAAATATAATATTTGTTCAGTTTTATACATATAAATATATATTTTTTAGTTCTCACAATTTTTATTTTATCATTCATTAAATTCGATATTAAAATGTTTAATATAAAACTAAAAATCAAGTTGTTTTTGACTGAAATCGAACTAAGGGAAGGGGTGTCAGAAAATCAAAAATTAGAAATATATCTGTCATTATGAATTGGATTGGAAAATTGAACTATTGTTGGAAATTTAATTTCCTTCGTATGTTCTATAAATTTTTTCTCTATCGTGCATATTAACTGAGATATTTGCATTTTCTAGTTTTCTGTAAACCCCCAGTACCATTCATAACAATATTAACTATTAATTGATATATCATGAATCATTTTGGTGTCAAAGTTGACTACAATCCATTGATATTGGAAGGTGAAATGATGAAGGTCAGCATACAAAAAAAGAAGAAAAATCGCTCAAGATTGGCACACATCTGTTGTACAAAATTATTTATTAAAATTAATATTATTTATTTCTCCATTGCTGTACAGTATGTAATTTTTAATGAATATTTTAATTGTTTTTCTACGTACATTTTTCATTGTAGGGGATTCAGCAAAGAGTTTGATCCATGCATTGAGCAGATTGTAGGAGCAACCCTTTCTATTTACAAACTGGGTCTTCAAAACCTTTTACCAACACCTGCAAAATCACATTATCTTTTTAATTTGAGGGACTTTTCCAGAGTTATACAGGTAAACCTTACAGACTTCAATTTAAATTTATCTTTTTTACCCATATTATACATAATACTTAATTTTAGGGAGTGTTGTTATCCGTGCCTGAAGCAATGGAAGATCTCAGGGCAATGAAAAAGCTATGGATACATGAAGTTCTTCGTGTTTATAGTGATAGGCTTGTTGATGAAGCAGATAAAAAGTGGCTAATTAATACTCTTCATTCTATATGCAAAGAAAATCTCTTTGAAGATATGAATGATCTTCTTCAGCATCTCTGTAGCAATCCAGATGATAAGGTTTCTACTTTTATACATGAATTTATATTCTTAAGGTCATTGTGTTCAGCTTATTGCTTAATTGAGGGCTATACCATATTTATCCACTACTTGGTCTTGTGCTCCTCTTCCTTCCTTTGTTCATGTTCTGGGAATCAGGAATTTAAGAAGATCAGGGGACTACCAAAAGGTCTAGCCTTAGGATAACAGAAGCAGTGCAATTGTTAATAATTACTTTTATTTATCATATGAAGTAATAATTATTTTCCATTTGGCTTTGAGATATAATACTTTCTTATTAGTCACTGAAGCTGATTGCACACTTTCTAATTTTATGTATAAGTTATTTGTATGTAAGCTATTATTAAAAAGAGCGAAAAAGTTCATGTGTAATAACCCTTATTCCACTATGTTCTAACTTATTCAGTAGTTGTAGTCAGTAGTCATAATGAGTCAAAAGTCTTTGTTAAATTGGAAAATGTTCCTATTATGCTCATAATTCTATCCAGAGAATGTATTATATCCTCCAGAAAATTATATTTTGCCGAAGTAAGACATGTTTTCGTAGAAACCATACTGCCTGGCACATGCTTTTAAAATATTCCATTAGTTGATTAGAGATAATTTTTTGAGGATACTATGTAGTAGGAGGAGCATATATTAACGCTTTAGCAGTCACAATTTTTGTTTGATCGTTACCATACTCGATATTTAATCATTTTATGTAATAAGAAAGTTCAAGTTAATGAACTTAAGCCTAAAATCGGACCAGTGGGAGGGGGGATTTTCGAAAATTCGAAATATCTCTGTTACTATACGTCGATCGAAAAAATGTATAGAACCAATCTTATTGAAAATTAAATGTGCTATAAATATTTTAATATATACATTTATTCTCTAATGGGAATATTAACCGAGATAATTGCATTTTTCAGTTTTCAGCCTTTTACAAACCCCTACTTCTACTCATGCCAAATAAACGATACTCTGTTATGCATTAAACCACTTAAATCAAAGCTTAATTACCAAATATTGTTTTCAAGTGACCTTTATTATACGAGGTACATGCAAATATGTTCTATTCATTCCCCCCTCCCCCCCCCCTTAAGTTCTTGGACTATTAAAATGTGAGCGATTGAGATAAAAATTATTCTGATTTATTATAAATTACAGTACTAGATATAGTAAATAGTTTTCAATAAAATTAATAGGTTATATTCAGATATATTTCAGTAATTGTTTTTCTTTCCAGTGAAGGATATTTCTATCTATCTGTTCAGGTCTGAGAGGTTGGCAGACCTGTTTATTTAAAATTCAGACTCTTTCCGCTAGGAGGTTATTAAAATTTACTGAAAGCTTTCTGATAACCATTTGAACACTTAATATTCATGGTGTTGATAAGTGTTTGTACAAGTATGTAGATTTATCTATTATATAACGTTTACATGGGAAATCTGCTTAGTTTATGCAGCCCCTGTGTGACCGACTTTTTTTGAATAGAGGTTTTACTCTAGTTTAATTTAGTAGTTGAAGCAAACTTCAGTCAAGAAAGTATTTCTTAGTATTTTAGTTAAGGATGAGACAATATTTGAAATCACTCTAAATAAATTTATTAGATAGAGAAGAAATATTGGTTATAAATGTATTGATATTAATGTGTATAGTGTACTACTCTTTAACTGAGAGTTGATGATAAATTATTTTGTTGAGATGAAGGGTTAGATTACTATAGCTAGAATTGTTACCAGAATAAAATGCTATTGTTGCCACCAGAAAGTTCTAGAATTAAAAATTCTTACCAAAACAGGAGAGACAGTTTTATTTACAATTAAAATTATATAATAAGTTGTATGTATCATTTATGGACTCACAAAAGGAAGTGAAAGTCATTTATAATATAAATTTAAATATTTTTTTTATTTTTTGGGGGTACATGAATCCATACAGAAAATAACCATTTGTACAGCTCTCCACCCAAATTAATACTTTATTTAATTCTAAAAAAAAACAAAAAACAAACTCAGTTTTTGCAAGTATAATTAATAAATTAAAAATATGATGTGATCATCCTGATTTGAACATTCCAAATTATAATATAATTATATATTTTTCACACTAGAGAATGTAAAATATTGTTGCGTAAACTACGTACATGTAAAATTAAACAGAGTTAATCACATATTTTAAGAAGCATGAAATAGATGAAAGGAGCCGATGTTTATCGCCCAGCTATAAAAACGGCTCAGCTCGTCCCGAGAATTAGTTTATTCTCAGCTCTCTTCAAGTGATCAACAGTGCGTTCTGTGCGGCTTAAAGTATTTTTGTGTAAAGTGTTTTTTGTTAAGAACTGTGTTGTGCCATTTTTATGTAAAGAACAGTGTAGTGCCATGTCTAAGTAAAGGACAGCGCGGTACCATTATCTTTGTGAAGATCAGTCTAGTGGCAGTGTTTTTGTGAACTTCAGTAATCGTGAATGAGTTATTGGACTCTGATATAAGGTAAAATTATAAGAAACAATTAAATATTATGATATATTGTCACACTTATCATAGATTGTATAATTTCATGTTGGTAATGTAAAATTATTTTATAGGAATATTTGAAGATGGCAAAAAAAAAAGGCCAAAACTTCATAAAGTAATAATTTGGGTGGAGAGCTATACACATGATTATTCCCAATATGCCTCAGATATGAATTTTACAAGTTAACTGAATTAACGTGTGAAAAATTGACTCTTCTGCCTATCCATAAACGTGTTATATAATTAAAAAAAGTATTTATTCAGAATGCTCAAATAATATTAAGTATTGAACATAATTTATGATTTTTATTGTTTAGATTGGAGATATAGAATTACGAAAAATGATGTACTGTGATTTTGCTAATCCTAAAGCAGATCAAAGAAACTATATTGAAGTTCTTGATTTTACTACACTTCAAGAGATTGTGGAAGGGTATCTTAATGAATTCAATAATATGAGCAAAAAACCAATGAATCTTATTATGTTCAGGTTAGTGTCATTTAAAAATAAAAACTCACTATTTCTTCATAGAAGAAGCTTCTCAATATCTGCATAATGTTGAATACAAATAAATATGTTATATTTAACCAAGCTTATTCTAAAAACTTTATTGTAACAACCACCACAAAGGTGGGCCGAAATTGTAACATGGGTTCTGTAGTGGCATAGTGCCCTAATTCATAAAAATCCCACTCAGATTTTTTTTTAATCATTTACTACCTTGCACATGCTTGTGTGTAATTTAAAATGACAAATAGAAATAGAAATTCTCATAAAATAATTTTAGCAGATTTCCCTTAAGGGAAATCAGCTATTGAGGTCGTACTCATGACGCGAGTTTCGAAAAATTTCTTCAAATGTCCATCGATCCTACCCAGGAGATGACGAAAATGAGGTCCGTTCAAAATTTTATATATATATTTGTCTGTTAACGCTCTAGCGGTCGCAATTTTTGTTTGATCGTTACCAAACTCGGAATTTAATCGTTTTATGTAAAAAGGAAGATCAAGTTCGTTAATGGCTGAAATCGGTCCAATGGGAGGGGGGGTTTAGAAGTGGGATTTTCGGAAAATTCGAAATATCTCCGTTATTATGCGTCGGATCGAAAAATTGTATAGAATCAATCTTATTACAAATTAAATTTACTATAAATATTGTTCTATACATTTATTCCCTATCTTGAATATTAACCGAGATATTTGCATTTTTATTAAATTTGGGCCAGTAACGGATTTTTGAGTTTCCCGCCAAAACCTAGTTCGGCCCTTTGCCGTAAGTGTTGGGCTCTTGTATGGAGATTTCTCTATTGTATTACTTCATGTGGGAAATCTGCTTAGTTTACGCAGCCCCTGCGTGAAACTGTTAGCACAAAGAATTCACTCACCTTCTAACTGATTGAGTACCCAACTATTCTTTATGGCATCATACACAATATTTTTGTGATAGTAATAATGTATATATATATATATATATATATATATATATATATATATATTTATATTTATATATTGTTACGTTTTTATTACAAAACCAGTAATAAACGTTGTTAATAAGAGTTCTTTTGGATTGCAAAATTAAACACACACAAGTTTCACAGTTTTTATCACTGCACAATTTATTAACAATGCACAATACACTTCGTTAATTATTCTTAATTACTACTCACAGTATGCACTGATAGCATCACTGTTCTTGTTATTACACAGTCCAATAATTCACTCATGATCACTAAAGTACACAAAAAGAGGCACTGTCAGAGTCCCTTATATATGCTTCGGGCACTGTCAGAGTCCCTTATATATGCCTGTCAACAAACATCAAACAGAATGGCTAGAAGGGACTAGAACAGTTCCTGGAACATACTCGGCCCTAATTAGATGCGGCCCGGCGCCACTAATCTTCATCAGTCGGCTCCTTTCATGACCTGTACCTCCCAAATACGCGGCTCTCTCTCTCTGCTAATCCTTTACGTATTTAATTTTCGCAACAATATATAAAATTACCTTTTGAATTAGTCTGATATTAATAGATGTTTTTATTCAAAAGATACTAAATTACTTATCACATCATCCTAAACATCAAACAAATAAAATTATTTTTACAAGGAAATATATTTTTTAGATTGTCATTGCAGACCAACTTTAGAGATATTTAACCCCCTCCCCTACCCCAAGCAGGACAAGGGCTCAATTCATGTTCAGAGTTTTACATAGTGAGATATCAACTCAATTAGCAACCCTTGTTAAGGAAGGATAACCTGGAATGAGGTGACTCCAATAGATTGACGAGCCTGATTATATTTCTTGTGGGAATGCATTATTGCATCACCCACTTTTTGAATTATACACATGATTATTTTTTTTAAATTGTATTACTCACTGTTTTTCTTATTGTTGTGATAATTTCTGGTCATGGATCCTGAGGATAAATGTCTTGAGGATAGGGTATGATTCATGGGATTTTGATGACTGGAGCACGGAAAGGAAGTTCTGGTATACTGAAATGGTGTAAGGTTGAACAAAAAGGATGTTTAGATCAGAATATTTCATAATATTGTGGCTTCTTAATGGATTTTTGAAAAAGATCTTTGATATAAGCCAATTGAAAAATATTAACATGAATTATATTTTAGGTTTGCCATTGAACATTTATCTCGAATTTGTCGCATCATGAAACAGCCAAGGGGACATGCTTTGTTAGTTGGAGTTGGAGGTTCTGGTCGACAGTCACTAACCAGATTAGCAGCCCATATTTCTGAGTATGATCTCTTTCAGGTTTGTTTTACTTTGATTTGTCTGCCATAATGTGTGCTTGTTAAATCATGAAATTGTCTAAAATACATACCTTAAATAAAAGGAAAATTTGAAGAAAGTTTAAAATAGAATTGTCAGACAATTTCCTTTATTGAACAGGGAAGACGGTTATTTGAAAAAAGAAAAAAGAAAAAAAAAAAGAAGAAGTAGGGATTCTTAGGAGGGAGGGGGGTGATTAGCCATAAGAAAGATAACTCAGATCTACAATTTCTAAAAGTCTTGATGTGCTCTCTTGCCAGTTATTCGATTCTACTGTGGTTTAAAAATCTTGGTGAGCTCTCTTGCCAGTAACATTACTATGTTTTAAAAGCCTCAGGGAGCCCTTTTACCAGTTGCCCAAAGCTATGATGTTTTGTTAGTACTTAGGTATCTTGTGAGATACCTTAAATCTACCCTGTTTTAATAGTCTTTAGAAGCCCCTCTTGCCAGTTACTCTCATATAATGTCTTAACACGTTCGTTGGTCATCAGATTTTAAGTTTTTTCTTACCGGACTATAATAATTTAAACCTGTATGCCATCATAAATCACCAATTAAACAATGAATATTTGATATTTGGAGGATCAAATATCCTAA
Organism: Riptortus pedestris; assembly: GCA_019009955.1. Lineage (NCBI taxonomy): Eukaryota > Metazoa > Arthropoda > Insecta > Hemiptera > Alydidae > Riptortus > Riptortus pedestris. The sequence goes on along the minus strand of CM032228.1, from coordinate 103,763,079 downwards.
GTGACTTCCAGACCCACCGGCCAGGGGGCGGGGAGCACATTACTAGGACCCTTTTTGGGGGTTCCCTTACTTGGGTTAGGCAACCTAGAAATATAATTTTTAATTTGTATCCTACAAAAATTTTCTAATTAATTTTTCAAATTGTCATTATTTTGAACAGATCTCAATTTCTTCATCTCCTGGGCAGGATCGATGGACTATGAGGAAATTTTTTGAAAATTGTGTCATGAGTACAACCTCAATAGTTGATTTTTTCTAAAGATCAAGTTTGTTAATGGCTTTAATTGGACCAGTTGGAAGGGGGTTTAGAGAGAGGAATTTTGAATATTTTAATTACTTCTGTTATTATACTTGGGATCAAAAAATTTTATAGAACCAATCTCCAAAATTTTATTGCCTGTAAATGTTGTTATATACATATTTTCTCTATCTTGAATATTAACTGAGATATTTACATTTTTTAGTTTTCAGCCTTTAGACACATTATTCGATTCTTAAATACCAAATATTGTTTTCAAAAGGTATTTACTAAATGTGATACTAGAGTGGCAAGTTCGATTCTCGCCTGGGGAAGGGAAATTATTTAGTGACGAAATTCATTAAATAACATCCTAAGTCCCACCCTGGCTAGAAAAGGGTGGTAACCTGTAGATAACCCGTCCCAATTAGCCTGAGTTGCAAAAAGTGGACGTTAATAAATAATAATAATAATAAATGAGATACATGCAAATATCTTTTGCTATGACATCACCGATTCATATTTTACTTTTCTAACTCAAAAAATGTTTATTTGATGTATATCGTACTCCAAATTTAAGTGTGTCACTCAAGACTATAGATCGCAGAAATCAAACATGGAATAGGGTATGAAGTACGAACGTTAAAAGAAACTGAAACTCAATCACTGTATACAATAGAATGAGCCAACACGTTTGAAGTAGTTGACTTAAAATTAGACGATTTGCCAAATGACGAGCACTGGCTTGTAATAAAAAATACAATGAAAGAGGCTGCCTTCCGGTGATTGGAGTAGAGGAAAGACATCAGCCCAAGAAATGTTTCAAAGAAGAATGCTGGAAGGCTATGGCATAAAGAATAAAGTTAACGATCCTTAGCCTAAGCAAAGAAGACAAGGAATAAAGAGATAGGTATGAAGCTACTGAGAAAGCAGTCTCATAAGATGTAGAGGACTATTGGCAGAGTCATAAGGTGTGCGAGTTCTAAGCTGATATAAGAAAAGAAAAAAGCATTTCAAAAATATGACCTATTTAAAATCACTTAGCCAACCGATGGTGGAAGGTCAACAAATAAGAAAACTTCAAAGCATTATTAAAACCATTTTTATTTCTCTACTAGTTTCATGTCTACATACCGCTTCATCAGGAGAAAATATAATACTTAGAGGTAACTAAAAGAAATGGCTACATCATTACAGAGGACCTTCAACTAGCTGTATCATTCAGAGAATGGCTTACAAAGTATGGTAGGTCAAGTCAGCCAATTTAGATCGATACATCACAAAATAAAAATACTGATTATCCCTAATGAAGTGTAGTGTAAATAGTAAAGGACAAAATTATAATTGAACAAACATTACTTCAGAGTTTCTAATACATTAAATAATATATAATTCACATGTTTCCTCTGTTTTCTTATTGATCATTATTTGTCTATTTTAGCAGATTTCCCTCAGGGGAAATAAGCTATTGAGGTCGTACTCATCACGTGATTTTCGAAACATTTCTTCAAATGTCCATCGATCCTACCCAGGAGATGAAAATGAGGTCCGTTCAAAATTATATATATATATATATATATATATATATATATATATATATATATATATATATATATTTGTCTGTTAATGCTCTAGCAGTCGCAATTTTTGATTGATCAGTACCTAACTCGATATTTAAATGTTTTATGCAAAAAGACAGATCAAGTTCTTTAATGGCTGAAATCAGACCAGTGGGAGGGGGGATTTTCGAAAATTCGAAAATCTCAGTTACCATAGTCGGATCAAAAAATTGTATAGAACCAATCGTATTGCAAATTGAATTTACTATAAATATTGTTCTATACATTTATTCTCTATCTTGAATATTAACCGAGATATTTGCATTTTTATTAAAGTGGGCGGCTAACGAGTTTCCCGCCAAAAGCTAGTTTGGCCATTTTCGTAACTGTTCGGCTCTGGTATGGAGATTTCTCTATTGTATAACTTCACGTGGGAAATCTGCTTAGTTTACGCAGCCCCTGCATGACGGACTTTTTTATAATGGACATACTCTCTTTTATTTTCTTCCTGCTTATGTTTCTTTCTTTTAGCAGATTTTCCTTAAGGGAAATCAGCTATTGAGGTCGTACTCATGACGCGATTTTCGAACTTTTTCTTCAAATGTCCATCATCCTACCCAGGAGGTGATGAAAATGAGGTCCCTTTAAAACTTTATATATATATATATATATTTGTCTGTTACCGCTCTAGCGGTTGCAGTTATTGTTTAATCGCTACCAAACTCGATATTTAGTCGTTTTATCTAAAAAGAAAGATCAAGTTTGTTAACGGCTTAAATCGGACAAGGGGGGGGGGGTTAGAGAGGAGGATTTTCGAAAATTTGAAATATCTCCGTTATCATAGGTCAGATCGAAAAATTGTATAAAACCAATCTTATTGCAAATTAAATGTACTATAACTATTGTTATATACATTTATTCACTATCTTGAATATTAACTGAGATATTTGCATTTTTCAGCCATCAGCAAACCACCACTTCTACTCATGTTACATAAACGATACTCTGCTACATAATAAATCACATTATTTGAAGTTTGTATTCAAGTTTGTATTTATTCATGGCGGTGTTGTATTACCAGTATGTAGATTTATCTATTACTAAACTTCACGAGGGAAATCTGCTTAGTTTACACAGCCCCTGTGTGATGGACTTTTTCTAGTATATTTACATTTTCAAAATCCAAATTATGGGTGTATTTAATTGTGTGGTTAATAGAGACATTTTATTGCCCTTTTTTATTTATTATATCTAAATATACCTTCACTGTTGCCCTTCAGATTTTACCTAGAACTACCTTCAAGGTTATAAACTTTTTTTTTTGTTTTAGAATTTTAGAGATCTTATTATTTATGTTTTCTGGCATAGGCATGTTCAGGTTTCTAGCTCTAAATCTTAAATGAAATAAACTAAATAGTTAAAAACTAAGCAGGTAAGGAAAGGTGAATAATTAATGGAGCTCTGTTATTGTAAATCATCTGACCGGAGCTAGAAAAGGGAGGTCTGAGTAAAGTGGGGAGTCCCTTACGACATCTGAGGTGTTCAATGAACAATCAAAAATTTGGATCTCAAAATCCAAATTCTTTCCACCTCCTTCCTCTCCAGGTTCACCTTTTTCTCTGAAATTTCACCACTTTATTCTAGCCTCCATAACACATCTATGAGTAAAAATTATTTTTTGTTAGTATACTTTGAATGACTATTAACTACTTCTCAGAGATTATCTGCATCAAGCCCATACTCTAGGGCTATTACCTAGGCTGAATTCAACCTTGGCTATTACCTAGGCTGAATTCAACCTTATATTACCTAGGCTGAATTCAACCTTGACTATTACCTAGGCTGAATTCAACCTTGGCTATTGCTGAATTTTTTTAATATTTTCCATTTCAATCAAATTGCAAATACTGCTACAGTTGCTATTGATTATATGTGCCACCCAAATAAATAGAAAACTTTAAGGGTCCTCTTGAACATGGCAGGAGTGTTAGTTCATTAATCCTAGAAACACTATTGGATGGCAGTCCTTCACCTTGTTGAATATGTTTTCGCAGATTTCCCTGAAGGGAAATCAGCTATTGAAGTTGTACTTATGATGTGATTTTCAATAAATTTCCTCAAATATCCGTTGATCCTACCTAGTAGATGACGAAAATGAGGTCTGTTCAAAATGTACCAATAACAAATATGGTGTTTAGCATTGACTGAAACAGATAAATATCTAATGTGGTATAGATTAAGTAAACATGTTCGACACAAGAACATAAAATCCTAATTGATGACGCCATCACTCAACAAGTTTGGATGTGTCTCGCATAATAAAGGTCTATTAAAAACAATATTTGGTATTTAAGCTTGGAATGAAGTGGTTCATGATATAACAGCTTATTGTTAATATGACATGAGCAGGAGTGGGGGTTTAGAAGACTGAAAACTAAAAAATCCGAATATCTCGGTTAATATTCATGATAGAGAAAATATGTATATAATAACATTTATAGGAAATTAAATTTGCAATAACATTGGTTCTATACACTTATTCGATCTGAGTTATAATAACAAAGATATTTCGATTTTATGTAATTCCTCCCCTCTAACCCCCCCCCCCACAGCTCGATTTCAGCTAACGAACTTAATCTTTCTTTTTACATAAAACTCTTATATATCGAGTTTGGTATCAATTAAACAAAAATTGCGACCGCTGACCGCTAGAGCGGTAAGAGACAAATATATATAGTGTCCCAATTTCCGGTGCCACCCCTACTTAAAATCTCCAACTATTTTAATACAAAGCTGAAACTTGGTGTGCCATAATTGGGACCTCTGAAGAATCCTTTCAGTTCATATTCTACCTCATAACCTTCTCCAGTGATCATAACTTTGGAATTTCCAATGGAATGGCCTACATTTTATTATTAATTCCTGTATAAAATCAAATTTTAAAATGATTTTATATCATTGGATTTTTCGATTTGGCGCATCCTTTAGCTGTAAAATGCACAACTCTTTATTTCAGAAACGCCAAATTTTATTAAAGAATGCTGTGACAAAAGTTGTAGCCAACAAAATTATCTTTAAAACAAGTCTAAGGGAAAAGGAATAAATTGTTACCCCCCCCCCAAAAAATAAATAATTGTTTACCTCAAAAGAACATCGACATAACAAAAAACGTTCTTAGAATTAATTTATTTTAAACTAATTAGGTAGTAATTATTTGTAAAAGGAATAATTTTTTTCCACCTCCATAGCTTCATGTAAAAAAACAGAAACTAGTTATTTCTTTGCACTTACAAATAGTGTTTACTAATCTTCGAAAATGCAACCTTCCTCATTTTTGCACTTCAAGTAGTGCGAAGTAGTGTAGTGTATTTCTACAACTAAAATTGAATTATACACAAATCTGATTTTATTTTTCATGTCTCAACATTCTATTATTTTATTATTATTATTATTATTATTATTATTATTATTATTTACGTCCACTTTATGCTACTATGGCTAATCAGGATGGGTTATCTATAGGTTACCTCTTTTTTCTAACCAAGGTGGGCCTAAGAAGATTATTTAATGAGTCCTTCACTAAATAAATTTCTACTACCCAGGGCAAGAATCGAACTCGACACTCTAGGTCTACCGCACAAGATTAAGACCAATATTCTGTGACCTGTTCTGGCAGACGATGTTTTGTCCCTCCCCCATAGAAAATAAGGCATTTCTGTCAGACCCAGTCAGGGTGGCCACTTTGTTTGTGTGTAAGTCGGGTACTACTGTGTTGGAGAAAGACTTGTCTTATTGTTGATCGAGTAGTGATTGAGAAGTAGGAAGGAGATCCATTGAGCTGCAGCCACATTTCATTTCTTTGCACCAGAGGTAGGTTTTCTATTTAATTAAAAAACTTTACATTTGAGAATTGGTTGAAGGCTGTACCATTTAATGTTTATGAAAGAAATGTGTGCCAATGATTCTTCCCTGGAAGTGACCGCACCATTTCTTTTGCATGAAACTATGTAGGTAACAAAATGTATTGCTTTTCAAAATAATTAAAACGTAATTAGTTTTTTGGATTCATTCAAGAATACATTTGTTCCCCCCCCCCCACCCCTAAAATCCATTTCTTTAGATCCTTTTTTAGTCTTTTAGTATGACTATAGATCTGACTTAGGAGATGACGAAAATGAGGTCCGTTCAAAATTACATGTATATATATATATATATATATATATATACATACAGGGTGTCCCCAAACCAAACGGCCAAACTTCAGGGATCGATAGAAGATCGAAAAACTAAGAAAAAAAGTCCTCTGACATATGCCTCCTTTTCGCTTCGTTTTTGAGAAAATCACAAAAAAAGTGTATTTTTTTTTTAATAATGTATTTAAATTACAAAAAACTATTGGCTTTTTGAGTAAGCTTAATTTTTTAATTTACGAGGAGTAAATTTAGAAAACATGAATATTCTCACGCTTTCCTTATCAATAAAACGTCTAGGTTGAGTGTTTAAACTTAAAAAGAAAGGATTAAAATGTTTACTATCATTTTAATCCTTTTTGGGGGGAATCCAGCCTCGCATTCTCACATTAGTGGTGTTGCTAGTACTGTTCAGTGAAGTCAACAAATGTGGCTAGATTTACCAACGCTGAATACGCGGACATAGTCTACGTCTACAGATTCTGCGATGGCAATGCACATCAGGCAGTTCGGGAATATCGCAGACGGTTTCCTGACCGAGAAACCCCACACAGAGGTGTTTTTACCAGCACTTTCAGAAGGCTTTGAGAGACTGAGTCATTCTCATGTAATCGTTATGGAAACCGTATGCAGGCTCCGAAGGAAGCCGACCTGAGGCGGAGGGAGAGGATACTTAGGCACTTCAATACCAACCCTAGCACTTCAATACCAACCCTAGCACAAGCGTCCGGAGAGCTGCTTCAGTTCTAAGCATACCAAAGACAACCATTTGGCGCACATTAAGGGCTGACTGCAGGCATGCTTACCATGTACAAAATGTACAAAATTTAATACCCGCTGATTATCCCCGCTGATTAAATTTTTGTAATTGGTACAAAGAACAATTGCAAAACGATGTAAACTTAAGTTCGAAAGTAATCTGGACAGACGAAGCGACTTTTACACGTGCGGGCATATTCAATCAAAGAAACTACCACCTTTGGGCACATGAAAATCCCTGCGCTGTTAGAGAATTTCACTACCAGCATGAGTTTTCTGTAAACGTGTGGGTCGGTCTTTGTTATAATCGCATAATAGGTCCCGTATTTTTACCTGCTCGACTTCACGCTGAAAGTTTATCATCTATTCCTGGAGAATGACTTACGGGCACTTTTGGAAGATATCCCTTTGGAAACAAGGCTCGAGAGCTGGTTTCAACTCGATGGTTGTCCTGCACATTACGGAAGGGCCGTACGAGACTGGTTGGACATCAACTACCCAGGTCGCTGAATAGGACGAGGTGGGCCGGTGCCTTGGCCTCCCCTGTCTCTGGACCTCACGCCACTAGATTTCTTTGTGTGGGGATACGTGAAAGAAAACGTCTACCGAGAGCCCGTCCGCACAAGGGATGACCTCATCGAGCGCATCAGAATGGTTTGCAACCGGCTCACCGCAGAACAATGTTTAGATGCAGTGCGATCTGTGAGTACGCGATATGATGCGTGTATTGCAGCGAGAGGCCAGCACTTCGAACAACATTTACGTTGACCCTTTAGAAATTAACGATGTAATTTTAGAGAAGGTAAAACCTTCAAAATTTTCAGGTTTTTTTTTCTCACTAAGGTAGACCCATATAAAAACTGAAGCATTTATATTTCCAAGTAAGAATATTTAATTATTTTATTAATTTTCTAAATTTTTAATCTTTTTTTATGTTTTAATCTTAAGTTACTGTTCATAATGTTATCTACTTTAAATAGGTAATTTTTTTTATACTATGAATATTTGAATAAAAAAGTATTTATTATTTTTTCTTAATAAAAAATAACTTTTTTTTCAATTACCTTTCTGTTAGTATAAGATTAGAGTACAATAATTGTATTGGAATAACATTTATTGCTAAAATTCATTCAAGGAATAAAATCCGCTCTTCCATTGGCCTTAACTAGTTTTTGCACAACTATTTTTAGTTTTTGTGATTTTCTCGAAAATGAAGCGAAAACGAGGCATATGCCAGAGGACTTTTTGTTTTAGTTTTTAAATCCTCTATCGATCCCTAAAGTTTGGCCGTTTGGTTTGGGGACACCCTGTGTATATATATATATATATATATATATATATATATATATATATATATATATATATATATATATATCTGTTACCGTTCTAGCAGTCGCATTTCTTATTTGATTATATCCAAACTCGATATATAAGTGTTTCATACAAAACTAAAGGTCGAGTTCGTTAATGGCTGAAGAAATCGAACTAGTGGGAGGAGAATTTCGAAAATTCGAAAAATTATATAGAAACAATTTTATTGCAAATAAAATGTACTATAAAAATTGTTATATACATTTGTTCTCTATCTTTTGTATTAACGGAGATATTTGAATTTTTTAGTTTTCGACCTTCTTTAAACCCCCACTCCATCTCCTGTCATATTAATGATAAGCTATTATATTAGGAAGTACTTTATTTGAAGCTCAAATACCAAATAGTGTTCTCATTGAACTTTTACGTTTTGAGATAAATACAAATACGTGACACTCTTTGGGGATCTGCTTAGTTAATGCAGCCCCTGCATGATGGACTTTTTGTTTTATGATTACCAAACTAGATATATAAGCGTTTTATGTAAAAATAGAGATCAAGTGCCTTAAAAGCTGAAATCAGATCGGGAGGGGGGGGGGTAAGACTGGGAATCAATCCGTTATTATTTGTTGGATTGAAAAAGTGTATAGAACTAATCTTATTGTAAATTAAATTTTATATAAATGTTTTTCTATACATATATTCTCTATGATTAATATTAACCAAGATTTTTGAAAATTTTAGTTTTCACGATTCAGTAAACCCCCACTCCTACTCATGTTCTAATAACAATAAGCTGTTATAACATGAAGCTTTTTATTCTAAGCTTTATTTCCAAATATTGTTTCCATGAGGTTCTTTATTATCATGCAAATTTGTCATGCGATGACGTCATCAATTAAGGTTTTACGTTCTTGTTTCGAAAATGTTCATTTGACCATTCTCGATATTTAACCGTTTTATTCAACACTAAAGATCATATCTGTGATTTGCAGAGATCGAACAAGGATTAGTGAGGGTTTAGAGAGGGTGGGATTAGAAAATTCAAAATATCTCTGTTATTATTTGCCGGGATCATAAAATGTTATAGAATCAATTTTGTTAAACTATTTAAGCTCTACAATTGTTCTACACATTTTTTCGTAACTTAAGTAGTAAGCAAGTTATTTGTACTTTCTTTTTTTCAGCCTTTGGTAACTCTCCCCTCCCCCTTCCTATTCATCATTTTTTTTTTTTCCATATAAATATAAAATATTTGGGGGAGGTGAGATCACGTGTGTCATGGCAGCGTGTGGGAAATCTACTTAGTTTATGCAGCTCCTGCGTGACAGACTTTTTATATTTCATATATGCATTCTAGGTTGAAATAACTAAGCAGTATGGAGTAAATGACTGGAATGAAGACATAAAAATTATTTTAAAGAAAGCTTGTGCCAGTGATCAACATGTAGTTTTTTTGTTTACTGATTCACAGGTAATTCATTTTTATATATTTTTCATTCATAAAAATAAATATGAATATAATTATTAATTATAGCTAACTTTAGATAAAAGAAGAATCATTTGTTGAGGATATTAGTAATTTACTTAACTCTGGTGAAGTTCCCAATATCTTTAATAATGATGAAAAAAGTGACCTATATGAAAGAATGAGAACAATTGATCGACAAAAAGAAAAGACCCAACAAGTATGTATTAGTCATTACATGGAAATGATATAATATAACTTTTCTTTTTTTTGATATTTGATTATTGAGGAATTAAAAGACTTTTTAAGGCATTCTTATGAAATGGATAGAATTATTAATTTTTGCCTAAAATATTAGTTTAATATCCAAGCAGCATATTTATTTCCTTTTAATCCTGTTGGGTTTACTTTAATACATTCATTCTGAACTTTCATAGTGCACTGGGTATTATACTTGATATTTGGTAAAAACTATTTGGGTTTTCGAGCTCAAAATTAAGTTTTTCAACTTTGTGGCCCATTGTACATATGAGAAAAATGACAAAAGCATTTGGTTCTGAGAGAGCTTGATTCATTTTTTTTTTCTCTCAGAAGTTGCATGAGTAGGAATGTTTGCTGCTCGATTGTTAAAAGCGGCCCCAGGAATGGAGAGGGAGTAATGCTATCCTTGGATCCTTGACAGTTAACAACAACGAATTGAAGAACCTTGTTTCTATAGTTGTCATTTGCGGCATATCTCCAGCGGTGTCTTTAGTGTGGTAGCCCACGATATTTCGCAGGTCTTTCAACTGGCTTCTTCTGGTGGTCATGTTTGGTGTGTGCTTGTGGCTGCATTTAATGACATTAAGAGCTGGAATTAAAAAGGAGGATACTGTTCTGTATGTATTGGTGAAAATGTTATGGTGCATGATAGGATGTGTGTTTTTGTAGATTTGGAGAGGCCTTAAATTGTTTCAATTTTAAGGTGTTGGCCTTAATTACATTGGTGAATCTAGAGATGTGGATTTGATTCTGTCTGGGCAATGGGAAGCTATTTTGACAATAAAATCCTTAATTCTCTGCCTAGACAAGGGTGGTAAACTGTCCTAATTTACAAGAAACTTTGAACTACAGCTACTCTACTTATTCTCCCTTCTACATTTTATTTATTTCACTTCAATTAAGTTACTAATTCATGTTTTTGTGAACAAGAGTGTAAAATCAATTTTTAAACTCGTGCCTTGGACTCCATCACTCCATGTACTCATCATTCCAGGATTTAATCGCAAAATTTATACTTTTACATAGTTTTAATTTAATGTTCCTCAATTTTATTTCACTATATTTTATTTTATGTTTTAATAACGTTTTAGATATGTTTCTTTATTTTAACATTTTAAATTTCTGAATTTAAATAAATGATACTGAGTGACATCCCCTCATTGTGGATCTCAGCAAATAAATAAATAAAAATAATCTACTTTTAACTTTCCCTAATTACAAAGCACAATGTGTTCTATGATTCTAGACTGATGGGAGCCCTGGAGCACTATTTAACCTCTTCTTACAAATTGTCCGTGAACAACTACATATTGTGCTTGCATTTTGCCCAATTGGAGATGGATTTAAAATAAGGATGAGGAAATATCCAGTTTTGGTTAACACCTGTACAATTGATTGGTTTCATGTAATAAATAACCTTTATACAATTATTTATGACTTTACAGCAGGGGTCTCCAAACTACGGCCCGAGGGCCACATCCGGCCCGCGGAGAGCTAGCATACTAGAAAACTCCTTTTAGAGAACATATTTTTGATAGCAAATTAAATTTAGTTTACTGAAGTATTCTAATTTTATGTTGAATAATTATTAATATGACATCTACATTGATATGGTCATGGGCTAACTACTCATAAAATTGTTGTAGGCTTATTGTTATTGTTTTTGTGATAAGTTGGATAAAGAAACAGAATTGTAATGAGTAAAGACATGTATAATATGCAGAAAATTTAACTTCAGTATATAATAACTAACAAATTATTGAAATAAATCCATCTAACATTTTAAATAAAAACAGGGGCTCAGGTTAGCCATGCGAGTTAAAACGTTGACCTTTATCTCACCTAAACCTAAGTAGAGTGGCGAGTTCGATTCTCATCTGGGCAAAGGAAATTATTTAGTGACGAAATTCATTAAATAACGTCCTAAAATCCCACCCTGGCTAGAGAAGTGTGGTAACCTGTAGATAACCCGTCCCGATTAGCCTAAGTTGCAAAAAGTGGACCTTAATAAATAAATAAATAAAATTAAAAAAAAACATAACTTATAACAAGCATAATGACATATAAAATACTAATGAGATTATGTAATTGAGATTTTCCACTGACAATAGTTTGTAGTTGTGGACTAATTTTACTTGTACCAATTATTAAAACGTACTCTTTTTTTTCATCAGTGGACTATTTCATTTTTTACCACCGGCAACAATGATAATATGGTTTTGGCCCTCGGAACTTACTGGCGTAATCAGAATGGCCCTACGGCTGGAAAGTTTGGAGACCCCTGCTTTACAGTAATTCCATAAAAAAAAAGTAAAAAAAATAAAAAAATCATTTACATTTGTAATATTATAATTGTTTAGGCATGGCCAGATGATGCACTTTTAGCTGTAGCAAAACATTTTCTTTCTGAAATCGAGCTATCAGAACCACAAAAGGAACATTGTATCTCAATGTGCCTGAATTACCACACATCAGTCCAGGTTCTTGCTACATCATTTTTTTTGGAAACTGGACGTCATACTTATGTCACTCCTACTTCATATTTAGATCTTATCACTACATTTAAAAGTCTTCATAAGAAAAAAATAAAGTAAGCAATTTTTTGAAAATGCACTATTTATGTAAAATAATCACTTCTTTGAAAACCATTTATGCACATGTCACATACACAATCACACTCATGTAAACTCACTCTCAAACATACCTAAAAACCAATAAAATAATTTTCAGAAGAATAATTTATTTACTTTTTATTTGTTTATGTTCCACACCTAAGGTGACCAGATGAATAAGTGACTGGTCACTCACTTACATATTATTGCTGTAACTCATATATTAAGCAAGTTACTCATACTTTCTTGTTTTCGGTCTTCATTGAACCCTGAGAAATCTGCTTAGTAACCCTGTGTTACTGACTTTTCCTTTACTTAACTTAATGAGCCCAAACGGCATACCAACATTTTTCCTGTACTTCTCTGTAATATTCATTCAAACATATAATTTCAGAACATATTTTTAGTTAGTATTATTCAGTTCTTTATCAATTATTTGAACATTTTCAAAATTGAAGGTGTGTTTCTTGGAGATGGAATGATCTGTCAAGACAGTTTTATTTTTGTTATTGTCAATACTTTTTATGTGTTGCTTACGTAAACTGTTAAGGGAATCTCAGTATAAACGACGTCCCCAGTGAGGATGGGAACATTTCAAAGATCTATAGTTGCTGTCATTTAGTTAGTATTAATATAAAATTAATGGGTAAATATGTAATATTATATTTTAATTGTTATACTGATATTTTTATATAAATGTTATCTTAGTGACATTCTTGTTGGAAAACAACGTTATATGGTTGGCTTGGAAAAACTGGTGCATGCCTCTGCTCAAATTGAAGTTATGGGCAAAAATTTAAAAGAACTTCAGCCAACATTAATCCAGGCATCTGAGGATGTTAGAAATACTGCTGCTAAAGTTGAGAAAGAAAAAGATGAGCTGGGGAAGGTATTGTATTTGTGTTTGTATGCTGCACAAATGCTTTAGATATTAATTTTCAACATAGTCAATTATTCACTGTACACAATCTGATATTACCAGAACAATGGAACTTATCAATTTAAACAGTATATTCAAAACAAAGAATTGTTTATTTTACAGTCTATTTTTTAAGAGTGTACACTTCAGCTATACAGTAAATTGCATGGTCAGAACCATTCATGCAAATAATTCAGAAAAATTTCAGTGTCTGCAATCCCTGGGTTCGAACCTTGCATCTCTAATCTGCAGGAAGTTAGCCACTGGTTCTTAAATGATGTAAACAATAGTTGGGTATCGGCTACAGAATTAATTAATCAATCAAAAGATGAGAATATTGTTGATTCTTAGTTTTGGGCACCTTTCCAAAACTGCTTTGGTATCCTTACTATTTTTTTTTTAATGTACCATGGTGAGATTATATCTCCACTGCTCTATTGAAAACATTATTGTTCCGAAGCAGGATACCAAAATTGTCCGAACCTCTATCAAAAATATACTCTTATTTTGCTTCATAAAGTACTTCTGTAGCTGACACCCAACTGTTCTCCATATCAACGTGCATCTCTGTTACAGAGGTCTAGAGCTTTTCTACTATACTAACACCCCAAAGAGATATTAGATTCGTTAAAAATTGATTAAAATAACTGCATAATGGCGTGCTTTTGGTTTGAAATTTTATTAATATTTTATTATAGTTTAAAATAATTTACCCATTAAGATCTAGCAGCTGCTTATTATTAATTAATAATTATTTGTTTAATTAACTTGTGAGATGAAGCCATGAATGTTAATGCACAAATCCTTAAGCTATTATTTTAATTTTGAGTCTTATGTTGCAATTTCAATTGACTTCAGGATTTTTATCAGAATGAGAAATTTTCAAACAACAATTATTTACTCAGTTATCATATTTCTTTCAAACCAATACCCCCCACTGTGAGAGATTAAAGGTTTGCACATATATTTAGTTGTATGTTTGGTGGAATTTTGAGGGTGTGGTGTACTTTGAGCTGGTCCCTGATAGTCATCCTATAACTGCAGAAATCTATTCTCAGTAACTGGAACAGGTGTATGAAATTCTGGTTGAGAAGTATCCTGATCTGGTTAATCAAAATAGTTCTTCTCAACAATATAGCGCTCATCATCATACCACTAGAATTATTTTTGATAAAATTAAAGAACTTGTCTAGAACTTCTACCACACCCTGCATACAGCCCTGACCTCGCTCTCTCTGACTATTACTTGTTTTGTTGTTGTCAATGGCTCATTTTGTTTGGGGAAACTGTTCAATAACTTGGAGAAAGTTGAAAATTGTGTTTTTTGCAACTCCTTCAAAACAATATAAAAACTGGTATCTGCAAGGTCTTAAGAGTTAGCTGATAGATGCCTCAAGGCTGTCCAACACGAGGTATTGTACTTTAAGGACTGAGATGTAAGTTTTTATTTTTGAAATAACAATTTGATTTTGTTGTATGAATACCAACAAACCATTTTTTTCATCCTCTGTAAAATTGGAAGATTTATTGTAAAATGAACACTTCTCTACTTATAAAACAGTTATTTTTAACTTCAAAAATTTCTGCCTATATTTGACTGTCAATAATTAGGCTTTTATTTCTAGACTCTGGATTGATATTTTGTGACTTAATATTTTAGGAATTGTATTTTATTGAATATAGAAACATTATTGAATTTTAAAGGATATTGTGTTTTTAGGTAGAAGAACTAGTTATGGAAAATGAATCAGTTTTACAATCCTTAACTGAAGCAGCCCAAGGCATTAAAGATGAATGTGATCAAAATTTAGCTGAAGTTATGCCATACTTAGAGGATGCTCTGTCAACTCTTAATACCATAAAACCTTGTGATTTATCTATTGTGAAAAATATGAAGAATCCACCTAAAGGGATTAAACTCGTTATGGAAGCTGTTTGCTGTATGAAGGTCTTTACAAATGTATAAATGGTTTAATTGTTTATTTTGGTACTACTGCAAATCTACAGATTGAGGAAAAATCGATAGGCCTACGTTTATTGATGTGTAGAAGATTCAAGAATCCTGCTATGAATGTGGTAGTAGTCAGGTTGTTACAAAAACTTAAACATTTTAGAGAATCTAATGTGGTCTCAGCATGATTTTCTTGCAGTTCTATAAAATTAAATATACAACATTTTTGCTGCACTTCATTTATAATTATTTAATTTTAAAGTATATAATTTTAATGATGTTCAAAATGTATTCAGGGAGGGGCAAAATATATAATTACATTGAATTACCAATGAAAACCAATTTTTTTATTGTGAATCATTCCATTACATCATAGAAGGAAATAAAAATTAAAAGAACTTTAAAGGAATGAAATTAAAACTGTTAGCATTAACCATAGGTACTTTGTTCCTTTGAAAGACTCAAATTTTGTCTCTACTTACTGCCAGGAAGAACAATATATTGGTTGAAATACCATTATCCTTTTAAAATGTTTGAAAATCACAAGTTGAAAGTAAAAATTACCCTAAATAAATATCATTGAATAAGGTTACTACTATTCATATCATAGTTTCTTCAACAATTAGTTTGCCATTTGCTCATAACTATTATAGTCTCAAAGTATTTATTTATTTATTTAGGTGTGTTGCAATTTGAGCGATTCACACAATTTTGGGTCTTAAAATATAGTTCATTGAAATTCTATGTGTATGTATACTCAATGGAATTCAATTTACCCCTTTTTGTGAGAAACTTGAAATCAAGAAATGGAAGTAGAAACAAATGTATTTACTTAAATAGTGTTTAAATAATAACATACTCGACCTTATAATTTATGCTATAGCCTTAGTAATAAAATATTGTAAAACACTATTCAGAAAATATTGTGTAACCCTTAGTACTTATGTTATATTATTAATAATAATATTTGTAAATGGTATTTTTAGGATATAAAACCAGATAGGATTCCTGACCCTGAAGGGGGTGGGAAAATGGTTGAAGACTTTTGGGGTCCATCAAAACGAATTTTAGGTGATATAAAATTCTTAGAAAATCTGGTTAATTACGAGAAAGATGACATTCCTCCACGAATAATGAAGACTATTACTGATAAGTTTCTAAGTAGCCCTGAGTTTGATCCAGAGAAAATTAAATCTACAACTGCTCCTGAAAGTAATTAAAGTGTATTTTTAAATTTTATTTTATATAGAGGATGTTTGGTAAGTAGATAGATAAACTTCTACAGGTGTTTTTACTCACCAAAAGGAACAATGATTGTCCATATGATGTATGTTCCTGTTCCTAATATTATTGGAGACAAATCAATTTATGTGATTTTTCAATATATTTATGTTCTATTACATAAATTCAGCTGCAGCAGATGAATTATTTTTATTGGATGTTTTCTGGGTATGTCATTTTGAAGGGCATTAAATTCTCTTTCATATTTTTTATTTGTTATTTCAGTTTTACAAATACTGGTAACTGAATCTGAAAATAAAAAAATTAAAATTAGTTAAAAAATACTTTAATTTGAAACCTCAAAAATCAATCTCTGAATCAACTTAGAACTTTTACATTTTAAGAAAAAAATTTTCGGCCAATTTGCTTTGTAACGATATAATCCTATTTCAACAAGACTTAAACAAGTTCTGGAAAGCAATTTATTTTAAAACAGTGGCCATTCTAAGGTTCAGTTTTTCTTTCTTATAGTTATGTTCCAAGTAAATTCTCGCTAAAGAACACAAATTCATGTTTTCTATTATTTCTAATTATTTTTTCTTCAAATTCATGTCTAAAAAACGTTGTTTTACAAAAAAAAATAAAAGTAAGCACCTAATTCAAAGAAACAGGCAATAAATTCTTAAAATTCTTCTTTTCTCTTTCTTATTCCTGTATTGTCGACACTTCAAGGAAAACATCATTCCATTGTTATCTATTGGATGTCGATATTGAGGATGGACATTTCTGGAAAGTATATTATAGATGAGTCAACTTTTAAACGGAAGGGAATAACAAATTTCCACAATCTGCATTCCTGGGTGGATGTAGGTGAAAAGGCAAACTTCTTTCCAGATTTAGTATTAACTTGTGGGCAGGTATCATTGGCATCACTTTGATTGGACCACACATTCTCCAAAACAATTTAAATGGAGATAATTGTTTAGAATTTTGAGAAGATGCCTTTGCCAGAACATTTAGAAAATATCCCACTGGACGTAAGGCAGAGATTAATTTTCCAATATGCTGGTTGCCCAGCACATAGCAGACTCACTGTCAGGGAATGTCTGGATAGACAATACCCTGGAAGGTGGATTGGAAGAAGTAGACCAAACAATTGGCCTGCCAGATCGACAAACTTAACTCTCATGTATTATTATGTTTTGGCTGAATTATTTTGTGAAGTAAAGATAACAGATCGAGAGCATTTATTAACTTGGATTAATGAAGCATCATTGCCCATTAAAGGAAGAGTTATATTTAGATGTCACCAATCGAGAAATAAGAAACGGAAAAGAAGAATTTTAAGAATTTATTGTCTGTTTCTTCAAATTAGGTGCTTACTTTTATTATTTTTTTTTTTTGTAAAACAACGTTTTTTAGACATGAATTTGAAGAAAAAATAATTAGAAATAATAGAAAACATGAATTTGTGTTCTTTAGCGAGAATTTGCTTGGAGCATAACAATAACAAAAGAAAACTGAATCGTAGAAAGGCCATTGTTTTAAAATAAATTTGCTGCTTTCCAGCACTTGTTTAAGTCTTGTCGAAATAGGATTGTATGGTTAGAAAGCAAATTGGCCGAAAAAGTTTTAGCAGATTTCCCGTAAGGGAAATCAGCTATTGAGGTCGTACTCATGACGCGATTTTCGACAATTTTCTTCAAATGTCCATCGATCCTACCCAGGAGATGACGAAAATGAGGTCCGTTCAAAATTGTATATATATATATATATATATATATATATATTTCTCTGTTAACGCTCTAGCGGTCACAATTTTTGTTTGATCGTTACGAAACTCGATATTTAACCGTTTTATGTAAAAAGACAGATCATTTCGTTAATGGCTGAAATTGGACCAGAGGGAAGGGGGGTTTAGAGGGGGATTTTCGAAAATTCGAAATATCTCCGTTATTATGCATTGGATCGAAAAATTGTATAGAACCAATCTTATTTCAAATTAAATTTACTATAAATATTGTTATATACATTTATTCTGTATCCTTAATATTAACCGAGATATTTGCATTTTTATGAAGTCTGTGGGACACGTGGTCGGTTATAGTTCGGATTAGTTCGGCCATTTTCGTAACTGCTCGGCTCAGGTGGAAGCTCCTTCTAACCTTACCTGTCGTATCTAACCTTACCTTACCTTCGTTGCTTTGTGAGATTTATGCAAATATGTTCTGTTCATCCACCCCCCCCTTCTTTAGTTCTTAGACTACTAAAATTTGAGTTATTAAAATATAAATTATTCTAACAATTCAGAAGCCGTTTCAGTTGGGAATTTATATTAATTAACTGAAAGATTTCTCATTACCGTTTGTATTTAATCAGGGTGGTGTTGTGTTACCAGTATGGAGATTTCTCTATTGTAAAACTTCACATGGGAAATCTGCTTAGTTTACGCAGCTGCTGCGTGACGGACTTTTTTCTTAAAATGTAAAAGTTCTAAGTTGATTCAGAGATTGATTTTTGAGGTTTCAAATTTAAGGATTTTTTAAATAATTTTAATTTTTTTATTTTCAGATTCAGTTAAAAGTATTAGTAAAACCAAAATAACAAATAAAAAATATGAAAGAGAATTTAATGCCCTTCAAAATGACATACCCAGAAAACATCCAATAACAATAATTCATCTGCTGCAGCTGAATTTATGTAATAAAACATAGATACATTGAAAAATCATAAAAATTGGTTTTTCTCCAATAATATTAGGAATAGGAACATACATCATATTGACAATCATTGTTCCTTTTGGTGAGTAGAAACACCTGTAGAAGTTTGTCTACTTACCAAACAACCTGTGTGTGTGTGTGTGTGTATACATACATACATTCATTTGTTTATATTTATATTTTTTGGTTTTTAACTATATAAATAAAACTCTTAAGGTTTGTCAGATTTTCTATTTCCATTTGGTGGGAATCATTTTTTTTTTTCACATTTAAGACCATTCTGGGAACAATGGCATGAAAATTGGAAATCTTTTCTGCCTGTCTCTGATCGCCCGTTTCTTACTCACTCACTCACTCAAAAACGTATCAAAAGATTTCAGTGGACTTTTATATTTATGACCCAACAACTATCCCAAAGTTACGACATAGGCTGTATGAGAATTCAAATTTTCAACTAGGAGTGGGGGTATAATTCCACCTCAAGACACATTTGTCAATATATGTTTTAATATTTATTTTATAAAAAGCAAATGGAAGAACTTTCATTGCCTATTGGTGAATTTCCTGTAATGAAAAAGAATTTGAAAAGTGACTTATACTACGTAATTGGGATTCTTCAAAGTTTACAAAGAAATCTTCATGAAAAAAGTTGAAAGTTCTAATGCTAATATTCAACATACAATCACAAGAGAGGTTAGTGAACAGAGCAAATATGCAAATATATTTGAAGAACAGAATAAAACCAAATAATTCACATAAATTTATACTAAAAAATACAAATTTAAATGGCAAAGCAGAAGAAACTAAACAGGAATTTAAGAAAATTATTAAACCAAACGAATTGGAAATAGGCATTAAGGAATTTAAAAGAACTTATAAAGGTTATTTAATTGTAGAGACTCAAGCAAAAACTGATGTGTATAAAATTTATGAAACAATTTTAAATTCAAAATCCAATCTACAGTCCGATTATATAAAGAAATTAAAACTGATTAGCAATATATGAGAGTTTTATGTAAAAAGAAAGATCAAGTTCGTTAACGGCAATGTTATTCCAAATTAAATGCTCTATAAATGTTGTTATGTACATTTTTTCACATTCTTGATTATTAACTGAGTTATTTGCATTTTTTAGTTTTCCGCCTACAGTAAACCCCCACTCCTACTCATGTCATATTAACAATAAGCTGTTTTGCTATGAAGCACTTTATTTAGAGCCTAAATACCAAATATTGTCCTCATTGAACTTTTACGCTTTGATATTAAGGCAAATACGTGGGAAATCTGCATAGGTAACGCTGCCCCTGCGTGACGGACTTTTTGTACTTCAAATAGTATACGAGTTATTCGTACTTTCTTTTTGTAACCTTCAGCATACCTCCACTTCTATTCCTCGGATTTTTATTTAGATATGGAGAATATATAGTGAGATGTAATCAATAGTCTGTCATACCAACACCTTTTGCTTATTTTGCATAGCTCTTGTGTGATGGATGGAGACTTTATTATACTGAACATGTTTTTTTTTATTATTAATTATTTTCTTCCATTTATAAATGTTTAATTAGTCTAATATTTAGTTGTCGGAAATATATTACCTAATAACCTAATAATTA
This sequence comes from Riptortus pedestris, assembly GCA_019009955.1. Lineage (NCBI taxonomy): Eukaryota > Metazoa > Arthropoda > Insecta > Hemiptera > Alydidae > Riptortus > Riptortus pedestris. The sequence continues at coordinate 103,742,254 of CM032228.1, read as the reverse complement.
TAACTTCTTTGTTTTAGTTGAACTCTTGGAACAAGGTATAGAAAATGTTGTCATTCTAAACATTTTTTATTTATACTTTATATATATATATATATACCTTTAATATTAATTTATTAATTATTTATTTAATATTAATTTATTAATTATTTATTTAATATTAATTTATTAATTATTTATTTAATATTAATTTATTAATTATTTATTTAATATTAATTTATTAATTATTTATTTAATATTAATTTATTAATTATTTATTTAATATTAATTTATTAATTATTTATTTAATATTAATTTATTAATTATTTATTTAATATTAATTATTAATTTAAATTATTACTAGCTCAGATACCCGGCTTCGCCCGGGAATTGATTTGAGACTGAATGGTGATGGTATTTTTTTGGCAAGGCTTTACTTTGCACAATATTTTGACATTTACCCGTCCCATTGTTTAAGGTTTATACCCGTTGTTGGCATTTGTTAATAATAAAATTAATTTTTTATGTAAGACTTCACTGTCCTCCATATTGTCATATTTCCCGTCTTCTGTGCATTATGCATAGCTTTCAGTTATTTTAACGCAGATTTGAATTAATTTTTCCAGGTGAGGTACCTGATAGTTCAAATTGGAATGAATTGTTGAGCATATTATATAGGTTTTAGCGTATATCTCGTTTATAATTGGGTATACGAAAAAAGTGTATATAACAAAAGTTACTCTAAATAACAAAATAAACATATTTTGATAAGTTCATATTTGCCGAAAAACGAATAGAAAACGAAATACCGCTATTTTTAAATTCAGGCCTCCCTTACAACCCCCACTCCTGCCCGTCCCTAGAAATAATAAAAGCATTATAATGAAAGCGTTAGTGCTAATACACATACCGAGTTTTATTTATTTCGGTTGAGTCTTTTGTGCCAAATAAAATTGTGACTCCCACTATAATTTTTAGCGTATAACGCCTTTATACTTCGGTATACGACGATAGTGTATATAAAAAAAAGTTTCTCTAAATAACAAAATAAACAACTTTTGTTATGTGCATATTTGCCGAAAATGCAATAGGAAACGAAATACCACTATTATTAATTTCAGGCCTTCCTTATAACCCCCACTCCTGTCCGTCCCTAAAAATAGTATGGCTTATTATAAGGAAGGCGTTAGTCCTAATTCACATATCGAGTTTGGTTTAGTTCGGTTGAGTCTTTTGTGCCAAATAAAATTGTGGACTCCCGCTATAGTTTTTACCGTATAATTCATTAATACTTCCGTATACGGCAAAAGTGCATATAACAAAAGTTACTCTAAATTACAAAATAAACAACTTTTGTTATGTGCATATTTGCTGAAAAAGCAATAGGAAACGAAATATCGCTATTTTTAATTTCAGGCCTCCCCTATAACCCCCACTCCTGTTCGTCTTAGAGAATATTAATATAGCCTAAAGTCTAAGTTGGGCTAGTAGTAATATACATACCAAGTTTCATAAAATTCGGTTCAGCCGTTTATGCGTGAAAAGGTAACAAACAAACAAACATACACTAAAGAAACAAAATGCAGTTATGGTGTCTATGACATGTAAAACGAAAAGTTATTGTGAAATTTCACGAAAAAAATCAATGTACAGACAGAGGTTACAATTTTATATATATATATATATATATATATATATATATATATATAATATTACTTTTTTTTTCTTTCTTTTTCTCATCAATATAATACTGTTTTCTCATCATTTTATTAAATATCTCCTAAAGGAAATTATCTATGAGGGTGGAATCAAGTTATAGTTATTGATAAATTTCTGCTTATGTCCATCAAACCTTACTGTTTCACTTGAGTTGGCAGTAGATCTCATGCACTGTTGCCAAATCTTCAAATCAAGTTGAATTTTTGTTGGGAAGATTCTATTATGTGCAGAATTAAACTAAACTCTCTATTAGATATACAAAAAATTAAAGAAGAAAACAAAATCTTTAAATACTATAAATTATTACGAAATGGAAAAGATTTTAAAAAGATAAATCCCAGGTACAAATTTACTTTATTGCACCATTTAAAATAAAAAACTGTTTTCTTCAAAATTAGCTATATTTACATAAACATATTGCTTTAAAGTTCAGCATAAAGTTATTATACATTACCTATATTCAACACAAGGTAGATTTTTTTAGAGAATAATATTCCTTTCTTATTTGTTGCCTTAATAATAGCAAAGATACAAGTGGCACAATAAATTTTTATCTGAGAGGGAGTGATATATAAGCTTTTCATGCAAAAAGAAAGATCAAGTTCATTAACGGCTAAAATCGGACTGTGGGAAGGGGGGGTTTACAGGGGAGGAATTTCGAAAATTCTAAATATCTTCGTTATTATGCATTGGATTGAAAAAGTATACAGCATCAGTGTTATTGAACATTTAATTTTCTATAAATGTTGTTATATACATATTTTCTCTTTCATGAATATTAACTGAGATATTTGGATTTTTTAGTTTCCAGCCTTCAGTAAACCCCACTTCTACTTTGTGTTACCACTATGTAGATTTATCTATTGTTAAACATCACGAAGGAAATCTGCTTAGTTTACGCAGCCCCTGCGTGACAGACTTTTTTGATTTGTCCCACATCCTTTTCCCGTAAAATTCCAAAAAACATGTTTTTTACACATTAATTATTATTTATCTCATAAATAGTATATGCTGAAACAAAATTATCCTTGAAACAAGAATAGAAGGAGGAAGGAATGGATTCTGAAAAAAAGTAAAAGTTTATAAAAGTATTCTTGAATGAATCTAAAAGATGTTTTCTTTTTTAAAAACATCTACATGGCAATAAACATTCTTAGGATTAATTTATTTTAAACCAATTACATAGTAATTATTTCTAAAAGGAATACATTTTTCCACTTGGTTTTTTCTTGGCACTACAATACTTAAGCTAGGTGTTTACAAATGTTTGAAAATGCATCCATACTCATTTATGCCCTTCAAAAAATGGTATCTGAGATCCCTTTCGTCAATGTGTATTTCTGTGAATTTATCGCCAATCTGATTTTATTTTTCATGTCATCAGTATTCTGTGACCTAGTCTGGAAGTTATTATAGTCTGGAGTTATTATACATTACCTATATTCAACACAAGGTAGATTTTTTTAGAGAATAATATTCCTTTCTTATTTGTTGCCTTAATAATAGTAAAAAGTGACAACTCCAATTTTTAAAAAGTAGCCTGCAAAGATACAAGTGGCACAATAAATTTTTATCTGAGAGGGAGTGATATATAAGCTTTTCATGCAAAAAGAAAGATCAAGTTCATTAACGGCTAAAATCGGACTGTGGGAAGGGGGGGTTTACAGGGGAGGAATTTCGAAAATTCTAAATATCTTCGTTATTATGCATTGGATTGAAAAAGTATACAGCATCAGTGTTATTGAACATTTAATTTTCTATAAATGTTGTTATATACATATTTTCTCATCTAAAACATCTACATGGCAATAAACATTCTTAGGATTAATTTATTTTAAACCAATTACATAGTAATTATTTCTAAAAGGAATACATTTTTCCACTTGGTTTTTTCTTGGCACTACAATACTTAAGCTAGGTGTTTACAAATGTTTGAAAATGCATCCATCCTCATTTATGCCCTTCAAAAAATGGTATCTGAGATCCCTTTCGTCAATGTGTATTTCTGTGAATTTATCGCCAATCTGATTTTATTTTTCATGTCATCAGTATTCTGTGACCTAGTCTGGAAGAAATTTTCCTTGCCCCCCCCCCCAGAAAATAATCCATTGCTGTCAGATTGGATGATCTGGGTGGCCACTCAATGTGCAAAATGCGACAGATTCTGCGTTGCGGAAATATTTGTCTTATTGTTGACTGAACAGTGATTGAGAAGTGGAATGGACATCTATCAAGCTGCAGTCACATTTCATTTCTTTGCATCAGGGGTTAGTCTTCTATTAAATCTAGAAATTCTTCATTTAGGAAGTGTGTGAAGACTACCATTTAATCTTTCAGCAAAGAAAATTGGGCCGATGATCTTTCTCTAGGAAGATACCGCACCAAGCATTAACGCTAAAGCGATGCTGCTGGTCAGCTTAACAGACTCAATGCAAATTTCTATCAGATCAATAATGGAAGTGATGACTTCCCCTGGGTACTTTTGTCTGTCCACAAGACATTGCGGAAAACCTGAGGATCTTCTCCCAGTCTTCTTTGGGCCCAGTGGCATAATCTTAATCTGTTATCAAAATCAGTAGGTAGAGTGTTTGGTCGATTTTTCTACAGATGGTCAACAGGATCATCTAAGGATAACAATCTAGTTACTCTAAAACTACATCATTAGCACCTGACTCTTTGATAGCTAACAAATTTTTTTAGCTCATTAATTCATGTTTTAAAAAGCATAAATTTTTATTAGTTTTAAGCATTTCAAGTTTTGAGCCTACAAGCAATGAATTTTTTTTGTTCTTATTTTATTTATTTATTTTTTCATTTTATTTGTAATTATCTTACTTATTTTAATATCTTATATTATATTTGAGTAGATAGTTGATTAACGTGTATATATTATAAAATAAAAATGTATTTAACCCTTTCCCTGCGCAAACCCACTATAGTGGCTTTGCGCAAGGAGAGGGTTAAACATAATCATACATGTAATATGCCATGTGGCAATGGAACATGTATTCAAATAAATAACTCCTCATGGGGTTACTATGAGGAGAAAAAAGAAGAGAAAAGAAAGATTCTGCAAAATCGAAACAAATGCTTGTTGAAACTTATAGTGAGCATGCCCCTGGTGTTGGAGTGGTTTAAAAAATTCAAAAGTGGGAATTAGTAGTGAAGAATAATTTACCAAGTGTGTAAAAGTGAATAGTGATCATCAAATAAATAAATCGAGTGATAAAAATGTTAAAGTTAGTGTGTTTAATTTTGCAATCCAAAAGAACCCTACTTATCAACATTAATTATTTTTGTAATAAACGTAACAATATATATATACACACACACACTCATATATATATATATATATATATCTATATATATATAAAATTGTAACCTCTGTCTGTACATTGATTTTTTTTCGCGAAATTTCACGATAACTTTTCGTTTCACATGTCATAGACACCATAACTGCATTTTGTTTCTTTCGTGTCTGTTTGTTTGTTTGTTTGTTTGTTTATTTGTTTGTTTGTTTGTTACCTTTTCACGCATAAACGGCTGAACCGAATTTTATGAAACTTGGTATGTATATTACAACTAACCCAACTTAGACTTTAGGCTATATTAATATCCTCTGAGACAAACAGGAGTGGGGGTTATAAGGGAGGCCTGAAATTAAAAATAGCGATATTTCGTTTCCTATTGCTTTTTCAGCAAATATGCCCATAACAAAAGTAGTTTATTTTGTAATTTAGAGTAACTTTTGTTATGTGCACTTTTGCCGTATACGGAAGTATAAATGATTTATACGCTAAAAACTATAGCGGAAGTCCAATATTTTACTTGGCACAAAAGACTCAACCGAACTAAACCAAACTCGGTATGTGAATTAGTATTAACGACTTCCTCATAATAAGCCATACTAACATTTCTAGGGAAGGGCAGGAGTGGGGGTTATAAGGGAGGTCTGAAATTAAAAATAGTGATATTTCGTTACTTATTGCTTTTTCATCAAATATGTACATGACAAAAGTTGTTTATTTTGTTATTTAGAGAAACTTTTTTTATATACACTATCGTCGTCTACCGAATTGTAAAGGCGTTATACGCTAAAAATTATAGCGGGAGACAACAATTTTATTTGGCACAAAAGACTCAACCGAACTAAACCAAACTTGGTATGTGAATTAGTACTAACGCCTTCCTTATAATAAGCCATACTAACATTTCTAGGGACAGGCAGGAGTGGGGGTTATAAGAGAGGTCTGAAATTAAAAATAGTAATATTTCGTTTCCTATTGGGGTTACGGCAAATATGTACATAACAAAAGTTGTTTATTTTCTTATTTAGAGAAACTTTTGTTATATACAATATCGTCGTATACCGAAGTATAAAGGCGTCATACGCTAAAAATTATACCGGGAGTCAACAATTTTATTTAGCACAAAAGACTCAACTGAACTAAATAAAACACTCGGTATGTGTATTAGCACTAACGCCATCCTTATAATAAGCCCTACTAACATTTCTAGGAACGGGCAAGAGTGGGGGTTATAAGGGAAGCCTGAATTTACAATTTTTTTTATTAACAAATCCACAGAAACGACGGGTATTAGCCCTAAACACTGGGATATTGTGTAAAGGAAAGCCTTGCCAAAAAAATACCACACCATTCAGCCTCAAATCAATTCCCGAGCGAAGCCGGGTATCTGAGCTAGTATATATATATATATATATATATATATATATATATATATATATATATATATATATAAAATTGTAACCTCTGTCTGTACATTGATTTTTTCACGAAATTTCACGATACTTTTCGTTTCACATGCCATTGACACCGTAACTGCATTTTGTTTCTTTGGTGTCTGTTTGTTTGTTACCTTTTCACGCATAAACGGCTGAACCGAATTTTATGAAACTTGGTATGTATATTACTACTAACCCAACTTAGACTTTAGGCTATATAAATATTCTCTGAGACGAACAGGAGTGGGGGTTATAAGGGAGGCCTGAAATTAAAAATAGGGATATTTCGTTTCCTATTGGTTTTTCGGCAAATATGAACATAAAAAAGTTGTTTGTTTTGTTATTTAGAGTAACTTCTGTTATATACATTTTTTTCGTATACCGAATTATAAACGACATATATCCTAAAACCTATACGGGAAGTGAACAATTTTATTTGGCACTAAAGACTCAACCGAACTAAATAAAACTCAGTATGTGTATTAACACTAACGTATTCATTATAATAAGCCATACCAACATTTCTAGGGACTGGCAGGAGTGGGGGTTGTAAGGAAGGCCTGAATTTCAAATTGCAGTATTTTGTTTTCTATTGGTTTTTCTGCAAATATGCACATAACAAAAGTTGCTTATTTTGGTATTTAAAGTAACTTTTGTTATATAAATTTTTGTCTTATAACAAAGTATAAACGAGAAATACACTAAAACTTAAGCGGGATCCAACAATTTTATTGTTCACTAACGATTGAACCGAACTTAACAAAACTCGGTATGTCAATTAGCATTAATTCTTCCATGATTAAAAGCTACATTAAAATTTTTAGGTTCGAATGGGGGGGGGGGGTTATAAGGGAGGCCTGAAAAAAAAATTTGTTTCATTTCATTGTCTATTTGTTTTTCGACAAACGTGCACATAACAAAAGTTGTTTACTTTGTTATTTAGAGTAACTTTTATTTTATACATTTTTTCGGGAAAAATGTATGAAGCAAGTAATATTGATATGCTCAACAATTCTTTCCAATATGAACTACCAGGTACCTTACCTGGAAAAATTAATTCAAATCTATGGTAATATTTTGTCCTTAATAATTCAAATCTATGCAAAATGCACAGGAGATGGAAATATGACAATATGGAAGACAGTGAAGTCTTACATAAAAAATTAATTTTATTATTAACAAATCCATAGCAAAGACGGGTATAAACCTTAAACACTGGGACGGGGAAATGTCAAAATATTGTCATTCCCAAAAAAATACCATCACCATTCAGCCTCAAATGAATTCCCGAGCGAAGCCGGGTATCTGAGCTAATATATATAGTTGTATAGCATACAAAATTGAGTTCAGGCCGAAATTTACCAATGATTTTATTTGTTTAGGTCTGTGCAAATGGGTAATAGCTATCTCAAGGTATGATAAAGTAGCTAAAGTAATTGCACCTAAAAAAGTAAGTCTAGCCAAGGCTGTGGAAGAATCTCAAACAGCAGCTGCTGCTTTAGAAGTAAAATATGCTCAATTGAGAGAGTTTCGATTGAAAGTGGTGAATCTTGAAACAACATTGGATGCACAGCGGAACAAACTTACTGCTTTACAGGTTTTTTTACCAATACTGTATATTTATTTATTAAGATATATATGTCAAAAATTTTCATGACATTTTAACAATTTTTAAAATTTTCAATAAAATTGTAATGTCTGTCTGTACATTGATTTATTTTCCAAATTTCACTATAGTTTTTTGTTTCTCATGGAATTGAAACGATATCAACAATTTTTGGCTTTGGTATCTGTTTATTTATTTGTTTGTTTATTACCTTTTCACCCCTAAACTACTAAACTAATTTTTATGAAACTTGGTACGTATATTACCTACTTAGACTTTAGGCTGTAATAATATTCTCTGAGGCGTACAGAAGTGGGGGGTAATAAGGGAGGCCTGAAATTGAATATAGCATTATTTAGTTTCCTACTGGTTTTCGGCAAATATGCTCATAACAAAAGTTGTTTATTTTGTTCTTTAGAGTAACTTTTGTTATATACATTTTTGCCTTATAACAAAGTATAAACAAGATATACATTAAAAATTAGTGGGAGTGAACAATTTTATTGGGCACTGGCGATTGAACGAAACTTAGAAAAACTCGGTATGTGAATTACCATTAACCCTTCGATGTTTATAAGCTATGTTAAAATTTCTAGGTACGAACATGAGTGAGGTTATAAGGGTGGCCTGAAATGAAAAATAACGATATTTTGTTTTCTATTGGTTTTTTTGGCAAACATGCACAAACAAAAATTGTGTATTTTGTTATATAGAGTAACTTTTTTTTAGTACACTTTTGTCATACAATGAGGTATACACGAGCTACGCGCTAAAAGCTACAGCGGGAGTCAACAATTTTATTAGTGCTCATTTAAATGTTTTTAATATAGGCATATTATGACAAATTATGTTATGGTTTTAGACTTGCATGGTAGTTCTAAGAACTAACGATTCGTATTAGTGAGGTTATAAATCTCACATCCCCCCCCCATCCTCATTTATTTATTTGCCCTAGAAAATATTTTGTTATTAATTTTCAGTAGAAATATAAACTATAAGAGTATTTCGATTGTTTAATTTTGATAATGTATTATTTAAACAAAGGCATGCTGAATTTGCCCATAGTAGGATAGCAGAAGTTGTAGGGAATCAAACTCATTGAAGCCTTGCTAAAAAAATACCATCATTATTCAGTCAACAATGATTTCCCAGGCAAGCTGGGTACCTTAGCTAGTAGACTATAAAATTAATCACTTATTGAAAAACTAGATCTTTAGATTGAAAACTATTCAGATATAAATAAAATATTATGTTTCTACCAAGCAATTTTATGACAACTTGCTTACAAGCACTTGTTAGTAATAGCAAGCAGCTTCTTAATTACTTTGATGACAATTTCCTAATTTCATTTTGATTTGTATATTGAAATTTTTATTCCCCCACTATATTTAAGTCTTACATTTATGTATGGTCTTTTTCTTTTTCTCCAACTGTTTAAAGTTATGATTTGCTTTTATCACATGCTACATTTTGTTCAACCCTTTCTTCTATTTGACTGATTTCTGATCAAGTTATAATAGAAGTAGAAGGCGTTTTTGTTGAGGTTAAAGCTTTCATAGCAACATCATTCTGTAATATGAACAAATATTATGTATTTTTAGGATATAATAAAATATGAGCACGTGTGTGGTGTCTGCTTATTTTATCAGTTTTTGTATAAGATTGCATCAGAACTGGTTTTTACCCTAAATGTAGCATTATTTATCCATTTTCCCATTAACTCTCTGTTCTTGATTTATTTAACTGACAGGTCATTTTTATTTTACCTAGTTGTTTCTTTAACCCTCGGGCGAGATCAGAACCTCACAGGTCCGTTTTGTTTTTTAAAATAATCGAAAGTCTTTACTGTTAAAAGCTAATACAATAAATAATAGCTGCTTTCTTTTTTAAAGGAACGTTCGAACTATTAAAATGAGTTCCAATTTATAATCCATTGAAGTCCTTGCCCAAGCTGTAATAGATCTGTGAGGTCCCAGTGCTCGTTCAAGTATCTTTTCAAACACTGCCCAATCAAAAGTTAAAAAGTAGCTATAGCAACTGCTGGAAGTTTTAAACATGCTTTAACTTTTGTTTTTCTCATTCTGCCTCTTTATTCATCATGGCACATTGTAGTTCAGGCTAACTGGCATTATGTAAGATTGTATTCAGATACGATTCTATAAAAATTACTTCAAATATCCATCGATCCTACCCAAGAGTTGACAAAAATGAGGTCCATTCATTACTACATCTATCTGTCTATCTATCGATATCATATATATATATATATATATATACATATATTGAACTTTTACTATGTTTTATATATCCAAATATACCCCGTGTGACGTTAACAGACTTTATGTTTTAAGATTTTATGTTAAAACTACATGCTTTTTATTTGTTCATTCAATATTTTACTATTTCATGAAATCCAAAGATTATATTAGGAAATGGTTGAAATCTTCCTTGGATAGGGGGGGAGGGATAATAGAAATTTCTAAATGTCTTTTTACTATGAGTTGGGTCAAAAAATATTATATTTGTTGTTATTTGTTGATATTTTTTAGTACTTGTTGATATTTTAGTTTTCTATTGTTATTGTATATACATGTTTCCTGAAACTTCATTGTTAACTGAGTTAATTGTATTTTTTTTTTTGGTTTTAGCTTTTTATAAACCTCCACTTCATCTGACTTCCACTTTAATTACCTCAGTTAATAAAGGTTTCAAGTCCAGCTGACATTTTAATTCTCGTTTAATTATGCTTCTTACTATGGGATGAATAGAGATTAGATGGTGAGATGAGATCATCAGCATGTCCTATTCCAGCATGTGTGAACTCAGCTGTTTATGCAGCACTTGTGTCATAGTCATTTTTGTTTTCTTCAAATTTGAGATGCTCTTATCAAATTATCTTTTCCCCCTCCAGGCTGACAGTGATTTATGCTCCCTTAAACTACAACGTGCACAGGAATTGCTTGGGGGATTAGGTGGAGAACAAACTCGGTGGCAACAGACTGCTGAAGCACTTGGAGAATGCCTTAGTTCACTCACAGGTAATCATTATTGAATTAGTTGCTGGCTTATCAATTGGTCTACTTTTAAAGTTAAATTATGTTAAAGATTATTGGATTTTGAAGGCATTTGGTAAGGGAATGTGTTTTAAAGAGATTGTTTAGGTGCTAAGAGTTTTGTGCACCATTGGTATCCATCCTTAGAAATATGCCTAATGAAACTCTTTCAAGAAATAAGCTTTGCAACATTGTCGAATATTAAGTACAACACATTTGTTTTGGAATTTTTTGAGGGAGACCTAAGTACCACAGAATAGGTAATTTTATTTAGGTCAAAACAGTGTTCTATCATAAGTCTTTCTCATTCCTTTTAATTATTATTGTTGTCTGTTATTTGAATCTAAATATAGGGTTTTCCCCCACGGTGCAGTACCATATCAAACAAAATTTGTATCAATTAATCTTTAATTCCCTCTTTTTTTTTATTATTCCTAGTTCTACATTTTGTACAAATTTGTATTTGTTTTGGGAAAGAGTACTACCTCTTTTATCATTACTAAAACTAATGAAGTGTACACTGAATTGATCAATTTGATATGGAAATATGTATAAATGCTTGGAATCTCTAATTTCTACCCTAATACATATATATTTCGAATTCTTGATTTTCCCCCTCTTTTAAACTCCCCCCCCCCTTCTCTTCGTAGACTGATTTCAGTAATTAACAAATAAGATCTTTAGTGCTGCATGAAATGTTTAAATATGGTATTGATCATTTAAAATAATGTGGAATGGTCTGTTCTTAAGGTAAAGTATTATCATATAAGTATTTGTGATAATGCTTGACAAACTCAACAACAATGCCAGAAGTTCCCATCGTGTAACACAATAGTTTCTTTTGGGGTCGGAGTGTACCCTGCTGTAAGCCATTGACTTTTTTCCGTTTCACCAACCATCTGACAAAGCACTTCTCCTATCACATACCCGTTTGCCTCCATGTCTACTATTAATTTCTGTCCAGCGATTGGATAGGCAAGGACTGGTGCCGTACACAAGACTTCCATGAGCCTTTGGAACGCATCTTCCACGTCATAAGGCGCTGCTTTTAATCCATCTGTTCTTATGCACTTAAATACTTCATCCAGATTTTTGAGATGTTCATCAAAAGTCTTTCCCATAATGATTGTCATCTAGATACACTAAACACATCTTCCAATTCAGACCCTTTAGCACATATTCCATTGAATGCTCAAAAGTAGCTGGGGCGTTTCAGAGTCTAAATGACATCACCTTGAACTGCCATAAACCATTGCTTTCGCTAAAGGCAGTTTTCTCTTTGTCCTTATCTGCTGTCTCTACTTGCCAGAAGCTGCTTTGCAAGTCCAAAGTAGAAAATCATTTCATTCCAGCCAACATGTCATAGGTATCGTCAATTCTGGGCTGCGGACATCTGTCTTGGTTATGACATTGAGTTTTCTGTAGTCAACGCAGAATCTGGTGCTGGCCTGCCGTCTTTCTTCTTAGGTAGTATGTATATAAAATTGTTACCTCTTTCTGTACATTGATTTGAGGGAGGAGGGGATATCCCTACAGTACTCATGTTTAAACAAATTGGTAGGAACCACCTGAGGATTACACTGTAAATATCACTTCATCTTGTACATAACACTTTTCATTCTTATAATTTAATATTCTTCACCATCCTTGGGAAATACTCTGTCTAAAAAAAACATTGCCTTTAACCAATATGCAGAGATGATCGTTAATTTTATTAATTAGAGCATACCGAACTCATAACATACTCTTCACTGAAGTCCTTCAAGTCATTGTAGATGTATTGCCAATTTATTTGGAATTAGAATTAAAAATTGCAGACTAAAAAATAAATAAATAAAAAGTAGCTTACCTGCATGTTTACAGATACAAACATTGATAAGGGATTAAAGGATCGAATAAAAAGTACTGCAATTGAAGTGTCAACAAAGGTGGGATCAATCGTACAAAGGGAAACTCACTTGTGCATTCTTTCCAAAATTGAAAAACAGACTCCATGCAAGATGGTTGAGACCAGACTTTTGATCAACACAGCTTCTTTCAGGGCATGGTGTTATCAATAAATACCTCAGCAGAATTAAGAGAAGAGTAGAAGTCCAAATTGTGAATTTGGTGAAGAGGAAAATGTCGAACATATCTTATTCCATTGCCCTCAATATTATAACAAGAGAAGAAAATTACCAGGAGAATATTCTTTGCTTGACAGCTTGAATAAACAAGTAGAAACAAAAAACATTTTCCATGCTGTTAATTCATTTGCTGCTGATTTGTTTAAAATAAAAAGCAACATTTAAAAATAATTAAATATAAATGTAAATTGAAAATCTATAGAACTGTAGTAAGTTGTTACAATTTAATGTAAATAAAAAGTTAAGTATAGTATAAAATTTCATTCGAGTCCCGCTGAGCAAAGGCAATGGCATTCCAATGGTGGGTGCCCTAAGACATTTGACTTATTTAAATATTTACTCATCACTTGAAACTTTATTGAATATAGTCCTACTTGAGTAGTAAGGACGGGCTATTGTGACCTATTAAAATTCGGGTTTCAAAATTGCAAAAAAGAAATTGGAAAGAACCGCTTGCTTTAAGGGCAGCCTTAAGGTAAAGTGGGAGTAAAAAAGAGGGAGGAAGGGAGGAGATGGCTGACTCTGGCAGAGGTGGTTGCATGAGCAGATGAAGGGCTTATTCATGGTGTTTGGAATTGGAGGATCCTTACTACATATATGGTTTACCTTCCTGAAATGAACATTTTACTATGGTATTTTTCAAAGCTATTTCTTTTATTCCTGATGAGTCTGCACTATATGAAAATATTTTCATGTTTTTTCTTAGGTGATATATTGGTTTCATCAGGAGTTGTGGCATACCTTGGGCCTTTTACTGAAAGCGTCCGTGTCAAACAAATTACTGAATGGATTAAAACAACTCAGTCATTCAATATTATTTGCTCTGCTGACTTTTCTGTGATTAAAACATTTGGTGAGCCAGTTGAAATCAGGCAATGGGAAATATGTGGTCTTTCTAGTGACCCTTTTTCAATTGAAAATGCTATTATAGCTAGGTAAGGTTCTTAATATTAGATTCAACATAAAACAATTTTTTTATTTTATATCATCCCAATTTTCTCACCAATATTTTTTTAAATTATTTATTTCAGAACTTCTCAACGATTTCCTTTAATGATAGATCCACAAGGACAAGCAAACAAATGGATTAGAACTTTAGAAAAGTCAAATGGCTTGAAAGTAATAAGAATAACTCAATCCGATTATCTTAGAGTTCTTGAAAATTCAATACAATCTGGGACTCCTGTAAGTCTATGCCTTCTCTTAATCGGAATTAAGGGAATTTTTCTTTTTATATATATCATTGATCAGAGTAATTTTCAAGTCAAAAATATGTTTTTGTTTTCAGACCTTTTGCAATAATAAACAATAAATTTAAGCATACAAAATAGTTTTAGCCAAACCATTTTGACTTTTTTTTTTCTCATCTTTTTCTTTATTTTGATCTTCCTGTTGAAGATGAGCTCGTTTTTGGTGTACTCATCCATCCCTCAGATGGAATAAAATATTTCTTAGAACTTAATTTCTTACAAAACCATCTGTCATGAAAAATAGCACATTTCTTAGGAAATTATATATTATATTTTTTTTTTTTTTGTGATTATTCACATAACAAAAGGTGTTTCATTTTGTTATTATAAATACTTTTTTTCATAAACATTTTTTAATAATAAAAATAATTAAATGCACAGAATATATTTAATAACTATCTCAAGTAAATGACTAAACTCATTTGAAAGAAACTCTGTGTATATTATTAGTTACTTCACATAAGACTGTGTACTGCATTAATATTCATTAGAGGAAACTGGAGTGGGCGTTGTTACAATAAATATCATGTCACACTTTCACATCAATCTAGCAGATTCTACTAGTATTATATAAATATTGTATTATCATGAATTATTTTAAAATTAATTCAATGTTTGGTTACATCTAGGTCCTACTAGAAAATATTGGAGAGGAATTAGATACTTTATTAGAACCACTTCTACTAAAACAGATTTTCAAAGCTGGGGGTGTGATGTGTGTTAAATTAGGAGATGCTGTAGTCGAATTTTCTCAATCATTTAGGTAAGTGTATTACATTTTCACGAAAAAAAAAAGAGATTGTTTATTTGTTTCAAGTTTTTTATTTGCATTGCTTTCGAGAATTGGGGTCGAGATATAGTGGGCAAAAGTTCTATACCTCTGTTTGCCACTAGGATGGATCCAGCAGTCGGAGCCTTTTATTTATTTCATATTATTTTTATTTATTTTCTAAAACATCATATGTTTGTGAATTATATTCAGTTCTAAATACAGACCCCTAGAGAATTACAACATAAAATGCCGAATGGAAATGTAATGCAGCAAGAATACAAGAAGAAATATCCCACTTCAAGATTTGAGACCGAGTTGTGAAGTTAGACATCTGAAGGATGCAACAGATGTGATGATTAGTCGTGAATCGAACTTAAGCCATGAATTATTTGAGTCTCAGCTGTGTTAAAAAGGGATTACGTCATCGGAAGCCATAATATAAGTCAGTCCAGTGGGACTAACAAAATGGTCCTACCAGGCCGTGATGAAGATGGACTGGCACCGAATGGTAATGTAATGCAGCTTACAAGAAGAAATATCCCTCTTCAAGATTTGAGACCGAGTTTTGAAGTTAGACATCTGAGGGATGCAACAGATTTGATGATTAGTCGTGAATCGAACTCAAGCCATGAATTATTTGAGTTACAGCTGAGTTAAGGCGAGATTTCATCATCAGAAGCCATAATATAAGTCAGGCCAGTAGGACTAAAATAATGGTCCTACCGGGTCGTGATGAAGATGGACTGATGCCGAATGGTAATGTAATGTAGCTTCCAAGAAGAAATATCCCACTTCAAGATTTGAGACCGAGTTGCGAAGTTAGACATCTGAGGGATGCAGCAGATGTGATGATTAGTCGTGAATCGAACTCAAGCCATGAATTAATTATATGAGTCACAGCTCAGTCAAGACGAGATTTCGTCATCAGTAAGGGATCGACCAAGTGCAGCAGGAAGCCGTAATATAAGTCAGCTTCCCATCAGTTCGCTACTTGGGAGGGAGGCTTTTGCCACTAGGATGGATCCAGCTGTCGAAGAATTTTATTTTATTTAATATTATTATTTCTTTTTTAAAAGATCATATGTTTGTGAATTATATTCAGTTTTAAATACAGCCTGCTAGAGAATTGCAACATTAAATTATTAATGATAAAATTTTAGCCATAAGGGACTAACAATCTCCATCTCACAAGATGCCAGGTTTTGCTCCGTGAATTATTCATTAGATTTTACATGTGTGGTTGCTGGGTTTTGAGATTGGAATTTTGACTGTACTCACACTGCACACTAAGGCAATGAGTAGCTAATTCAAGAAAGAAGTAGTGAACTTAGTAATGCTACCACTATACCTGACCACCAATGAAATATGGCAAACCTTCATAGGTCATCGGGCAAAAGATTTTTATTTTTTTGGACATTGACTTTAGGTCTTGTAATAATTTTGTATTTTTTATTGTATTAAGAGTCTTTAAGTTATTTTATCTGAAAGTAATTGATTCAGGTTTTGCACATTTTCTTTAGTCTTTTTAAAACAAAATATCTCACAAAACGGAACTATGATTTACTGATGTATAGCATTAGTCAATGGTTCCATCCTCGTTGAACGATTCAATAATATAACAATACCATTGTTTTTATTTTTTGTGCATTATTTTTATAATGTATTTTAGTATTTTTATTCAAATAACAATCAATCTATTTAGTTATTTATAGAAGATGCCACTATAATAACAATTCATCTTAACACAATAAAAATATAAATATACAAAGAATATTAGTAGTTTTTGTTTTTGTTGGTAATCTTTTTAGAAAAAAATAATATAAGGAAGTAAACTAATTGTCTAATAAAAAGTTTTAAGCTGGGATAACTCAAAAGTCAATCTTGTTGGGGCTGCTTAAACTAAGAATATTTCCCACATACTAATATTACACACTACTGATCTAATTCTCAATTTTTAAAAGTGGGGGTTTATTGAAGGCTGAAATAAATAAAATATGAAGAACTCTAGTAATATCTGAGTTGAGAAAAAATATATACAAGAACAATTATAGAGCATCAATAGTTTAACACGATTGGTTCTATAACAATTTTTGATAGGACTCATAATATCAGAAATTCTCCCTCCTCCTATTCTTCATATGTATCAGGCATTAACTAATATTACCTTTTGTGTTGAATATCCAGTATAGCATAGATAAAATAACCATTTTCGAGTTAAGATTGTTACATCTTAAATGATGATGTCATCACACTACGCTTTTGCATGTAGTAAAAATTCAATGGCAAGAATATTTAGTATTTAAATTACCAATAAAATGCGTCATGACAAAACATTTTATTGTTCATATGACATGAGCAGATTTGGGGG
The DNA here is from genome assembly GCA_019009955.1 of Riptortus pedestris. Taxonomy (NCBI): domain Eukaryota; kingdom Metazoa; phylum Arthropoda; class Insecta; order Hemiptera; family Alydidae; genus Riptortus; species Riptortus pedestris. Next base: position 103,724,640 of record CM032228.1, on the reverse strand, counting down.
GGGGGGGGTTACAGAAAACTGAAAATTAAAAAAGTGCAAATATCTTGGTTAATATTCATGATAGAGAAAATACATATATAAACATTTATAGGCAATTGCATTTGTATTAAGATTGGTTATATTCATTTTTTCGATCTGACTACAATAATGTAGATATTTCGAAATGTCCACCCTCCCTAATAGCCCAGGAAGATCAAGGCCTGCCACTGAGCAATGGTGGGAGGGTCAATTGGTCAGCTTCAAATCCTTCCATCATGAATTGTAGCACGACTGTAGACCAAATATCCCTAATTCTTTATTCAAGTTGCTTCTTTGTTGCCTTAGAATCTTGAGTGGGTACTAGTAAAACAGATAGAAAACCAAAGCCAAGCAACTGCACAGCTGTATAAAATCTTTGTGCTATCCCTGCCCTTGAACTTTACACCACAATATATGGGTGTATATATTTATATTTTATAATCAAATTCATTCTTTAACTATTTTATCCCTACTTTTACACTTTTCAGATTTTATCTAACTTCAAAGTTGTGGAATCCTCATTATTTACCTGATGTCGCTGTGAAAGTTACGCTAATTGATTTTACTATTACTTCTAGTGGTTTAGAAAGTCAGATGCTTGGAATTGTTACATCAAAAGAAAGGCCTGATTTAGAAGCCGAAAGAAATCAGATGATAGTATCAAGTGCTGAAAATAAAAGGTTTGGAATCCTTTTTTTTTGTTATCATTTATTTCCAGAAATTGAGTTTAATCAATATCCATACCTAGTATATTATTTTGGAAAATTATTTTATTTTTTAAAGTAATTTATTTAAAATGCTTCTTTAAATATTCAATGATTCAGTCAAATAATTTTATATTATGGTTTCACTTCCCACATGAGCAAGGAAATTTATTTTGTGGTGGAAGTATCCTTAGATCTCACTTTGAATAGGCAAATGTGTTAATCTATTAATAGCTGGCTCTCCTTGATTAGCCTAAGCAGTGTGTATTACAATTTGTAGGCTTATGAGATTGGTGAGGATGAGTGTGAAAGAGACTTTTTGTTTTGTAAAAAGCAGTGGTATCTCCATTGGCTTAGAAGTTATCAATGGCTTAAGAAAAGAAGTCCCATTTTCACCTGTTCTGTTTAATCTTATGTTGGAAATAGCGATTTGAAGATGAGGATAATCCCAAGTGATACCGTGTATAACAGTCTCACACAGCACATGACATATCCTGATCAATGCTGTGAAAAAGTTTCAAGGCTCAATTGAAGCATTTGTTCAAGCAACCACAATGATGATGAAAAAAGACAGTTAACTTTAAACATGAGGTTCGAGGTATTTTTAAGTAATGACAACAAAAGAGATGTCTTCTCAAAGAGCTGCTCGGCACACTCTTAGCTTAACATAGCTAACGATAAAGGTGATAAAACTCAGCGGCATTTAGAAATCATGCCTATCCATCACTCACTGCCACCTAATGGTTTTTCTTAAGATTTTTCTTCTTAACACATATGTACTCAGGGTAGGGTATTATCTTCCTGCCTGAGGGAGCAGACTGTATTTTTAAGTGGGGAAATGGCGATATCATGAATCCTTTCTTTTAATTACTTGATGTTACTCTGTTATTACTTTTAGTGGTTACTATACTCGTGATTTGTACAGATCAGAAATATACCAAAATAAATTATTACTGTTCAATACGGAATGGTCCTTATCTGGTTTGAGGACAGGTAGCAGCCAATCCATTATAGATGCTGTTAAGCTGCCATCTGGTTGCCGGGCTGGAAACAGATATCTGGAGATGACTCCCTGGGAGTCTGAGAATGCAAGATTCAGGAACATGCTGCTTGAAAGAGCTGATCTCAGGAAAAGTCAAACTCTAATGCTCGTAATTCTTTTGACTGAGAAGAATGCCGTGGACACAATTGGAAAGTTCTAGGTGAGCTGATCGCCGATCTTCAGAGGGGGAGGAGAAAAGGGGTGTCTTGCAGATGGAAGGGGCTTTTAGTTCCTCCAGGAGCCGATGCACTCGGTCATAAACAGCGTACTTCACTGAACCTACACACTGTGCAGCTCTTGATACTGGGCACTTATTAATATAACATACATTCATGAGCTCTAAGTTCTTCCTTCAGTCTTGTGACCCTACTAGCTCCTGTGAGAACGTCGCCCATATAAATGTCAACAAAGGACCTTTGCTGCTTCAGGAATGTGTCTTCCTTCATTTTTTACTAATTGTTGAAGTGTATGTTAAGCCAAAAATGGGGATAATGATATGCCATATGTCACAGTATGGAATTCAAACTCTTATGGATTGGAAACTTTGAGTTCAATTGTCAAAAGATGTGTTGATATTTTCAGACCTATGGATTCATGAGTATTTGCCTATATATTTTGTTAAGGTCAGCTGTCAGATTCAGGAAGCGAGACAGTGCCTGTCCTTTTGAAGATGATAAATCATCTGTTGGTTGCTTGCAAGGATGGGATACGACAAATTGACCTGTTGATTCTCTATGATCTTTATTTTGAAAATGTTCTTTACATGGATTCCAAAAATCTCTTGACTCGGGGAGAATTTCTTCCATTTCCCAAAAGCGAGAGATTAAAGCCTTAGAGATTGGGCGCTTGGTTAGGCACAAACAATTAGCTCCAGAAATAGAACCTGACAAGGAGAAACCGTGTTTCCCATTAAGATGTGGCAAAAAATATTAGAAAAGATCCCACAATGTTCATACATCATAGAATGACCATCCCATGAGATTTAACAGGTTAATTTTGACGCCTCTGATTTTTTTAATATTACAAAATAAATATTAAAATAAAAAAAAGAATTAAATTTGTAAAATTCAAATTCTTAACAGGAAGTGTTTAATTAAAAATGTTAACTATTTTGGAATGATCCCCCAGTAACTCCTGTGTACCCCAACTCAATCAACTACTATAATTATTCCTATAGATTGAGGTGCTTTTTTACCCCATTCTTGTTCAGGTCTAATGGTTTTCATTTTAGATTATTCAGTTTTTTTGTTTTTCATATTTGTAATTTATAATTTTTGACAGAATCTTGAAAGAAACAGAAGATAAAATTTTAGAAATTCTGTCATCTTCTGGTACCAATATTTTAGAAGATGAATGTGCTGTTAATGCCCTGAGTACTTCCAAAGCTCTAGCCAATGAGATAGCTCAGAAACAAGAAGTTGCTGAAGTCACAGAAAGATCCATTGATGTTTCTAGGAAACAGTATGAGCCAGTTGCTTCATATACAAGAGCATTATTTTTTAGTATTTGTGAGTAAAATTAAAGTATTTAATATTTTTAATTATTATTTTATAGAAGGATAGAATGCTAAAGTTTTATTTTTCTCAAATCTCTAGCCAACCTCATCTGTATCAATCCTATGTATCAATATTCATTACCTTGGTTCATTAATGTTTTTAAAATTGCCATTGACAATACAGAAAAAAATGATGATATTCTCAAAAGAATTGAAGACATATGTATAAATTTCACACACTCTTTATATCTTAAAGTTTCCAGAAGTCTTTTTGAAAAGGTAATTTCGCCAATTGAAATCCATATTTATTTTGTGTTTGTGTTCAATTCAGGATAAATGTTTATCTTATTACAGGATAAGCTTGTATTTTCATTCCTCATTGTAAAAAAATTAATGTTTAAACATAATACTATAACTGAAGATGAATGGGCTTTTTTACTTACTGGAGGAGATGCTACTGGTAACCCTTATCCGAATCCAACAGAATGGCTCCCTACATCTTCATGGGACAAATTGTGCAGGCTAACTAATTTGCCATCTTTTAATGTATGGATAACTATATTTAAGATGTTTTGCCTTTAACTTTGTGCCATAATAATTAGATAGCTGCCACTTTATTTTATCCCTACAGGGATTTAAAGAACACTTGATTGAAAACGAAAAATCATGGAAGAAAATGTTTGATTCACCAGAACCATATGCTTTTGAACTTCTGCCTCCATGGAATGAAAATTTAACTAAATTTCAAAAGCTTTTAATTTTAAGATGCATTAGAGCTGATAAAATTATCCCTGCTATTCAAAATCTTGTCAAAGGTAAGTAGTGGGCTCTCTTAATCAGCTTATTTAATTATAAATAAAATTAGTAATTAAGTACTAAGGGTACATTTCCAACTTCACAACTAAGTTTCCTCTGCATAATTGAAGTTCACTAGATAGTTTCAGCATTTTTATTTTTTCACGAACAAATAAATATTTTTCTTCAACTTAATTTTTAATAACACTGTTGAAATAATAATTCAACAATTTAATCAAAAAAATTAAAAGAATAAACTGAATATACCGTATATTTTTGATCACTAAAACATTGTTTTGATTTACAAATCCTATAATTTTGACTACCCACTTCAGATTGCCAAGATGATCTTCATTTCTACTTGTTGCATGAGAATACCTGAATAGAATTTTTTTTTTTGTATATGTGTAATGGACATTGATATTGTCAACAAATGGCATATTATACTTTCCTCACACAGTCTGGAGTGGGTGTTTATTTCAAAATCAAATCATGAATTCATTTCTATTCTGTGTAGCTTAGTTTGCAAATCTGCTATTGTTTCAGCAAATTACAAAATGGCTTTGGGAATTAGGTTTATACATGAATATAAACCAAACAAAAAAACAGTGTAGATATTAAACTTGGATGATATATCTAATCTGTGAGCCAGAAATTTATCAATATACAGTTTTTTCTTGATGAGAAGGACAGAATCACAGTCAGTAAATAATTAATAATTCATTCATATTACAAATCGAGTTCTATAATTTATAGGCCAGTGAGATACCAAGAATGACAAAGATACAAGTAGTGGTTAATACAAGAAAAGAATTGATCAGGTTAACTACTAGTGTTGTTTGTCACCCAGAAGGGATAGCTCTCTGTGATGAGTACTTGCTCCATCACAATACATTTTTCTTTCATAATGTTGTGAAAACTGCATGCATGAAAAAAAAAAAAAGTGCACAAAGTTGGTCACAAGAAAGGAACCGACCAATGATCTTTCTCTTTGATCTTAGTTGCTATGAGGACAGTCCAGCTCGCCCTGACGGTCAGTTTGTTCTCAGTTCTCTTCAAGTGTTTAACAATGCGCCCAGTGCAGGTTTAGTAAACTGCATTTTAGTTTCAGTGTGGGGCCGTGTTTATCTAAAGAACAGTGTAGTGCCGTGTATATGTAAAGAACAGTGTAGTGCTGTTTTATGTAAAGAACAGTGTAGTGCCATGTTTATGTAAAGAACAGTGCAATGCAGTGTTCTTTGTGAAGAACAATGTAGTGCGTGTTTATGTAAAGAACAATGTAGTCCGTGTTTAGGTAAAGAACAGTGTAGTGCCATGTTTATGTAAAGAACAGTGCAATGCAGTGTTCTTTGTGAAGATCAGTGCAGTGCCATGTTCTGTGAACTTCAGTGATCATGAGTTATTATACTGTGCAATAAGAAGTGAAGTTTTCAGAGCATACTGTGAGTAATAGTTAATAATAATTTACCAAATGTGTAATGCATTGTCAAATAAATTGTTCAGTGATAAAAACTCAAGCTTGTGTGTTTAATTTTGCAATCCAATAGAACTCTAATAAGCAATGTTTATTATTTTTGTAATAAACATAACAATATTGTAAATACTGAGTGTTTGAATTAATTTGTAGAGAATATTTTCATATAATTGAGGCTTCGTTTTAAATATATTACTAAAAATTGTTTTAAATATATTATCAAAGCATTGTCCATCATTAGCTATTTCTTTTTCCCACCTTTCTGGCAGCATGCAGATTCCACGATGGAGCAATGATTTGTCTTTAGAGGCAATCCAAGGATCAACCTATTTTTTGCAACCTTTTTAACAAGCTAAGAATTGCTCATTCAGGCCAAGGGCCATCGATCAAAACAGGTCATAATCAGATGAAACAATGTCTCCAGGATACAGCGGATGGGGTAGGACCTCCCATTTTGTCCTTTTGATTTAAGTTTGACAGGTTTTGTGGCATTGTCATAGAGGAAAATGATTTTGTTATGCCTATTCCAGCCATTTTTCCTTTAATGCATGAGTCAAACACATTATTTGATCATGGTTATGCTCCTTCATGATTGTTTCATGCAGTCTGAGCAGCTCATAATATATCACACCACACTGATCCCATCAATTATAGAGCGTCTGTCAATATTTGTTTTTGCAATTGATGTTGGCCAGGCTTAGCCCCATGACTTTCTCCATTTGGGATTGTTGTAATGGATTCATTTTACATCTCCAGTCACAATTTGATGCAAAAATTCCTTCCTTTTCTGCCATTCAAGCAGCTCTTCACAGATTAAAAAATGCCTTTTCATGTCTCTTTGTTTCGACTCGTATGGAACCCAATTTCCCTGCTTTTGCATCATTCCCATGGCTTTCGGGAGCTTGTTGATTATTGAAAAGTCAACACCCAATGATTCTGCCAAATCCTGAAGGGTTTGTCACGAATCTTCATCAAGCAATGACTTTATCTTTGTTTTTTTGTTGTTGGTTTTTTTTTTTGGCTGTCCAGGTTGTTCCTTGTCTCTCAGCTCAAACCACTTCCGACACATTTGCTCAGCTAGAGCATACTCTCCATAAACATCCACTAAAATTCTATGGCTTTTGGCAGCACTTTTCTTCATGTTTAAGTAAAATACACACATGCACATAGGATTGCACATGTGCTTATTAATACTTCCTCTGGTGGTTTGATTACATGGTGTGGAAGTTAACTCGACCGACTCGTTAATGATGTTAACTCACCAGGGGTGTATCAATACAAATAATCCAGGGGATCTGGTCTGGATATAGTGTAAGTGCCTTGTCCAAGTAAACCCCCCCCCCCCGTGTTCACTGAGGATTTGGGTGTGGCATCAGAATAATCCCCCTCCAGGGTATGGTGACAGTGTATCCCCATCACCATGACTGTGAGGGAAGAACCGAAGGGGCGGTATGCTCTGGAACCTGTAACTAATCTAGGCTTTGATGATATACCATACTGGTACAGGGTTGGCTGACTGTTTGACTTGACATTATTCAAAAATCCCTATTAAAAACTTAGTCCATAACATGTATATAATCCATGATGCTTTTGTTTCAGTTGAAGTTGGGCAATTTTTCCTTGAGCCTCCATTATTGGACCTTCCGGCTTGTTTTGTTGATTCACATTGCTGTGTTCCATTGATCATCATTTTGACTCCAATGGCTGATCCTACCACAGCTTTTCTCAAATTTGCTGATGAAATGGTGTAGTAATAAAGAAATATTTTTTTAACTATTGTTAATATCATATTGACATTGTTTATATCCTGCGTTTGATATTATGTTTTCAGAAAATTTAATAAAATTGGCAGAAGAAATTAATTAAAAGGGTATATTTCTTCTTCTTGTATGGCTTCCTTTATGCAGAGTCGAGTATAAGCTACTGTAACTCTTGAAACTGAGGCAATTTCTGAAATCATTTGTAACAAAAAATGTCACACAAATAGTTTGCCTACCGATTTACTGTTTTCACTTGGAAAATAACATTATTATCATGCTAATAATGTTATTTTCCAAGTGATTAACTTGTCCTTATGTAGTTACTTTTTCTTCCAAATAATCTTGTATTTTATTATTCTGGGCTCCAAACAGAAAACAATAAGTATACAATTTTTTTCTTCTTAATAGTTTCTTTAATTATATTGTACAAAATTGTTCTTATTTATGCCTCCTCCCTTTGGAATTATGATTCCTTAATAATAAAAAATACCATCAGAAGAAGAACAATACAAAATAAACCTTGAACAAACTTGAACTTAACCTTTAAGTGGGTAGGGGCTAATATGAGAAGATGCGCTAATACGGGGTGTGGCTATTAAATAACGAGACTGACGTTGTAAAACATTTTATTTTTATTTCATACATTTTTACTTATTATCACCTTCAATATACACCCCTCCTTTATCCCTACAACGCTCCATGCGAACCTTCCATTGTTCGAAACAGTGCTGGAAGTCATTTTCTGTCAGCTCCTTCAGGACGCGTGCCGCTTTCTCTTTCACAGCTTCAACAGACTCAAATCTTGTTCTTTTTAATGCAGATTTCACCTTAGGAAACAGATAGAAGTCGCACGGCGCAAGATCCGGCGAATAAGGCGGATGGTCTAGCACTGGGATGCTGAATTTGGCTAGAAACCTCTTAACAGACAATGCGGAATCAGCCGGCGCATTGTCTTGGTGGAGAACCCATGATTTGTCCTTCCACAATTCAGGTAGTTTTTTCCTTATCCTTTCGCGGAGTTCAGCAAGAACGTGAAGGTAGTAATGTTGATTAATCGTTTGACCTTCAGGGACCCAGTGAAGGTTCACAATCCCATGAATATCGAAAAAAACAATCAACATTGCTTTGAATTTTGATTTGCTCATTCGAGCTTTTTTGGCTCTCGGTGAAGATGGGCTCTTCCAGTGCATGGATTGGCACTTTGTTTCAGGATCATACATAAAAAACCATGATTCGTCACATGTTATTATCCTTTCCAGTAAGTTTGGGTCATTTTCAATGGCATTCAAAGTGTCAGTACAAACATTTTTATGAGCTTCCAGTTGTTCAAATGTGAGAATTTTAGGCACCATTTTGGCACACACTTTTTGCATGTTAAAATTGTTATGTAATATTTGCCGTACGGATTCTTTATCAATTCGTACAGTTTCAGCAATCGCACGAATACTTAGCCGACGGTCAGATCGAATCAGATTACCGATTTTTTCGATATTGTCATCCGTTTTCGACGTGGAAGGGCGACCCGGGCGTGAATCATCTTGAACGTCTTCTCGGCCATCTTGAAAACGCTTAAACCACTCAAAAACACGTGCACGCGATAAACATTCATTGCCATACACTTCTTTCAATAAATTATAAGTTTCAGTAGCGGTTTTTCCAAGTTTCACATGAAAATTCACAACAATTCGTTGCTCTACTGTTACACTTAACATTTTTCCGGCGAAACAAAAAAACAACTCTAATGCGAACGAAGGCTACGGCTGTACTGATTTGTTTACAGAAGCGAGAGGCACTTTACTGATTACATGCACTGATTTGTTTACAGAAGAAAGAGGAAGCTTCACGATAACAGCTGTTAGTTGCTGGCGTTTGACGCATGCGCACTTCTTCTGTAGCAGCGTCAGTCTCGTTATTTAATAGCCACACCCCGTATATATATAGTGTTACGTTTTATTACAAAACCAGCAATAAACGTTGTTAATAAGAGTTCTTTTGGATTGCAAAATTAAACACACACAAGTTTCACAGTTTTTCACAGCACGATTTATTTCACAATGCACAATACTCTTGGTTAATTATTACTACTCACAGTATTACACTGATAGTGTCACTGTTCTTCAGATTACACAGTCCAATAATTCACTCACGGTCACTGAAATTCACACTAAACTGTTACTTACAGTCACGGCACAACACTTTACCGCACTGCACTAAGTCGCACTGGAACACTGATGTGACTGTCAAGACATCTGACCATAAACTGAAACTCAGGTACTGGCAGGGTCTCTTATATATGCCTGTAGAAGGGGCTAGGCAGGAACGGCCTAGAAGTTCCTGGAAGGGGCACAGCTGGCCCTAATTAGATTTTGCCGGCTACAATCCTTCAGGTATCTAATCCTCGCAACACTATATATATATATATATATATATATATATATATATATATAAAATTGTAACCTCTGTCTGTACATTGATTTTTTTCGCGAAATTTCACGATAACATCACATGTCATAGACACCATAACTGCATTTTGTTTCTTTGGTGTCTGTTTGTTTGTTTATTTGTTTGTTTGTTTGTTTGTTACCTTTTCACGCATGAACGGCTGAACCGAATTTTATGAAACTTGGTATGAATATTACTATTAACCCAACTTAGACTTTAGGCTATATTAATATCCTCTGAGACAAACAGGAGTGGGCGTTATAAGGGAAGCCAGAAATTAAAAATAGCGATATTTCGTTTCCTATTGGTTTTGCGCCAAATGTGGTCATAACAAAAGTTGTTTATTTTGTTATTTAGAGTCACTTTTGTTATATACACTTTTTTCGTATACCGAATTATAAACGAGATATACGCTAAAACCTATAGCGGAAGTGAACAATTTATTTTGGGACAAAAGACCGAACCGAAATAAACAAAACTCGGTATATGTACTAGCACAAACGCTTTCATTATAACAAGCCATACCAACATTTCTAGGGACGGGCAGGAGTGGGGGTTATGAGGGAAGCCAGAAATTAAAAATAGCGATATTTCGTTTCCTATTGGTTTTTCAGCAAATATGAACATAACAAAAGTTGTTTATTTTGTTATTTAGAGTAACTTTTGTCATATTCATTTTTGTCTTTTAACAAAGTATAAAAGAGATATACACTATAAACTAAAGCGAGAGTCAACTATTTCATTGGGCACTAACGATTAAACCGAACTTAAAAAAACTCGGTATGTCAATTAGCATTAATTTTTCCATGATTAAAGCTATATTAAAATTTTAGGTTAGAACGGGAGTGGGGGTTATAAGGGAGGCCTGAAATAAAAATTCGCGATATTTCATTGTCTATTTGTTTTTCGACAAACATGCACATAACAAAAGTTGTTTACTTTGTTATTTAGATTAACTTTTGTTTTATACATTTCTCTAGGAACAATGTATGGAGCAAGTAATTTGAGTAGAAATATTGATATGCTCAACAATTTATTTCAATTTGAACAATGAGGTACCTCACCTGGAAAAATTAATTCAAATCTATGTTAATATTTTGTCCTTAATAACTGAAATCAATGCATTATGCACAGGAAACAGGAAATATGACAATTTGGAGGGCAGTGAAGACTTACATAAAAAATTAATTTTATTGTTAACAAATGCCAACAACGGGTATTAACCCTAAACACTGCGACGGGTAAATGTCAAAATATTGTGCAAACTAAAGCCTTTCCAAAAAACTTCCATCACAATTCAGCCTCAAATCAATTCCCGGGCGAAGCCGGGTATCTGAGCTAGTATATATATATATATATATGTATATATATATATATATATATATATATATATATATATAGAGAGAGAGAGAGAGAGAGAGAGAGAGAGAAATTTTATCTGAACTAGCTCAACTTTGGGCCCCCTTGGCTTTTAAGTACATACTATAATTTTTGTTGTAATGTTGATTTTCCACCACTTAGATATAACAGCCACTTAGATATTACAGAGATGGGACCTAAGGAAGGCTGTCGTAATTGGACTTATTTAAAATGCACTGCCATTTTGAATAACCTAGACTATGATTGTTAAATCACTCTCCAAGTCTAGTTCAGCTCTATTGTTTTGCAGATGATTCGAAGAAGGTATAGTGTAGTATATGGAAGTGTAATTTATTTTCACAATTCAAATAATAATGATGTTAATGTTTGTAGTATTGGTCGTCAATAATCGCCTTACTTAAGGGAATTTCTCTCCAGAGGCTACTCTGCTTCCTTGTTCTAGTATCAAAGTTAGTGAACTATAATTTTAATTTATTTAAAAATATTCCCTTTAGTCCAAAATAATTAAATCTTTTCCACATAGGTGAAAGACTTTCATCACTGATAGAGTATCGTTTTCTCGGAAGCGAACTTCACCATCATCTTTTTGCTATATGCCAACTCAATATAGCATATTTAGCTAGTAGAGGTTGCAGCAAAAACATTTCTTTTATTGTAAATTAGGCTGTGGTCTGGTTATGACCATCGTTTTAGAAGATAGATCCCTTAAGGGAAGGTTGTATCAATGACAGAATTTACGAAAAATTTTAGGCTGGATGGCGATTGTATTTTTTTGGCAAGGCTTTACTTTGCACAATATTTTGACATTTACCCTTCCCAGTGTTTAGGGTTTATACCCGTCGTTGGTGTGGATTTGATAATAATAAAATTAATTTTTTATGTAAGACTTCACTGTCCTCCATATTGTCATATTTCCCGTTTCCTGTGCATTATGCATAGATTTAAATTATTAAGGACAAAATATTATAATAATATTTTATAATTTGAATTAATTTGTCCAGGTGAGGTACCTGGTAGTTCATATTGAAAATAATTGTTGAGCAAATTTCTCTAAATAACAAAGTAAACAACTTTTGTTAAGTGCATATTTGCCGAAACCCCAATAGGAAACGAAATATCACTATTTTTATTTTCAGGTCTCCCTTATAACCCCCACTCCTGCCCGTCCCTAGAAATGTTAGTATGGCTTATTATAAGGAAGGCATTAGTGCTAATACACATACCGAGTGTTTTATTTAGTTTGGTTGATTTTTTTTGCCAAATAAAATTGTTCACTTCCGCTATAATTTTTAGCGTATAACACCTTTATACTTCGGTATACGACGATAGTGTATTATAACAGAAGTTTCTCTAAATAACAAAATAAACAACTTTTGCTAAGTGCATATTTGCCGAAACCCCAATAGGAAACGAAATATCACTATTTTTATTTTCAGGTCTCCCTTATAACCCCCACTCCTGCCCATCCCTAGAAATGTTAGTATGCTTATTATAAGGAAGGCATTAGTGCTAATACACATACCGAGTGTTTTATTTAGTTCGGTTGATTCTTTTGTGCCAAATAAAATTGTTCACTTCCGCTATAATTTTTAGCGTATTACGCCTTTATACTTTGGTATACGACGATCGTCTATATAACAGAAGTTTCTCTAAATAACAAAATAAACAACTTTTGCTATGTGCATATTTGCCGAAACCCCAATAGGAAACGAAATACCACTATTTTTAATTTCAGGCCTCCCTTACAACCCCCACTCCTGCCCGTCGCTAGAAATATTGGTATGGCTTATTCTAAAGAAGGCGTTAGTTTTATTACACATACCGAGTTTTATTTAATTTGGTTGAATTTTTTGTGCCAAAGAAAATTGTTGACTTCCGCAGTAGTTTTTAGCATATAACTCATTTATACTTCCGTATTCGGCAAAAGTGTATATAACAAAAGTTACTCTAAATAACAAAATAACCAACTTTTATCATGTACATATTTGTAGAAAACCAATGGAAAACGAAATACCGCTATTTTTAATTTCAGGCCTCCCTTACAACCCCCACTCCTGTTCGTCTCAGAGAATATTAACATAGCCTAAAATCTAAGTTGGGTTAGTTGTAATATACATACCAAGTGTCATAAAATTCAGTTCAGCCGTTTATGCGTGAAAAGGTAACAAACAAATAATCAAACAAACTATCAGACACCAAAGAAACAAAATGCAGTTATGGTGTCTATGACATGTGAAACGAAAAGTTATCGTGAAATTTCGCGAAAAAAATCAATGTACAGACAGAGGTTACAATTTTATATATATATATATATATATATATATAGATTTAGATTTATATTGTTGCGAAAATTTAATACGTGAAATGGGGGGGTTTAAAGGGAGAGAATTTCAAAAAATTCAAACCATCAGATCAAAATAGTCTAAGGAATTAAGTAATTGGAAATTTAATGCTTATAGATGTTGTTATATATGTTTTTTCACTATCGCGATTATTAACTGAGATAAATGCATTTTATACTTGTTCGTAGAAATGCCAAACTTTGACTCCAACTCCTTTTTGCCTGGCTAAACCCATTCGATAAAGGATATGCACCATGACAGAACTGGATCTTTCGTCGTTTCATGCCTTAATTCATTTCTTGTAAAATATACGTCGCTCAATTTTATTTGTGCTTTGTGTTTCCCATACTCCTGTCAATCTTCCTCTGGTTCACCCTCTGGAAGTTGTGATAAAACATCAGCAGGCAGCGAAAATTGATATAGAACCAATCTCGTTAAAGTATCAATGCTCTACACATGTTGCTATATTCATTTTTTCATGACTCAAATATTAAGCAAGTTATTCACCATTTATTGTTCTCAGCTATCAGTAAATCCCCACTTTATTATTATTATTATTATTATTATGGGGGAGGTTTATACTCAGTGAAAACTGGAGTAAAATCCATATCGGGGGAAAATCCAACCGATATGGAGTTTGTGGTTGTGACATGTTATGGGGAATTTAAAAATTTTCGCACGATTCTGGCAGTATCAAGAAGTACTCCTTGCTGTGCTTCTTTTATAATTGTTGTTGGCAGATTCAAGTTCTTGGTGCCTGCTATCGTTGTTTTTGGCACGAGTCCATTTGAGTTTACTATAATAGGCGTAACTATGGTAGATTTCAGTTTGTATACCTCTTTGAGTTCGATAGCCAATTCTTGATATTTTCTTAATTTTTCGGCATGGGATTTTCGAATATTCTCATCATTGGGTACTGCGATGTCAATAATATCAGCAGTCTTATTGATCTTGTCAATAATGAGAATATCCGGTTTGTTATGATGCACTGTATGGTCAGTCATCATCGCTTCGTCCCTCGCTACATCTTTATATTATCTTTTTTCAATAATTTTTGAGGATTATAGCGATAATAAGCGACCTTTCTGTCTACCATGCTGAATTTCTCTGCTAGAGCTTGATGGTATACTTTTGCCACGTTATTGTGCCTTTGTAAGTACTCGGATCCAGCAAGTATTTCACATCCTGCCGTGATGTGTTGAATGGACTCATAAGCTTTGTTGCATAATCTACATTTGTCTGAGACACTACTGTCCTTGAGGATATGACGTCTGTATGATCTGGTGGCAAACACTTGGTCTTGGATAGCTGTAATGAAACCTTCTGTTTCTGAAAATAGCTTTCCAGACGTCAGCCACGCGACAGAATAAGCCAAGTCTACCTCCGAGTCATAAAGGCGACTGTAGTAATGGCCATGAAGTTCCTTATTTTGCCATTCTGAAAGAAAATGGGATTCATCTTTAACTTCAGGATTGTTCCTACATTTCAAGTTCAAGGCCGTAAATCCATCATCAAGTTTAACTATTTCTTTGAAGACGTGGCTATCATCCGATCTTATGTAATGTCTCAGGTTAACTTCCTGAGACCGACATAGGTTTCGGATGTTGAGAAGGCCTCGTCCTCCTTGTTTCCTTGATAAATATAGCCTGGCCATAGATAAAATCGCATGGTGCATTCTGGCTTTTGTCATCTCTGTTTTTATGAGTCTATCCAACTCATCAAGAGTAGTGTCAGACTATTTTATTATGCCAAAACTATAGATAAGAGATGGTATCGCCCATGTATTAACTGCTTTTATTTTATATCGGCTTGAAAGATAGCTGTTAAAAATAAGTCGCAAGCGCTTAATAAATTCATTTTTTAACAGGTCTTTCACATCCTTTTTCGCTATTTTCAGATGCTGTTGAAAACCAAGATATTTGTATGATTCAGTTCTTTCTAGTTCGTGAATATAGGTTTCATCAGAAACTATTATATTATCTGTAGTCATTTTCTGACCTCGTGAAATATGCAAGACAGCACATTTATCTAACCCAAAAGACATACCAACAGAATCACAATAATAAATAAATAATAAAAATAATCATAATAAATAATCATAATAATCATAATAAATTCTTTATTATGCCTATCATGCTTTGCAACTGGGTAGGTGTCTTTGCATATAACTTCAGGTCATCCATATATAGGCTATGACTTAATTTAGTTTCATTTTTACCTATAGAAATTTTGTAACCGTATTCACTGTCTCGAATTATTTGGCTCATGGGATTCATAGCTAAGCAAAACCATAAGGGGCTGTGACTGTCACCTTGGTAAATACCTCTTTTTATTTTAATTGTCTCGCTCTGGAATTTTGTCTTCCCCTTTCCAATGCTAAGCGAAGTTTTCCATGTTGCCATTAAACGTGACAATACATTGGTTACACTTGGAGCAATTTTATAAACTTTTAAAACTTCAATTAGCCAACTATGAGGTACTGAATCATACGCTTTCTTGTAGTCAATCCATGCTGTAGAAATATTCCGCTGTTTTTTGGAGACCTGAGACGCTATAAATGAATCTATAACTAATAACTCTTTACATTCCTTAGCACCACTTTTACAACCTAGCTGCTCTGGAGCAAGAAGCCCATTGCAAACAAGATGGCTATTTATTTTAGCACTAATTATAGATGTAAATAGTTTATAGATTCCATTTAAGCAAGTAATGGGCCTGTAATCTTTAGGTTCTAAGTGACCTTCCTTTTTCGGAATCATATAGGTCACACCCTCAGCGAAATCTTCAGGTATTGTAACATGGCCTGTCAATAAATCTGAATAACATCTAGCTAACATGTGATGTAGGCATGTAAAATGCTTGAACCAATAATTCTGAATTCCATCTCGACCGGGACATTTCCAGTTATGCATTTTTTTTATTGCTTGCATCACTTCTTCAGCCGATATGCTGCCATCTGCCATTTCAGGAAGATTTTTTAATCCGTGTGTGAGATCTTTAATCCATTGTTCACTTCTATGAGCCACAGGTACTTCCCAAATATTTGCCCAATAATTGGTCAAATCATTGACATTACAATCTATTTGCTTTTTAACCATGCTTGTGCCAATGCTGCGGTAAAAATATTTTTCTTGCGTGCTAAATAGTGCATTTTGTTTCTTCCTTATATGTGATTCTTTGTATCTTTATTATTATTATTATTATTATGGGTGGTGTCTTATAGAAATACGGTTTTACTCATTTCATATGTTGTCTGCCCGGTTTCTACTTCAGAAATTGAGCAATTTCAGAGTAAGAACATTTACAAGTTTAACATTTAATAAAAATTCAACTGTGTTTTATTTTTGTTTATTTTTTTAGTATGCCATTGTCTTATTTCCATGAGGTCTATGAAATTGAGTAACAGACCTCTTTAAATTTCTTTGATATATTTGGGTGGTAGTTCTAAGTTTTAATCAACTTCTGTTGCAATCCCTGAATATATATATATTTTAATGTTCGTAAATATAACTAAATTTTACAGAAACATATATGTTATGTAAAAAAAATTTGATTTGCACAATCAATATTTTTACAAAGAAACACTTGAACAGCATATCATGAACGTGGCTTTTAGCATTGATAAAGAAATTGGAGTATTAATACAATCAGATAATAATCAGGGAAGAAACATATTCATTAATAGGCCACATTAACAGAATAGAATAGAAACTTTATTTAATAAATTATTTTATAATAATAAAGAGGAGCTTTATTAAGAATAATAAGAAAGAAGTAATTTATTTTTAAACTACATTCATAAATGGGCTCAATTTAATTGAAGAAGTTATTTCAGACATGCATCACAAAAAATTGCTACTTCGAGAAACACAAAGACATTTAATTGTTTAAAATGTTTAATTAATTTAGGTGTCTGTCAAAAATGATATTTCTTTAGTGTTTTTGTTCTTCAAGAAGAAAAAAAAAGTTAAACATTTTGGAATTGACTCCTTTTTGTTATAAAGAAGTAAAAAAAAGATATTATACAAGGCTGAATGACAATAGTTGATTAGGAATTGATTATATTTAAACTGTCAACCGAAGACATTGGATTTGTGCTTGAGTTTGTCATTTATAACATTATTATAAATAACATTAAAAAATAATATAAGCAACTAAAAATTATTAATTGATTAATTAATTTCCTTTTGGACTCTGTTAAGAAAGATTTGTATTCTGTAGATAGCCCCTATGACTGACCTTAGTTGCATAAAGTGGATGTTCTTTTGATAAAAATAAATTATTTCTATATTACTTGTTATTTTAGTTATTATTTTCACTCTTTACTTATTATGTTTTTTAGGGGTTTGGTGAAAACAAAGTTAAATTACTTTCATTAGGCCAAGGCCAAGGGACGATAGCCACTCGAATGATTGCTGAATCAATGCAAGCTGGAACTTGGGTTTTTCTCCAAAATTGTCATTTAGAAAAAGATTGGATGCCTGTTCTCGAGAAAGTAAGATTTTATGAAATTGTTTTTTCTCCCATTTTAGGTAATATGGCAATTTTGTTAAAACATAGTTTCTAAAGAGTTTTAATTAATTTTTCAAAAAATATAAGGATTTTTTTAAAAAAAAAAAAAAAAAAAAAAAAAAGTGCAATGCTGTGGTTGGTAATCCTGTTATATCCTTCTTAATGAACTTTAAAATCGATTAAAACATGAATTAAAATTCTTTGTTCTTCATCAACATTGTCTTCTTAGTCTATTTTTTTTTTCTGTTACACTCGGAACTCAAACAGAATTCTCTGTTTCTGAACACAAACTTCTACTTTGACGTCTGAGGTTGATTCTTGCTTCATAAGACTTCTTGGCTGCCAGTTAAAGTTGAGACATAGGGTAGCCAAATCATTTTAAATGATGAGCTTATGTTATTAAATTAGCTTTTATTTTTTTTTTTTTATCATAATTGGAGAGAATGACAGCATTTCTTATTCCAACAATTACTGATAGAAACAGAGATGCTGAGTTGTTGAGTTCATGTGAGTTTGCTATTAATTCTGAAATCTTATCTATTATTAATACAAGAGCTATTAATAAATGTAACTCACTTTGGAAGCGATTATCCAAAATTTGCAGACATTTCAGAAATTAATCAGGAGAAACTAGTTTGTATGACAGTTTGAAACAGATAATCAGTTCAAAGATTGAACATTTTGTTCTCTCCAATAGCCATGGTGATTTAAAAAAAAAATGTCATTCAGGAGCTGAGTAAACTAAGACGATTTTCCATATGCTGGTCAAGCTATGACTGATATTGTCTGTTTGCCATTGTCCCTGTATTAAGAAAGATATCTCATTTGGCTAAGAAGATCAAAGAGTTTATATTAGTAGGAGTGAGTGTTACAGAAGCGTGAAAGCTAAATCATGCAAATATTCATTCTTCCAGGACACAAAAATATGTTGGGATTTTTTGTTAACATTGGTGTGCTGTGAAGAAAAAGCTCAGAGAAGTTATCATTGGGTTTATTGTGAGCCTCTGCAACCACAATAAACCCAATGGTAATTGATGTCATCAATTAAGGTTTTACGATCTTCACTCAAAAGTTTTATTTCATGTATATTATATTCAATATTTTACTTTTTCATTCAACACTAAAGTTCATATTAATTAATGTGTGAAATAGAGAAAGCAGCCGTTCAATTATTACCTCAGAAAGCTGAGTAACAACTCTCCAACTAATAAGAGGGATGGGGCTTCAATTCTCTTATCAATCATAATTGATATTCTTAACTACAATAAGAGATGAGGAACAAATATATCTGTCCTTCATAAACATCTATTTATTGGTTGAGGTGGCTTTCAGTAATGCATCCTGACTATTGGATCATATATATAACTAACTTTCTAAATTTGAAAATTAAAAAACTGACAATTCATTTGTTTATAAATTCCTTGTTATTTTGAAAATAAAATATTTTTAACATTTTCAGATATATGAAGATCTTACACCTGATTCAACTCATCCAGATTTCCGATTGTGGCTTACTTCGAATCCATCTTATAATATTCCTGATTTGGTGCTTCAAAATGGTGTTAAAATGACTTATGAACCTCCAAAAGGGCTTAGATCAAATATAATCAAGTAATATTTAATTACTGTGATTCTTCCACTATATCATGTTCCATCACTGTCTATTATATACATTCAACAGTGTTATATCATATATGTTAATATATATATACTAGCTCAGATACCCGGCTTCGCCCGGGAATTCATTTGAGGCTGAATGGTGATGGTATTTTTTTGGCAAGGCATTACTTTGCGCAATATTTTGACATTTACCCGTCCCAGTATTTAGGGTTTATACCCGTCGTTGCGTTGGATTTTTTTAATAATAAAATTAAGTAAGACTTCACTGTCCTCCATATTGTCATATTTCCCGTCTCCTGTGCATTATGCATAGCTTTGAATTATTAAGGTCAAAATATTAACATAGATTTGAATTCATTTTTCCATGTGAGGTACCTGGTAGTTCATATTGGAAAGAATTGATGAGCATATCAATATTATACGCAAATTATTTGCTTCATACATTGTTCCCGAAAAAATGTATAAAACAAAAAAAAGTTACTCTAAATAACAAAGTAAACAACTTTTGTTATGTGCACGTTTGACGAAAATAAATAGACAACGAAATATCACGAATTTTTATTTCAGGCCTCCCTTATAAGCCCCACTCCCGTTCTAACCTAAACATTTTAATATAGCTTATAATCATGGAAGTATTAATGCTAATTGACATACCGAGTTTTGTTAAGTTCGGTTCAATCGTTAGCGCCCAATAAAATAGTTGACTCCCGCTTTAGTTTATAGTGTATATCTCATATATATATATATATATATATATATATATATATATATATATATATATATATAGTGTATACATTGTTAAAAGACAAAAATGAATATCACAAAAGCTAAGGTACCCGGCGATGCCCTGGAAATCATTCTCGACTGGTATTTTGATAGTAAGACTTCAATGTGTACAATTACACTTCCCTCCACGACGTAATGATTTTCCGAAATCGCCAACCCTGAAGGGTAACTTTTGGGGATTAATAGAATATAAATTTTATTTTTGAAGGATAAATTAAAATGTGTTCCTAATCTATCCCCCTACACTTTTTGACTCACCGTTTTTCAATAGTTCTAACCATAATCATGGGTAGCATTTATTACAATTAAATATCATCTATAATGAACATATATCCTTTCAAAAGCCAATCCGAGCTCACATAGTATAGGCAAAGTTTTGCACGTAAGATTATATTTGTAATAGTGAATCTCACTGGAAATTGCTTCCAGTAATGCCAGACAGGAAATAAGTAAACTCAATTAACTGGTAAGGCTCCCATCATCTTTGCTCCCGCATGAGACTTCTCAACATTCTTCTACTTATATTATTGATGCAAAACATAATTTTATAATTTATCTACCAGATGGAATTAAATAATAGTGGTACCCTGAAAATATCATATCGAGTTTAAACGCATATTGTTTTTTGTCATGATGACATTACCATTAACGTTTAATTGTTATTATATTACATATTTGTTTCAATAACATCGAGGTACATTATACAAATTAAATAATGGAAATGCTCTTATAGTTTATATTTTTATTGGAAATATAACAAATAGAATATTTGCCGAAAAACAAATAGAAAATATAAAAACCGAGTTTTTCATTTCAGCCTCTCTTATAATCCCCACTCCCCTTTGAACCTAAAATTTTTAATATAGCTTATAATCATGGAAGAATTAATGCTAATTCACACACCGAGTTTTGCTAAGTTCGGTTCAATCGTTAGTGCCCAACAAAATTGTTGGCTCCCGCTTTAGATTTTAGCGTATATCTCGTTTATACTTTTCTATACGACAAAAGTTACTTAAAATAACAAAATAAACAACTTTTGTCATGTGCATGTTTGTCGAAAAACCAATAGGAAACGAAATATCACTACTGTTAATTTCAGGCCTCCCTTACAATCCCCACTCCTGCTCGTCCCTAGGAATGTTGGTATGGCTTATGAAAATCAAGGTGTCAACACTAATAAACATACCGAGTTTTATTTAGTTCGGTTGAGTCTTTTGAGCCCAATAAAATTAATGACTCCCGCTATAGTTTTTAGTTTATAACTCATTTATACTTTGGTAAACGACAAAAGTGTATATAACAAAAGTTACTCTAAATATTAAAATAAACAACTTTTGTTATGTTCATATCTGCCGAAAAACCAATAGGAAACGAAATATCGCTATTTTTAATTTCAGGCCTCCCTTATAACCCCCACTCCTGTTTGTCTTAGAGAATATTAATATAGCCTAAAGTCTAAGTTGGGCTAGTAGTAATATACATACCAAGTTTCATAAAATTCGGTTCAGCCGTTTATGCGTGAAAAGGTAACAAACAAACAAACAGACACGAAAGAAACAAAATGCAGTTATGGTGTCTATGACATCTGAAACGAAAAGTTATCGTGAAATTTCGCGAAAAAAATCAATTTACAGACAGAGGTTACAATTTTATATATATATAGTATATATATCATATTTGATCAAATAGTTTTTGCATTTTTTTAATGTATAGAAATATGGGTAATAATTAATGCAGGAAATTAGCTACAGCTACTTCACATGTTATTACAAAATTAGAGCCAATTGGATGCTATAAAATCAATAAATTACAGTCTTACAGGACATGAGCCTTTATCTGTTTTATTTTGTACGACTCCACTGTCACATATGACCTTGGGTCCTAATAACTGTTTTGTATTCATTAATTTTGATCTCTCAGACGTATTCTTGAATCGGAGAGGTTTTTGCTGGACGTAAGGCTTCTGGTCCCTGCATCCATTCTAGCTTTAATGTCAAGTTCTATGTTCTCTAACTTCTAATGTCAACTTTTTCTACTATTCCTCCCATATTCTTAAATAAGTTACAAGTAAGAAATATATATTTCCACAAAACTACAGAACACTCTACCACTCTGGTCTATCTAAATGATTTCAAGTATTTGTCCTTCTTATCCTTATTTAATGCCAGCTTAGCTCTAAGTCATGCATTCCTGTGTTCTACAACAATCAATGTCATCATGGTTTAACTCTTATTAATACATCTTCAGCATACGCTATATGCTATGTGAGACTATTGTATATGATACGATCAGGTTAAGCTTTAATTCCTTGGAGCGCCACTTCAAGGGCAAGTGGTAATATTGATGGGCACTGGTGATATTGGGTTTCTTTATCTGGTTTATTCTTTACTTCCTTTCCTGTGCCAACATTGTCAATCTGATTAACTTACAACTAGTTATTCTCAAGGGCTGTAATCCCTCTATTAATTTTATGCTATCTGCACTGTAATAAGCCTGACACTAACCTGACCAACATTGTATCCCGGTATATTTCAGAGAACCTTCAGTGAGTCCGTGATGCAGGAGCTGCGTAAACTAAGCAGATTTCTCACATGCTGCTATGACACACGTGATCTCTCACCTCACCACATATTCTCTATTTTTATGAAAAAACTGATGAGTAGGAAGGGGGGGGGGAGAGAGAGAGTTACTGAAGGAAAACAAAAAAGTTCGAATAACTCACTTAGCACTTCAGTTATGAAAAAATGCATAGAACAACAATTGTAAAGCTTTTATAGTTTAACAAGATTGATTCTATAACATTTTACGACCCGACAAATAATAACTGAGATATTTTGAATTATCTAACTCCCTCTCTTTAAATCCCCACTATTCATGGTCCGATTTTTGTAAATCACAGATATGATCTTTAGTATTGAATAAAATGGTTAATTATGGAGTATGGTATAGATCAATTGGACATTTTCAAAACAAAAATGTAAAACCTTAATTGATGATGTCATCGCACAACAAATTTGCATGTATCCTGCATAATAAAGGTCCCATGGAAACAATATTTGTTATTTAAGTTTATAATAAAGTGGTTCGTGATATAACAAAGTATTGTTTTTGTGGCATGAGTAGGAGTGGGGTTATACTGATGGCTGAAAACTAAAAGTTCCCAATATCTCAGTTAATATAAATCTTTGAGAAATGATATGAAAAAATGATGTACTTCATTTTCTATTGTTTTTTTGCCAAACATGCACATATCAGAAGGTGTTTATTCTGTTATTTAGAGTAACTTTTGTTACATTAACTTTTGTCATACAATGAAGCTAAAAACTATAGTGGGAGTCAACAATTTTATTAGTACTTATAAAGTTTTTTAATATAGGCATATTATGACAAATTATGTTATGTTTTTAGACTTATATGATAGTTCTAAGTATGATTCGGGTTTGGGAGGTTATAAATGTCTGCCCCTCCCCTCCTCATTTGTTATTTATTTCCAATAGGAATTTGAACTATAAGTGCATATTTAATTTTTTATAATGTATTATTTAAACAAAGTCATGCTGAATTTGCACAACATGTGATAGCGGAAGTTGTGCGGAATCAAACTCTTACAATGTGGTAAACATGTCTTATTTCCTCCGATATCTTGACGTTATTGAAATGACTATGTATAACTATTAAACGTTACTTGGTAATGTTATTATATCAAAAGACAATATGGGTTTAAAGTCAATATGATTTGAGGTTGCAGGGAGTGCTACCATCTCTTTCCCTCACCTTGGTTTTCGAATATGAATTAAATCATTTTTAGGGTACTACTGTTATTTATTTACACCAGGTATATAAATTACTAGAATATTTGAATTGATGTTTTGAGTAAATAATATAAGTGAAGCAATGTTAAAACTCAATTGGGAGCGGAAGTTGCCGAAAGGGTTAATTGTGTTAACTTATTTCCTGTGAAATGTTCTACTCATATTTACTATTATGTATATGACTAAGCTCCACAATGTGTACTTGGATTGGTTTTTGACAGGAAACATGTACATTAGTGACGATATTTAATTATAATGAATGCTATCTATGATTATGATTTGAATTATTCACTGTGTGTCAAATAGTGGAGAGGGATTGATTAGGGATTTATTTTCATTTATTCTTCAAAACAGAAATTTCTGTTCTATAAGTCCCCTACCTGACCCTTGAAAGTGTAGTCGTACACATTGAAGCCTTGCCATAAAAAAAAAATACCATCATCATTCAGCCTCAAATGATTTCCCGAGCAAAGCCTTAGGTACCTTAGCAAGTATATATATATATATATATATAAATTTTTAACGGATCTCATTTTTGCCATCTCCTAGGTAGGATTGATGGATATTTGAAGAAACTTGTTAAAAATCCCATCATGACTAATATCATAGCTAAACAAATTCCGACCTTACCACCGAGGTGGTCAAGTCAAGACTGACAAAAATGACCATCATTTTCTTTTACACGAAGCTTCTTTAATATCTAAACTTGTTGATTAAACTTTTATTAATTTTCCTTAGATCACTCCTAATTGATCCAGTGTCAAGTGCTAATTTTTTTGAAGGCTGCAAACAAAGTATTCTCTTTAAACGATTACTTTTTGCTTTGTGCTTTTTCCACGCATTTGTACAAGAACGAAAAAAATTTGGCTCTCTTGGTTGGAATATTCAATATGAGTTCAATGAAACAGATCTCAGAATCAGTGCTACACAATTACAAATACTTCTTAATCAATATGATGTAAGTTAAACTTAATTTTAATTGCTAGATAAACATTGTAGTAATTGGTAAGAATTTTAATCTATTATTTTGTTTATTTGATAATTTACTTTTTTATGTTATTAGGATGACACATTACTTTCTAAATAAGTATTTTTATGATTTTGAATCACAATCTGCATTGACTTAAGTAAGGCAGTTGTTACTAAAATAAATTTTGGTTTAAGATTAGATTACGAAGTCCAAAGGTTCAAGATTGCCAAATAATAATTCCTTCATAATAGTTTTTCTTCTTTCTTCTAGTGATAAGCACTTTCAAAAGCTCATGCTTTGGCGAAACATCGGAGCTACCTAAAAGTTGCTGAGGGACTTAGACTATTTTTTTTTTTTTTATCCCTTATGGAAAATTATGTGCATTGATTTCTCCACATGCAGAAGCAGCGTTAACTAAGTAGATTACCCAAATGTGCCAAGTATTTACATTTAGCTCAAAAAGTAAAAGTTCAATGAGAACAATATCTAGTACTTAGGCTTAAAATAATGTGCTTCATAATATAAAAGCTTATTGTTAATATGACATGAGTAGGAGTGGGGGTTTACTGAAGGCCGAAAACTAAAAAAATGCAAATATCTCTGTTAATAATCAAGATAGTGAAAAAACATACATAATAATATTTATAGAACATTACATTTGCTATAAGATTGGTTCTATACAATTTTTCAAAAATTGTGTCATAAGTACAACCACAACAGCTATTTATACCCATAGTATAAAAATCATAAGTAGATACGGATTACTATCTATGTTGTTGATTTCTTTAATTATTAAAAAAATATTTTTTTTTTCACAGAATATACAGCTTGAAGGTTTGTGTTATTTAATTGGAGATTGTTATTATGGAGGGCATATTTCAGATGATTGGGACCGAAGGACATTGAAAACTATTTTAAGGAACATTTATGGCCCTGCTCTACTTGATACTCAACAAGTTTATAACTTCGATTCATCAGGTAGTAAAACTCGAAAGTTATAAAGGTTTAATGCAAATAAAAAATGAAATAATGACAACATTGAAATATAAAGATTTGATTTGCATAATCATAATAAAAGCACTTCATAATCCATTTATTGTCAACAAAATAAAGTCATTATAGTTTTAAGTGCGTGACATGGACTGCTATTTTGATGAATATCCAAAAATGTATTATCATTCATGGATTCAAATATATCCAGTTTCTCATCAAAATATAATGACCCTATTATCTTAGCATTTGGACAGGGGGAAAAAAATGATAAAATTCTGCTCAGTCATTCTGGTTGGTGTAATACCATAAAAAAATGTATAAAATGGTGATCAAAGTCAGAAGTAATTAGCTAACTGTGTTACCTGTCGTTGAGGGTTAAAATAAAAATAGTTTCTCATGAAAATATAATATAGGTAAATCCTCCACTCCAGTCAATGGTAGAAGAGCATAATATAAAGCACATTTGTCTAAATTCATTCCTTAAATAAATACCTGCTCACACTTAAACTACAGAAGCAAAAAATAAAGATACTTGGTATGTGTATTACTACTAACTCAACTTAGACTTTAGACTATAGTAATATTCTCAGAAACGAACAGGAGTGGGGGTTATAAGGGGGCCTGAAATGAAAATTCACAATATTTCGTTACCTTTTAGTTTTTCGGCAAAAGTGTACATAACGGAAATTGTTTTGAAATTTAAAGTAACTTTTGTCATAAGCACACTTGTCATATAAGGGATTAAGCACAGGAAATACACTGAATACTGTTATAATAAACAATTTTATAGAGTACAAATGACTCAACAGAATTAAGCAAAACTCTGGATGTGTGGATGTGGGTTAGTATTAGAACCTTCTTGACGTTTAGCTATATGAGTATTTTTAGGAACAAACAGGAGTGGGGGTTATAAGGGAACCCTGGAATGAAAAAGTCCGTCACGCAGGGGCTGCGTAAACTAAGCAGATTTCCCACGTTAGGTTTTACAATAGAGAAATTTCACGAGAGCCCAGCAGTTAAGGAAACGGCCGAACTAGCTTTTGGCGGGAAAGTCACTCATCCCTTAGCCGCCCAGATTTAATAAAAATGCAAATATCTTGCGGTTAATATTCAAGATAGAGAATAAATGTATATAACAATATTTATAGTAAATTTAATTTGCAATAAGATTGATTAGTACAATTTTTCGATCTGATGTAGAGTAACGGAGATAGTTCGAATTTTCGAAAATCCCCCCCTCCCACTGGCCTGATTTCAGCCGTTAACGAACTTGATCTTTCTTTTTACATAAAATGACTAAATATCAAGTTTGGTAACGATCAAACAAAAATTGCGACCACTAGAGCGGTAATAGACAAATATATATATATATATATATATATATATATACACACAGTTTTGAATGGACCTCATTTTCGTCATCTACTAGGTAGGATCGATGGGCATTTGAAGAAAAATTTCGAAAATTCCATCATGAGTACAACCTCAATAGCTGATTTCCCTTAAGGGAAATTTGCTAAAAATTGAGATATTCGTTTTCTTGGTTTTTCGGCAATCATGTACATACCAAAAGTTGTTTATTTAAATGTTTACAGTGACTTTTATTATATGCACTTTTGTCATATAACAATGTTTACACAAGATTACTAAATACTGTAGGAGGGGTCAACAATTTATGACAATTGACTAAACGGAATTTATCTTAGCACCAACCCTTACAAGATTTTAATTTTATTATTTATTAATGTCAACTTTGGACTATCTACAGGTTACCACCCTTTTCTAGCCAGGGTGAGACTAAGGATTTTATTTATTGAGCTTATCACTAAATAAATCCCTTTTGCCCAGGATGGAATCGTAACTCGATTTTAAGCTAACATTCTTTTGTACAAACAGAAGTGGAGGTTGTATTGGTCCGAACAAAACAAATAATCATTATTTTATTTACTATTCATTTTTCGCTAAAATCCTCATAACAAAAATTGCTTACATTGTTATTTAGAGTAACTTTTGTTATACACTTTTTTTATTTTATAACAATGTATAAAGCATTTAATTTGCTTAGAAATATTGTTAAAGTCAATGATTCTTTCCCATGAATGAACTTATTAACATTGGTACTTGTTACCTCACCATGATAAATTATCATACTTTTATTGAACTTCTCAAATCCATATTATATTGTTAAAATAATTTCATATAAACATAACTAAGATCTAAACTATTTTGTAGGTTGGCTAAACTGTAGTAGGGACAGAGTAACTTCATCACAACTCCTAACTTTACATTATAGTGACCTATTAGTTATTAGATTCTCCTTACAATTACAAAAAATTCAACGTGTTTAATGCATGCATAAAACTCTTGGATTTTAATACTGGGAGGATATGTTACAGGGGAAATAATAAAACTCCGAGTTAATACGTAGGTTTGTGTCAGCAATATTATGGCAGGAATGCTCACGTAAAGTCATTGTTGCTTCTGCCCCACCCCTTCTGACCTCACAATGGTTTTATACCATTGTACACATAGTGAAACCTTACGTATTTAAAGGTTGTATTTATTTTTGTATAAATCAAATAGTGTGAATTTCATCAAAAGTCAAGTGTTATTGTAAGTAAGCTTATAAAATTAATATTTCATATAATTATTCTTCACTTCCTGTAGGTATATACTATTGTCCAAATGTTACGGAATATGAACAATTTATGGACTACACTAAATCTCTTCCCTTAATCACCAAATCTTCAGTTTTTGGTATGAATGAAAGTGCTGATCTGAAAGATCAATTAGGAAGTGATCTTTTCTTTTCAACTATTCTGTTAACTGAGGTAAATTTTATTAGTGTTTTAATTGATATGATATACTTTTTATCATCACATTGTTATCTTGTATACTGAATATATCTAGTAAAGGCTGTTCTCGGTTTTATTATTACAATGATTATAAGGGATAGGTGATAGTCCGGTTTGTAAACATTATCAGAGTACTTAATTATTTAAGGGTTGTATTAGATAAATTAATATGTGGTGTTGGGTAAATTGATATTTTCCAGCATTAAAAAAATTAATATAATGTAGTGTTGGATAAGTTAATGGAATGCAGTGTCTAACCCACAAACATTTAAAAAAAATAATAATATAATGTGGTGTTAGATAGGGAAAGAATTGGAGACTGGAAGCTGATGGTGTGATTTCAAAAAAGCAGGGGCTGTGTAAACTAAGCAGATTTCCCAAGTGGTGGTATAGCATACATAAAATCTTAAATGATCACATCATCACACTGAATTTGCATGTATCTTGCATAGTAAAGTTATGCTGAAAACAATATTTGTTACATAATATTAGAATAAAGTGGTACCTCTTATAGCAGCATATTATTGATATGACATGATTAGGACTGGGGGTTTACTTTAGAATGAAAACTAAAAAATCTAAATATCTCGATTATTATTAACGATAGAGAAAATATGTATATGGTGTTACGACCCATTTTTAACGTCGCCGAAGACGGGCGATTGAGAAAGAAGACAGGCGGGAGATTGGTGCGCGGGGCAGGCTGCGCGAGAGCCGAAGACAAGAAGCGATCGCCGGGGACAAGCGAGCAGCAGACGGAAGTATCCACCTCGAGCTCGAGTGAGGATTTGCTCCCGCTAATCCTTTATTTAGTTGTTATTTTTATAGTTAAGATTAGAGATAAGTATAGTTGTTCTATTGTAAATAAACTAATTTGTTTTTAGAATACTGGTTTCGTTGTTACCTTTGAGAACAAACAACGTGGCACCCTTATTATTTTCATTTCTGCCTATTGATATGAGGCTAGTTAAATTTAACTAATAAACCCACACCCTTCTCCACTGAGCGGGGCAGTCTTGTTACCCAGTCTGTGGGTAACATTAGCGTATATAATGTATTGTAACGAAGATATTTCAAATATTTTAAATCCCGCCTCTGAAGCCCCCCCCCCTCCCTCAGGACCGATTTCTGACATTAACAAACATGATCTGTCTTTTTGCATAAAATGATTAAATATCAAGTTTGGTAATAATAAAACAAAAATTGTGCCAAATATATATATATATATATATATATATATATATATATATATATATATATATATATATATATATATATATTGTTACGTTTATTACAAAAATAATAAATGTTGTTTATTGGAGTTCTTTTGGATTGCAAAATTAGACACATAAGCTTTATCACTGTATAATTTATTTGACACTGCACACTTGGTATATTATTCTTAACTATTACTCACAATATGCACTGATAACTTCACTTCTTATTGGGCAGAACAATAACTCATGATCACTGATGTTCACAAAAACACGGCACTGCACTGACCTTCATAAAGAACATGGTACTGCCCTGTTGTTTACATAAAACACTGCACTGAAACTAAAAGCACTGTTCACTACAGCTGCACTGAACGCACTGTCATTTGAAGAGAACTGAGAACAAACTAAACTATCAGGACGAGCTGGGCCATTTTTATAGTTGGGCCGCTAAGATCAAAGAGAAAGGACCATGATTAGGCTAGATTCCAGATGGGCATAGTCGAGACACTTCCGGCGCCAATAGTCCTTCCATCGGTCGGCTCCTTTCATCTACTTCGTGCTTCTTAAATATGTGATTAACTCTGTTTAATTTTTTCATGTATGTAGTTTTCACAACACAATATATATATATATATATATATATATATATATATATATATATATTTAAATACACATATAATTTTAAACGGACCTCATTTTCATCATTCCTGGGTAGGATCAATGGAAATTTTCCTAAAATTGCATCATAAGTACAACCTCATTAGCTGATAACATTTTGGTGCATTATAATATTAACATTCACTTAATACTGGTTACGAATGCTTCTTTTGGATTACGTTCAGTGCAGTCACACAGATACAAATTGCTTTTGTCTCCAGAAAACTGTTTCCCGAGCAAACCCTGGTTTCTCAACTATAGATAATTATCTTAATAATGGTGGTGTGATCCAAGATTATACCTTATATTGTCCACAGAGTTTTGAGCAGTAAAGAGGGGCTGATTAGGAAGTCACTTTCATTTATTCTTAAGGACTTAAAAAAAATCTATAAATTTAGTATAGGTTGTAGGGAAAACATATTCACATTCCGAGGATATACACAATTTACTGTATATATGGGAGCCGTGAAAAAAAAAAAAAAAAATAAAAAAAATAATACCGCCATTATTCAGTCTCTAAAGATTTCCTAAGACAACCACTTACCTGGACTAATTACACTTCTGCAAAAAAAAAAAATGTTTTTTTCTTACTTCATTTATTTATTTGTTTGAATATAAATAATTACAATAATATATCAGATAATACAATATTTAATACTGAACATAATATAACTTTATGCCTCGTCAATATGTACATTCTTTCCTTTTATAATCTTCAGCAGATGTCTCCCGTTGTGGTGCCCAACAGTAGCCAGCAAGAATCTTCTCATTCCTATACCTCTTCTCAATTTGGGCTATATGTTGACGAAGCCGTTCTCACTGTTCATCAGAAACTGCCTCCAAGTTGGGAAGCAATAAATCCAAATGAGAGTGCAAAAAATTAATGTTTAATGGCATGTTGCAACATTGCCTTTTAAGATAAAAGCAATTCATTAACAATGCCTTTATAATTCATAGCTCTTTTGTTGTCCAAAGGTTATTGACACACGTTTTCAAACCACATCCTAGCTCTAGTTCCAGATCCTTAAATAGAGTGTGGATTTGTGGCTTCATCTTTGCTTTACTTAATTTCTGGAACTTCTGATTCAAGTGCAAAAAACCATCTCCTTCCTTATCCATTCCTGTCACAAAATTCTTTATCAGTCCTAATTTGATATGGAGAGGTGGGAGTAGAATTTTGTTTTTAGCAGATTTTCCCCAAGGGAAATTGCTATTGAGGTCATACTCATTTTTCTTCAAATGTCCATCGATCCTACCTAGTAAATGTGGTCCGTTCAAAACTGTATGTGTGTGTGTGTGTGTCTGTATATATAGATCTATCTATATATTTGTCTGTTACCGCTCTAGTGGTCACAATTTTTGTTTGATCATTACCAAACTCGATATTTAGTTGTTTTATATAAAAAGAAAGATCAAGTTCGTTAACGGCTGAAATTGGACCAGGGGAGGGGGGGGGGGGTTAAGGGGAGAATTTTGAAAATTAGAAATATCTCCATTACTATAAGTCGGATCGAAAAAGTGTATAGAATGAATCTTATTGAAAATTAAATGTACTATAAATATTATTATATACATTTATTCACTATCTTAAATATTAACCGAGATATTTGCGTTTTACAGTTTTCAGCCTTCAGTAAACCCCCACTTCTTCTCGTGTTACATAGCCAATACTGTGCTATATATTAAACCACATTATTCGAAGCTTAAATACCAAATATTGTTTTCCAGAGACCTTTATTATATTGAGATACATGTAAATATGTTCTTGTGACCCCCCCCCTTCCCCTGTCTTCATGGACTACAAAATTTGATTGATTGAGATCAAAATTATTCTGATTCATTATAAATTACAGTAAAAGATATAATACATAGTTCTTAATAAAATGAATATGTTATATCCTGACTGATATTTTTCAGTTATTGTTTTTCTTTCCAGTGAGCCGTTGACAAACCTGTTTGTTTACATTTCAGACGCTTCCCGTATGGAGATTTCTTATTATCGTTGGTATTTATTCATTTGATATTGACTGTGCTATTGTGTTACCATTATATAGATATATCTATTGTTAAACTTCATGAGGGAAATCTCCTTAGTTTATGAAGCCCCTGCGTGACGGACTTTTTTCCACCAAGGGAGGATAGGCAATATTTTTTTGACCAATTGTGTTATGTATGTGCTCTGACCATTTCTCACTGTGTATTGAACTGCATTTGTGCTGTCCCGCTCACATAAAAAGCAGACAACTTAATATAACCGCCTTGGAGTCCTGTAAGCTTTGTTACAACTTTAAGATCTGAACAAATGCTCCATCCATACTTGTATTTGAAATTGTCAAGTACAATTTTCATAAGTTTCCTTTATTTGGACTGATTAGGCAACAGTGATTTATGGCCGCTGGTTGTTGTTGTGAAGGAGCACTGCTTCCAAACTGAATTTGGAGCTGTCAATGATTAGTCTCATTTCATCTGGATTGGTCACATGACCAGTTCTGAGAGTAAATTGAACTGACTTTCTCAAAATACAATGTAGCCCTCCATTTAAAAAAAAAAAAAAAATGAATTACCTGTTATTCCCAGTTTTCAAGGTTATTTCAAGGAAGAAAGTCAATGTACTATCACAGTACAATGTTCTATCAATATATCTAATCAATGTTCTAACTCTAGGCACTTGTGAAGTGGATTTCATGTACCACTATGAATATTATTATCCTTAATTAAATGAAACAATTTATGAATACTCAAATCTATGCTTGGTAAGTGTAGTATTATTAACTAAAATATCATGAGTATAATCATAACCCAAAACTAATTTATTACCAAAAGAAGTTGCATAAATTAGCAACCATAATATATGCTACATTAGGTTCCGTCACCTAGCAACCATAACACATGCTACATTTCTCCCCATCAAACTTGTGGATCTTCCTCTGCCTTTGGTTGGCACTCCTTGTTTGCCACTTGAGATGGGAGCTAGTCAACCTCTCTACCAAAAAAGTCCGTCACGCAGGAGCTGCGTAAACTAAGCAGATTTCCCACGTGAAGTTATACAATAGAGAAATCTCCATAGGAGAACGGTTACGGCAAAGGGCCGAACTAGCTTTTCGCGGGAAATTCAAAAATCCGGTATCGGCCCAAATTTCATAAAAATGCAAATATCTCGGTTAATATTCAAGATAGAGAATAAATGTATATAAGAATATTTATAGTAAATGTAATTTGCAATAAGACTGATTCTATACAATTTTTCGATAGACGTATAGTAACGGAGATATTTCGACTTTTCGAAAATCCTCCCCTCTAAACCCCCCCTCCCACTGGTCCGATTTCAGCCATTAACGAACTTGATCTTCCTTTTTACATATAACGATTAAATTCCGAGTTTGGTAACGATCAAACAAAAATTGCGACCGCTAGAGCGGTAACAGACAAATATATAGATATATATATATATATATATATATATATATATATATATATATATATAGATATATATATATACAGTTTTGAACGGACTTCATTTTCGTCATCTACTAGGTAGGATCGATGGACATTTGAAGAAAAATGTCGAAAATTCCGTCATGAGTACAACCTCAATAGCTGATTTCCCTTAAGGGAAATCTGCTAACAGTGTAGGAATGGTCAGTCCTCCACCACGCCTTCACCCAGGAACCCACTTGGAGTAAGCATCTATCCCTACCAGCAATACTTGCCACCTCTGTGTTCTGCTATGTCGACATGGAGTTGCTCCCAGGGTCCATTTTCCAGTGTTACCTCGTCTCTCCTGTTCCAAAACATCTTCACACTAGGTTTCATAGTTTCCTAATATTTGGGCCAACCATGCTCTAGATAATCTATTAGAAGCTCACAGATTGGATCCTTTCCATATGATTTCTTAATGTCTCCAGCTGAAGAAATAAATAATATTTTTTCCATTCTAATTGACCTCTGAGATTTCATCCTCTTCATCACTGGAGTCTGTTACACTTCAAAAAATTTTGTAGTTACACTCCATGAGATTGATGGCCCATCGTACCAAATATGAATTCGCTATTTAAGCTAGGTCCTTCTCAGTTCCAAATATCCTTTCCAGTGGCCTTTGGTCAGTCCTGAGTATAAATTCTCACCCAAGCAGGAACTGACAGGACTTCCTATCTGCAAAGAACAAGGGCAGGGCCTCTCTATCAATTGGAGCATATCTTTTCTCTGCTGGTATTAAAGTCCTAGAGGTGAACAAAATTGGGCACTCAGATCTATTGTCCATTGGATGGAGTAACACTGCGCTGAGTCCATGTTCAGATGTGTTACAGACCAAAATGACAGGCTTCCACAGATCGTGAGGTATGGCGGTATCTTCAGCTAATAACAAGGTCTTCACCTTCTCAAACACTGCATGTTCCTCTGGAGTCCATTCCCCCTAGTCTTTGTGCTGGTCAGGGCATGTAATGGGGCATATATAGCATGGTAATTTGGAATGAATTTCTTATTATAATTAACTAACCACAAAAAAGCCCTTAACTCCTTTATTTTCCCAAATGGTGGCTAATGTTTTTTTAGGTAGATGTATTCCATGCTCGTCAATCCAATGGCCCAGTATTCGACTTCCTTTTATAAAAACATGCATTTTCCCAAACCTGCTTTCCATAGTTGCTCCAAGACCCCTCGCAGAACAGTTATGTGCGAGTTGAGATCCACTCCTCCAACTACAATATGATCCAAGAGAACTACAACATCTAAACCTGTCAATAGCATCTCCATATACCCTTGGTATTTTGCTGGACAAGACTGTAGGCCGAAGAGAAGCCTTTTGTACCTATGGATATCCTTTAAGAGTGGATATGATCAAATGTTTCTGGTCCTCAGGTGCAATTAAAGAAAAAAAGTTTGAACTCATTCAATTTAGCTGTCAGGTCATCGAATTTCGGGAGAATATAATTCTCGAGTATAATGTTAGAATTCAGTCACTTTCAAATCCACACAGATTCGGCCCACACCACTTCTTTTATCCACATTGACTGTTAAGGTGCACCACTCTATCAGCATGTTAGCAGGATCCACCGGTTCCAAAATTCCAAACCTCCCTAACCGAATTAACTCATTTTCAATGGCTTTCTGCAAAGGCAATGGAACACCAAGCATTGAAAGCAACAGTCCTTACCCCTTCAGTGGTATTCTCACTTTAAATCCAGCGATTGTCTCTAGCTCTTCTTGGAAGACATCTGCGAATTCCCAAATAATACTTTTTACAATTTTAGGCCATTCCAAACTCACCTGTGGGAGTTCCCCATCTTCTTTAAAATTCTTCTGCTCTGTCACCTGCTTTGGAAGAGCTAGATTGAATGCACACACCAGGGACGCCCTTATCAACAGTGGAACATCCTCATCCAGGACCACTACCAGGTCTTTGTATGTCTACCCAGCCTGACTTAGATTTTATCACTAGTTACAACCGCAAGTGGATTCTTTTCATATCCTGTTATTACTTCTGAAGAAGGCCTGAGTTCCAAATCCACCTGTCTGACACACTCACAAAGAATTTAGAAATCGTACTAACATGGGCGCCTGAGTCAAATTCCATGTGGCAAAATTTACCATTCAAATTTTCTTTTAATGACAAAGAATTTATTAAATTAAAATGGGAAGTGAAAATTTGGAGAGTCATTTAAACAGCATTTTTAATTAATCAGTAGCTTTATAATATTAATTTAAGTATTATAAAAAAAAGCAGAATAAATTAAAAATACTTAATATTAATAAGAATAATTAATGCAACAACTTCAGATAACTGCAGAACTTCAAATGGATGGAATTCGAAACAGGCTTCATGGACTGTTGGTATTCTGTACTCACTACTTGACTTTTATTTTTTTTTTGAGATTCGTTTGTAAAAGTATTAACTTTTTTCCCCTCTATTCTTTTTTTTAAGTATGGAAGAAAAGGCAAGAATCAAGTAGAATCCCAAGATGAAGTGGTGATTACCATTATTAAAGAAGTATTAAGAAAGCTGCCAAATAATTTTGATCTTATTTCTTCAGTGGAAAAATATCCTCCTACGTGTAATAATTCAATGAATACAGTTTTTCTTCAAGAAATGGAGCGCTTTAACAGTCTTTTAAAGTGTATTAGAAACAGTCTCACAGGTCTTTATAAGGCTATTAAAGGTAATTTATTTTCTTCTGATAGTTGTAAAGTAATTGAAAAACTTAATAATATACTCGGGGTTCAGGTTAGCCTCGTGAGTTAAGGTGTTAGTCTTAATCTCATAAGGTAAACCTAGAGTGGTGAGTTCGATTCCCACCTGGGCAATAGGAGTTTATTCAGTGACAAACTCATTAAATGAAATCCTTAGTACCACCCAAGTAGAAAAGGGTGGTAACCTGTAGATAACCCGTCCCAATTAGCCATTGTAGTGCAAAGAGGACGTTATAAAATAACAGAACAATAATATGTTTATGTTATTTATATAGATCCACTTTTTGCTTCTATGGTTAACGAGTTATCTACAGGCTACCGCCCTTTTCTAGACAGGGTGGGACTAATGATTTTATTTAATGAGTTCGTTTCTAAATAAATTCCTTTTGTCCAGGCGGGAATCGAACTCACCACTCTAGGTTTACCATATAAGATTAAGACTTAACTCTTATAATTAATCTGAGCCCCAGAACAATAATATACATTACTAGTCAAAATGAAGGAGTCTTTTATTAGTTGCTTAAGCCCAATATTTATATTTTGAGCTGAAACTATTTCTATTTAAACTTGTTAACAATGGACAATGCTGATAAGACTAGAACAATAATATACTAGTCTTATTAGCATTGCCCACTGTTGACAAGTTTAAACAAAAATAGTTTCTCTTCAAAATATAAATATTGGGCTCTAGTAAGTTATAAAAGATTCCTTCATTTTTACCAAATGCCACAAGTGTCCATTTTATGTTCCCCTTTTCGTGTTCTATCAATGTTTAAAATCGTGACTAATGGACAGGTATTAAGATGTTTTTGTTTAGAAAAGCAGTTTTTATCAAAGGTTGTTTGAAATAAAAATTGTGTCCTATCAATGATGGTTTGAAATAGAGTGGTTTCCTAGCAATGCTAGAAATAGAAATTCTTTCCTGTCATAATACAATGTTATTAGTACTAAATAATTTCTTCATTTTCATCTCTGAATGAAAATGTCCTTTCTCTCATGGAAATATAATTCTCTTTTTATACTTAATGAAGGAAGTGTTGATTGGAGTAATATTGACAAATTTATGTTCAGAATAGAATTTGGTCATATTTGATGAATTGGAATAAAAATGGTTCCTGTTCAAATATAATGGTTGTATTATATCAGAATTTCTGATTATTTCAGAATTCTGTTTAGACATTCTTTTACAATAAGAGTTGGCAATCGTTAGTCGGAAATTTTAATATTGAATTTCATTCTACAAACTGGCTTTTAACTCTATAAAATATATATATACTTATATATATATATATATATATATATATATATATATATATACTAGCTAAGGTACCCGGCTTCGCTCGGGAAATCATTTGAGGCTGAATGATGATAGTATTTTTTTTTTTAGCAAAGCTTCAATGTTTACTACACTTCCCGTCTGGGCGCATTGTTGTCCCGTGAGGGTCAGGCAGGCACTTATAGAAAAAAAAATTTTATTTCAAGAATAAATGAAAATAAGTCCCTAATCATTGTTTCCCGTGAGGGTCAGGCGGGCGACGTATAGATGAGAAATTTTAATTTTGAAGAATAAATAAAAATGTGTTCCTGATCTATCCCTCTCCACTTTTTAACTCACCTTTCTGAATACTTCAAACCATAATCATGGATAGTATTTATTACAATTAAATATCCTCTATAATGAAACTTATTTCCTGTCAAAAACCAATCCGAGCACTTATAGTTTACACAGTTTTGTACATTAGGTTATATTTGTAATAGTATTAGTAAGAGTAGATCTCAGTGGACATCACTTCCAGTAATGCCAACATTTCACAGGAAATAAGTTAACTCAATTAACTGTTTAGGCTCCGGCCTCCTTCCGCTCTAGCATCTCCATAGTTTTTCTTAAAATATTGATTCAAAGTATTATTTGAATAATTTATCTACCTGATGGAATTAAATAATATTATTACCCTAAAAATAATTTCATTTATATTCAAAAAAATAGGTGAGGGGAAGAGAATGTAGCCCTCCTTGCAAAATAAGTAATACTCTAATTCATATCAAAATTTAAATGGATATTGTCTTTTTTCATAATAACATTACCATTGTCTAATTGTTATGATGGTACATATTTGTTTCAATAACATCAAGATATCAGAAATAAGATAATATATTAGCAGAACCAAAGAGTTTGACCCCCATAAATTCCGCTATCACTCTTTGTGCCAATTCAGCATGACTTTGTTTAAATAATACATTATACAAATTAAATAAAGGAAATGCTCTTATAGTTTACATTTCTATTGGAAATAAATAGCAATTGTTATTTTCTAGGAGAAATAAATAAATGAGAAGGGGACGACGGACATATATAACCTCACTAATCCGAATCATATATAGAGTTATCATATGTACAAAAAACATAAAATCATTTGTCATAATATTCATTCATTAAAAACACTTAAATAAACACTAATGAAATTAATGACTCGCGCTATAGTTGTTAGTGTATAACTCATTTAAAAATAGTTATACGACAAAAGTGTAATTACAAAAGTTACTCTAATTAACAAAATAAACAACTTTTGTTATGTGTATATTTGCCAAAAAACCAATAGGAAACGAAATATCGCTATTTTTAATTTCAGGCCTCCCTTATAACCCCCACTCCTGTTCGTCTCAGAGAAAATTAATATAGCCTAAAGTCTAAGTTGGGTTAGTAGTAATATACATATCAAGTTTCATAAAATTCGGTTCTGCCGTTTATGCGTGAAAAGGTAACAAACAAACAAGCACACACCAAAGAAACAAAATGCAGTTATGGTGTCTATGACATGTGAAACGAAAAGTTATCGTGAAATTTCAAGAAAAAAATCAATGTACAGACAGAGGTTACAATTTTATATATATATTCTGTTATTATTTTTATTTTTTGATAATACCATTACACACAATATTAACAAATATTTCTTGAATTTAAAAAAAAAAAAAAAAAAAAAAAAAAAAAAAACATTTCTGACAGTGGAAGTTAAACAACCAGTGAGGCATTGTCAAGGAGCACTAATAAATTCTATATTGTGCAACTAGAGGTCATTCATTAATATAACTAAAAATAGATTCTAAATATAATTTGCCCTCTAGTAAATGCAATTTTCAACTATTGCTTCAAATATTCATCGATTTTGAACGTACATGATTTTTTATTATCTCTTAGATAAAAAAAAAAATCATGTTTGTTCAAAATGAGGTGAGTGTGCGTATGCATGTGGTCACAGTTTTTGTGACCAAACTCAATATATGAGCATGTAAAACTAAAAATCAGATGTGTGTAAAACTGAAAATCAAATTCATTATTAGCTGAAATTGGATTGGGGGAGAGGGTTTAGAGGGGTGAATTCAAAATATCTCCATTACTATGAGTCAGATTGAAAAATTGTATGTAACTAATCTTGTTATCAATTTAATTTTCAATAAATGTTGTTCTACAAACTTTTATTTTTTTGCATTTTTTAATTTTCAACCTCCAGAAAACTTTTAGTCATTACAATTTAACAATGCATCGAATATTTTATGAAACGTCTTATTGCTTTAATACCAAATTGCTTATTTTCAACAAGACTTTACTACATGTGATACATTCAAATACATTCTGCGATGACATCATCAAATAAGATTTTACATCCTTTACCC
This sequence comes from Riptortus pedestris, assembly GCA_019009955.1. Classification (NCBI taxonomy): domain Eukaryota; kingdom Metazoa; phylum Arthropoda; class Insecta; order Hemiptera; family Alydidae; genus Riptortus; species Riptortus pedestris. The sequence continues at coordinate 103,683,905 of CM032228.1, read as the reverse complement.
GAAAACATTTATTTCATCTATACCATACTCGATATTTAATTATTTCATTCAACAATCAAGATTATATTAGTTACTGGCTGAAATTGGACATGAATGGGGGGGGGGGGTAGTGAATGAGGATTTTGAACAATCAAAATACTCCTGTTACTATGGGTCGGGTCAAAAAATGTTAGTTATACAACCAATCTTATAGTTATTTGTACTTTCTTGTTTGTTGCCTGAAAAGCCTTTAGTAAAACACTTGTACTCGGCAATTTTTTTTCCTATACTTGATTTGTAAGTATGTGCCATAAGTATAAATACAACAGGTGATTTCTCTTAAGGTAGATCTGCCACAGAAAATGCTGACTAAAACAGTGTAAGGGCAGATCTAAGAATGAACACTATGAAATAACATTCAACTATTTTAATAACTTGACATTTCAGCGATTATTTCATTTTAGGTGAAATAGTGATGTCTTTTAACCATGAGGAATTATATTCATGCGTTGCAAAGAGTCTAGTACCTGGTATGTGGATATCACAATCATATCCATCCCTTAAACCTCTTGGGAGCTATATAAATGATCTTATTGCAAGATTAAACTTTTTTCAGGTAAGTATCCTTGTTCAAAATGTATCATTAAACATTCTTCCTTGATGCCTTCATGCAGTTCTCTACAGATGTCTAAACCTTTCTCTTTATGTTGAAACATAGTAAGGTGAATGTTAAGGAACTCTGCAGTGTCTTGATAACTATTGTCAAAATTGATTAGGGACCTATGCATAAGTTTCCATTTAACTGTGAATGGACGGTAGAACTGAACTTATCAAAAAAGTCTGTCACGCAGGGGCTGCGTTAACTAAGCAGATTTCCCATGTCTGTTACGTCTTTTCATTTATCTCAAAATGTAAAAGTCCTATGAGAAAAATATTTGGTATTTAGGCTTCAAATAAAGTGATTCATAATATAATAGCATATTGTTAATATGAGATGAGTAGGAGTGGGAGTTTTCTAAAGACCAAAAACTAAAAATACAAATATCTTGGTTAATAATCAAGATAGCGAAAAAAATGTACATTTATAGAACATTACATTTGCAATAAGATTGCTTCTATACAATTTTTTGATCCAACACATAATAACGGAGGTATTAAGATTTTTCAAGATTCTCCCCCTCTTCCAATTTCAGCCGTTAACGAACTTGATCTTTCTTTTTATAAAAAACTATTATATACCAAGTTTGGTAATGATAAGACAAAAATTGCAACCGCTGGAGTGGTAACAGACAAATATATAGATAGACAGATCTCTGTCTGTTTCTGTCTGTCTCTCTCTCTCTCTCTCTCTCTCTCTCTCTCTCTCTCTATATATATATATATATATATATATATATATATATATATATATACTAGCTCAGATACCCGGCTTCGCCCGGGAATTGATTTGAGGCTGAATGGTGATGGTATTTTTTTGCACAATATTTTGGCATTTACCCGTCCCAGTGTTAATACCCCCTGTACGGGTTAATACCCGTTGTTGGCTTTTGTTAATAATAAAATTAATTTTTTATGTAAGTCTTCACTGTCCTCCAAATTATCATATTCCCGTCTCCTGTGCATTATGCATAGATTTCAGCTATTAATGATAAAATATTAACATTGATTTGAATTAATTTTTCCAGAGTTAGTGCTAATACACATACCGAGTTTTATTTATTTCGATTGAGTCTTTTGTGCCAAATAAAATTGTTGACTCCCGCTATAATTTTTAGCGTATAACGCCTTTATACTTCGGTATACGACAATAGTGTATATAAAAAAAGTTTCTCTAAATAACAAAATAAACAACTTTTGTTATGTGCATATTTGCCGAAAATGCAATAGGAAACGAAATACCACTATTATTAATTTCAGGCCTTCCTTATAACCCCCACTCCTGCCCGTCCCTAAATGTTAGTATGGCTTATTATAAGGAAGGCGTTAGTGCTAATTCACATACCCAGTTTGGTTTAGTTCGGTTGAGTCTTTTGTGCCAAATAAAATTGTGGACTCCCGCTATAGTTTTTAGCGTATAACTCATTTATACTTCCGTATACGGCAAAAGTGTATATAACAAAAGTTACTGTAAATAACAAAATAAACAACTTATGTTATGGGCATATTTGCTGAATAAGCAATAGGAAACGAAATATCGCTATTTTTAATATCAGGCCTCCCATATAACCCCCACTCCTGCCCGTCCCTAGAAATGTTAGTATGGCTTATTATAAGGAAGGCGTTAGTACTAATTCACATACCGAGTTTGGTTTAGTTCGGTTGAATCTTTTGTGCCTAATAAATTGTTGACTCCCGCTATAGTTTTTAGCGTATAACTCATTTTTAATTCCGTATACGGCAAAAGTGCATATAACAAAAGTTACTCTAAATTACAAAATAAACAACTTTTGTTATGTGCATATTTGCTGAAAAAGCAATAGGAAACGAAATATCGCTATTTTTAATTTCATGCCTCCCTTATAACCCCCACTCCTATTTGTCTTAGAGAATATTAATATACCCTAAAGTCTAAGTTGGGCTAGTAGTAATATACATACCATGTTTCATAAAATTCGGTTCAGTCGTTTATGCGTGAAAAGGTAACAAACAAACAAACAGACACCAAAGAAACAAAATGCGGTTATGGTGACTATGACATGTGAAATGAAAAGTTATCGTGAAATTTTGCGAAAAAAATCAATGTACAGACAGAGGTTACAATTTTATATATATATATATATATATATATATATATATATATATATATATATATTTAATAATAATAATAAAGTATGTTTTTTTGAAATTTGAAATAATTTACATGTTAAATATACAATTAAGTTATCATAATAATATCTTTCCTTATACTATATATAACATACATAAACTTGGACTCATAAGTCTGTCTGTTGAGTTCGGCCATTATTTACCAAATTTTTAATCAGCATGATTGATTATTGCTATATAGATATATAAACATAACATTAACATAATATTACAATATTCTAAATAAAACAAATAATCTTTTATAAGAATTCTATCTTTAAAAAACAACAAAAAAAAATAAACTAATTATTAATATTTAATAACAAATAAAAAAATAAATAATAAATAGAAAAAACTTATCCATTATACTCAGATACTAGTAACTTTCTATATCTTTATGCAACACATAGATATTTATAAAGGGCCTGCCAATCTTTGCCATTCAAAAACAAAATAAATTCATTTTGGCTAAATTTTGATGAGCCAAGGAACTGTTTTCTAAATTCACTAAGTACTGGGCATACTATGAAATGATATGTATTTTCTAATTCATTCATATCACATAAGAAGCATATCCATAGGCCTTCAGTTCTACTTACTGAATAATTCAGATTTAACATTTCCCCCCTATATATATTATATATATATATTATAATATATATATATATATATATCTATATATATTAGAAATATGGTTTTTACAGATTTTATAAGTAACTAAAAAGACTTAGCTAACAACTTTTATTGTGGTACAATATCTACAACCACAAGGTATATCAATGTACAATACAGGAAGGAAGAGACACACACAATCGATACATTTATTGATACCTACATCTATATATATATATATATATATATATATATATATATATATATAAAATTGTAACCTCTGTCTGTACATTGATTTTTTTCTCGAAATTTCACGATAACTTTTCGTTTCACATGTCATAGACACCATAACTGCATTTTGTTTCTTTGGTGTATGTTTGTTTGTTTGTTACCTTTTCACACATAAATGGCTGAACTGAATTTTATGAAACTTGGTATGTATATTACTACTAACCCAACTTAGACTTTAGGCTATATTAATATTCATTGAAACGAACAGGAGTGGGGGTTGTAAGGAAGGCCTGTAATTATAAATATCGATATTTCATTTTCAATTTGTTTTTCGGCAAAAATGCACATAACAAAAGTTGTTTATTTTGTTATTTAGAGTAACTTTTGTAATTACACTTTTGTCGTATAACTATTTTTAAATGAGTTATACACTAACAACTATAGCGGGAGTCAACAATTTTATTTGACGTAAAAGCCTCAACCGAACTAAACGAAACTCGGTATGTGAATTAGCACTAACGCCTTCATTATAATAAGAAATGTTGGTATATTTCCAGGGGCGGGCAGGAATGGGGGTTGTAAGAGAGCCCAGAATTTAAAAATTATGGTATTTCGTTTTCTATTGGTTTTTCTGCAAATATTCACAAGACAAAAGTAGTTTATTTTTTTATTTAAAGTAACTTTTGTTATAATCACACTTGTCTTATAACAAAGTATAAACAATCCATCAAAGACCTTCACCTTCATAGTTCCTTACTTCCTATTTAGTCTACTTCTATCCATACCTCTGATCTACTCTCCTACAGCTCCAAAGGGCCTAGCGATGGAGGTGGCTGCAGCATGACCCCAGGTTCATCAGCGGGCTCCGTGAGGGCCGAGCGATCTGCCGGGAGACAGAGCGAATGGCCTTCACTCCTGGAGCACCAGCAGTATATATTTAAAAGTGAGCTTTGTCCATCTCACACCCATTTTCCCTCCAGTGGCTCAGCCCTCCATTGCAGGACACCTCCTGAACAATGTTTCACCAAAAATGAAATCCTATATCTAACCCTCCCAATATGTTATACCTCATATCGCAATAATTAACTAATATTAATAATAATATTGACTGCTGAACACAATGGAATAATACATATTAAAATATTTTGATCAATAATCCACAATAACGGTTTGGCGTTAATGACCAAAATGGTTGACATGCCACAAAAAAAAATAAAAAAAAAAAAATAAATAAAAAAGTATAAACGAGATATGATATACACTAAAATCTAAAGCGGGAGCCAACAATTTTGGCCTGAAATGAAAAATTCGCGTTTTTTATTTTCTATTGGTTTTTCGGCAAACGTGCACATAACAAAAGTTGTTTACTTTGTTATTTATAGTAACTTTTGTGTGCATTCACTTTTGTCGTAAAATGAAGTAAACACGGGATATACGCTAAAACTATAGCGGGAGTCATTAATTTTATTAGCACTTATTTAAGGGTTTTTAATAAATGAATATTATGACAAATGATGTTATGTTTTAGTCTTATATGATAGTTCTAAGTATGATTCGGATTATTGAGGTATAAATCTTTGTCGCCCCTCTCCCTCTTTTATTTATTTTTCCTAGAAAATAATTTTGTTATTTATTTCCAATAGAAATGTAAACTATAAGAGCCTTTCCATTATTTAATTTGTATAATGTATCTTCATGTTATTGAAACAAATATGTACTATCATAACAATTAAACGTTAATTGTAATGTCATTATGACAAAGGACAATATGCGCTTAAACTCAATATGATTGTTTAAAGTATTACATAAGGTTGCAGGGAGGGTTAAGATCTCTTCCCCTCACCTAGAATTATTTTTAGGGTACCACTATTATTTAATTCCATCCGGTAGATAAATTATTAAAATAATATTTTGAATCAATAATTTAAGGAGAAGAATGTTGAGAACTCTCATGCGGGAGCAGCGGAAGGTGAGAGGAGCCTAAACAGTTAATTGAATTTACTTATTTCCTGTGAAATGCTGGCATTACTGGGAGTGATTTCCACTGAGATTTACTATTACGAATACAATCTTACATGCAAAACTATGCCTCAACTATATGAGCTCGGATTGGTTTTTAAGAGGAGATATGTTCATTATAGATGATATTTAATTGTAATAATACATGATTATAATTTGAATTATACAAAAATGGTGAGTCAAAAAGTGTAGAGGGATAGATGGGGAACACATTTCATTTATCCTTTAAAACAAAAATTTCTATTCTACTACACCCCAAAAGTTACCCTTCAGGATTGGCTATTTCGGAAAATCATTACGTCATGGAGTGAAGTGTAATTATACACATTGAAGTCTTGCTATCAAAATACCCTCATTAGTCAGTCAAGAACGATTTCCCGGGCATCACCGGGTACCTTAGCTAGTATTTTATATAATTAGAAAACATTTTCAACAATGTATATATATACACACACACACACACACACACACACACACACACACACACACACACACACAGACACACACACACAGACACACACACACACACACACACACACACACACACACACACACACACACACACACAAACACACACACACACACACAGACACACACACACAGACACACACACACAGACACAGACACACACACACAGACACACACACACACAGACACACACACACACAGACACACACACACACAGACACACACACACACAGACACACACACACACACAGACACACACACACACACACACACAGACACACACACACACACACACACACACACACACAGACACACACACACACACACAGACACACACACACACAGACACACACACACACACACAGACACACACACACACCACACAAAGACACACACACACATTGATGGCATTCCCTTAGGGGAAATCTGCTAAAAAGTAGTATTACAAACCCTCTTAACTCAGCATGTTAGAATCTTAACTCTGACAAAGAAAAGGGCATTAGTAGAAGAAGGCATGGTTGCCGGATGTTCCTAGGTTAAAAGCACTAGTGCCAAATCATGGATATTCGCATGTATCATTTCCTATTTGACAACTGACCTTTAAGCTTTACTCTTTTGTCATGTAATTATTTGAAATGTATTAATGCATTAATAATGAAGTATTCTGTGAGCAAGCATGTACTAATATTGAAGTCATGTTAATTGGTGTATAAACTAAGACACTCTTTTAAGTGTGTGTAGATTCAGGAATTTAAAGAAATATAAGAATTATGAAGGGGAAGAAGGTAGACTTTTTTATTTTTAAGGATAAATGAAGAGTGTATTTTTCTGGAAGGAATATAACACATTCTTGAAAAAATCAATGATTTAATCAACATCCAATGCCAAAGTATTAACAGTTCAGCAAGTTCAGTAAAATTAGATTAATTTTTTTATTGTCACATCATAGGTCAACCATTTTAATAATACATTAGGAAAATTTAATTTTTGGATTGTAAGAGAAAATGGCTTAAATGATATAACGCAATCACTGTGGTTAATTACAAAATTGTGTGTAATTTAGTCTTGTTAACTTTTAATGGATGATGTTATTTTCTGGCGGTGACTGCCAGCAACTCATCAACAAATGCACATGCTTCTGTTTGAGACAAGAGCATCTTGACTTTCGTTTTCAGGAAGTCCCTATTTTGTTCTTCATAAAGGAAGCAGCAAATCAGTTATTAATTTCCTCTCCAGCCACAAAAATTTTAGCAGATTTGCCTAAAGTGAAATCAACTATTGAGGTTGTACTCATGACACGATTTTTCGAGAAAAATCCCCATAAATGTCCATCAGTCCTACCTAGTAGATACCGGAAATGAGGTTGATTGAAAATTGTGTGTTTATCTCTTACTATTATGACCGTCTCAATTTTTATATATATATATATATATATATGTTATATACATATTTTCTCTATTATCCCAATATTTGAATTTTTTAGTTTTCAGCATTCAGTAATCCCCCCCCCCACTCCTACTCATGTCATATTAACAATAATCTTTTACGTCATGAACCACTCTATTGAAAGCTTAAATACCAATATTGTTTTCATTGAACTTTTATTGTGAGGCAGGCGAACATGCAGATACGTAGTGTGAATTAAGATTTGTGCTCTTGACTCAAACATTTGATCCATATGATACTCAATATTTAACTTATTCATTTAACACTAAAGCTCACAGTCATTAATGGCTGAAATCAGATCAATAATTAGGAGGGTTTTTACGTTCTGAACTCAATAATGTTTATTTAATCTTTACCATACTCTATATTTAATCGCTCTATTCAACACAAAGTTAGTCATTGTTAATGGCTGTAATTAGACCAGAAATGGGGGTACTCAAATATAATAATATTTCTGGTATTATGAGTCCTATGGAAACAATCATGTTAAACTATTGATACTCTACAATTGTTTTATACATTTTTTTGTTGCTCAACTATTAAGGTGAGTTATGTGTACTTTCTTGTTTTTAGCCTTCAGTAAATTTACCAAATTTTTATTTAGGAATATAAAATATATGGGGAGATGAGATCAATAGTGGGTTAACCCCATACATGGGAAATCTGCTTAGTTTACTCAACACCTATGTGATGGACTTTTATTGGATGATTCTGGCCGACAAGCGGCTACCATGACACTTTCAGATTCAGTAACTACTGTCAACTGAAACTACTACTTTTTAAACTAGAGACACACAACTTTGTGACTTCCATAACAGATTTAGTTCACAATTCAGCCCATGCAATCTAGTTTTCTAGGAAACCATTTTGATACTTGCACCATTTTGAAAATCACTCTTCAAATATGAATATTAAAATAGCCTTATAGATACTTTTTCAGAAAATCACTCATTTATGTCCAAATTTAGTTTAAAATAATCTATGTTTGCTAGTATTGAGTGGTACTCTGATTTAGAATTTATGAGATATTTTGTTTTAAAACATTTTTATTACTCTACGTTTTTGCTTATTTGTATTTATTCGGTGATCTTTTTTTCAGGCTTGGTTAGACAATGGGCCTCCTCCTGTTTTCTGGTTTTCTGGCTTCTTTTCCCCACTTGCATTTTTATCTGCAGTGCTACAAAATTTTGCAAGAAAATTCCAAATATCTATTAATTTATTGACCTTTGATTTCCAGGTAAATTGAGATTTGTTTACTAATATTATTTATTTTTATATATTATACGTACACATTTGAAATAGTACTGAATGCTTCTGCCAGATGATGTGATAAGAGGAAGATTTATTATTATCTGCTTTTGCACCTTCGTTATATATAACTGGCTGTCACTGCACATTACATTTTTTAATGATATATTGATCATTGGTAGGTATGGCACAGCATTGGCTTCTGCTAAACTCCATGCTTGTCTCTGCAAGTGTATAAATATTTCTCTCTATGTTGGATCATACTGAGGAGACTGCAAAGGCTGCAGTGACTTGATTACTGTTGCCAAAACTGAATAGAGACCTAAGCCTAAGTTTCCATTTAAATGTGAATAACTTAACAAAAAAGTAGTATTACAAGCCCACTAAACAGCATGTTAGAATCGTAACTCAGTCAAAGAAAAGAACATTAGTAGGAAATAGCGTGGTTTTCACTGATGTTCTCAAAACCATAGCAAGCCAGATATCCCTCTCAGTAAAAGAGTCCCTCTTTTGTCATATATTAGTTTAAACTTATTAATAGTGTGAAAAAGTATATACTACGTGTTAATGGGTTTTCTGGTGATATATTGTTCATTTTTAGACATTGTGGCATTTACTGCTGCTTTATAAGAGTTTGCCTAGAACATTGCTAGTTCAGGAGAAAACATCAAGTACATGAGAGCCTCTAGACGGACCAGCAAGATTGATCGTCTGCGAAAGTAGGGAGTTCACATTTTCTAGTAGTAGCATGTTTATAAAACTTGGGAGGAATGGTTACAGTTACCATATATTTCAATGCCTTGAATAAATCTCACCCTCCACCTTATCGAGTCCTCCAGGAAGACAGATAAGTCAGGTGCAAAGATAAGTCATCAGGTCATTATCAATTAACGTATTGTAACATTGACAGTCAGAAAAACAGCCACTGTTAGACTGGTAAGAGGAATGTATCTAGGCGTGTAAGAGAGCGGCACAAGCAATACTGAGCTGATAAAATTGTATGGCTAAACTTGGAAGATTTAAAGTTGTATTCAAATAATTAAAAATTAATTTAAATGTGACAAAGTGGGCAACATTTAGTTTCTAAACATAAGATATAATCTGGACAGTTTTTTGGAAATGAGAAAATGTTTTTAATGAAATATTGTTTTAGTAACTCAACCTTATCATACATTTTATTACCCTAGAATTGCACCCCATAACATATAACCGCTCTGAAGGTTGTTTCAAATACACTAAACTTTGATTCTATTGGTATATTTTTGTTAGTAACAAAATTCTGCTAGGTAGCATTAATTCCAAATTTGGTCATGCTGCTTCAGCGCCAATCGAGAAGTGTATGTTCATTTACTATCTCTATTTTTGAACCCAAATAATTAAATTTTTTTGTTTTAGATAATTTCCCCCTTTTTTCTAAATGTCAAATTTTTTGTAGATTTAGCTTCAAGTTCCATGGGGCACAATATTCACTGATTTTATTAATCATGTATTGTAGGACTTCAGGCTCCTCAGCTAGAAATATGATATCATCGGCATACATTAAACAATAAATTTTAAGTCCTGCAAAAAAAAATACCATCCCCTACAAATTCTGGAATGTCACTAATGAAGTAAGAAAATAAATGAGGTGACAACAGACATCCTTGTAATAAACCACACGTATCAAATTCTTGGGTTACTTCTTTGTCTGTCCACACTTCAGATTTAGTATTTTTATATAAGACTTGTATAATATATATAAATTTTACGGAGAGTCCTAATGCAAACAGCTTATAAAACAATGCTTTTTTATAAGAGGAGTCGAATGCTGACTTGAAATCAACGAAAAAGTAGTAATTTTTTTTTCCTTTTGGGAGCAGTTTTTATTTATTATACTGAATAATGTGAATAAAAGATCAACTTTGTAATATTTCTTTTTAAAACCAGCCTGATTTTCCTTAAATATTTTGTTCTCCTCTTCTCATTGTATTAACCTCAGCTGCAGCAAACCAGTCAATAATTTGGTAATGCTATCCATGAAACTTATTCCTCGATAGCTGTGGTATTTTTTTTATCTCCTTTTTTAAGCAACAGGAATATTATTGATTTTTTTTAAAGGAATCTGGAATATCTCCCGTCATAAATGTAATTAAAATGACTAAAATTTGTTCTAAAAATCTTTTGGGACAGTTTTTATAAAATTTTGCAGAGATTCTATCAAAACCCGGTGCCCTCCCACTCTTAGCCTTGCTTAATACTGACCACAGTTCACTATACTCATAAGGAGCGTCTAAAGTTGTATTATGAAGTAATGGTGGTGCATAAATGACGGCTAGATTTTATTTCTGGGTTTAATAACTCGCTAAATGAATTTCTCCATTTCTCTCCTGTTATAACTTGAATATTTTGACTGCATTTTTTCTAAACGATTTATTTAAGTCCCAGAAATCCTTTCCATCCTTTACATTTAAAAATTCCTCAGTGACCCCACTTAGCATTCGTTTTCCTTTTTTAAGCACAATTTCTTATACTTACAATTAGCTTCTATGTGTAAATATTATTATATTAAATTGGCTTTTCTAAATAATTTTAAAAGATTAGAGGACTTTGTTCTCAAAGCTTGGCACTCTTTATCATACCTTGGACTTCTTTAACACATTTTATTGTTATTGTCAATAGTTTTATTTCCCATCCAAGAAGCATCTTTAATTAAACTTGTGATTTTATTTATGTATTCCTTTCAGACATAAAGACTCCATCATATTTTCTAATTTAACTCATAATATTTCTCATCTTTCTTTGTTCTTCTCAGCTTTGGAAGTAAATGCAGAATACTATAATTTTTACTAGTTTTTAGATCTCGCCATATATGCTCTATTTGTAAGTAAAAATCCATTGAGTAAAATCAGGGTTTCCAGAAGGCTGGAAACAAGAAAATACAAATAACTCACTTAATATAATATGGAAGGGTTTAATAAATCACAAATGTTCATATGGGGTATAATTATTACTAAATTTTCTTTTGATACAGGTGATGTCTGATAAACATAATGCTGATGATCCAAATAGTGTATATATAAATGGCTTGTTCCTTGAAGGTGCCAGATGGAACAGTAGTACTCAACAACTCGATCAGTGTCTGGAAAAAGGTTCCTTTAACGACATGCCTATTGTAAGTCTTTCTATCAACATATAATTTCATGCATTTGTGAGTCCATTACTCAATATCTTCATGGTGAAAGGTGATGGATGAAACTTCTACTATAAATTACTGATTTGAAAAATGATTGAGACCTATTTTTAGTCTTAAAATTTTGAAGGATCTTATTTTACTCTTTTCAGCATTGAAACATTCCAGAAATTGAGCTGATATATTTTAAACATGATTCATTTCACATGAAACGTTGACTGAAGAATTTCCATCTCATTCTAAATAAGAAGCGTACCAATCACTGTAGAAATGTTTTTCCTTTTGCTTAATGTACCTATACTACTAAACACAGACTATCCTAGGAAACGTACATAAAATATTTGGTCTTTGCACTGTCAAATACTAATTTTTAAATATTATGTATAGTGGTAGAGACTAAATTAATCAAATATATTCTATTGTTTTACAGTTTCAAAGAAACTGTCTTACTTTCACTAGTAAAAAGTTTTATTCTGTGATGTAATATCATTTTTCTACCCGTAATTATGGGCCTCTACCTACCATTTGCCATCACACATTTCAAAATTTATTTTTAATTCCATTAATATAATTTTCATGAATCTTTATAAATATTTTATAGAATTATTTAATTTAAACCTTAGTCATGCAAGGCTTGGTCCAGAAAAAGTGACAGTTTCCTCTGTTTTTTTTTCTTATACTTATTTTAGGTTTACACTTGCCCCATCGAAACGTAATGGTAATAGAACACTAAGTGTGATTCCAGTTGTATGAAATTGCCTTAAATAGATACTATCAGTCCTGCAGTAGTGAGAAGATTTTTCCATTCCATCCTGCCTTTAACATGGGAAAATGACGTTTTAGTGAGGTTTCTAGTTTTGATTCAGTCATACTTCCCTTGAGAACACTCAACATTTTATCTCAAATATTGAGATAAATTTTGACTCACGTCTATTTTGTTTATATTTAGTACATTCATTCTGCCAAAACATAAATGTTTTGTATTAATTGCTCATTGAACATAAAAAGCAAATATCAAATCAATTAATGTTGTGATTACTATAGTTCATCAATTGCTTCTTATTAAAATAAATAAATGCCCGGAATTTTAATATTTAATTCAAAGTGGCAGGTTAGTCATGAAGCATTGTCTTTAATCTCACATGGTAAACCTAGAGTGGCGAGTTGGCAATAGGAATTTATTTAGTGACAAACTCATTAAATAAAATTCTTTGTGCCACCCTGGCTCGAAAAGGGTGGTAACCTATAGATAGCCCATCCCAATTAGCCGTAGTAGCAAAAAGTGGATGTTAATAATTAACAATAATTTCATTTAAAGCAACTTCTTTACTTGACTAGAAATTATTTATGATCCAGTCACATATGAATTCAACATGCATTCTTGAACTTCTATTTGATCTGATTGTAATGTAATATATATATATATATATATATATATATATATATATAATGCAGAGACAGGCAGAATTAGGCTTACTCTCAATAGTTCAAGCTACTGGCATTCATAAAAAATTTTAAACCTTTTTCCTTGCCAAAAAGAACAACAAAACATTCATAAGGATTGGTTTATATTAAACTATACTTTGAGTTGCATATTTTCTCAGAGTACTATAAAATTAATTTAAGAATTTTAAATCCATTATTTTAGCAGATTTCCCTTAAGGGAAATCAGCTATTGAGGTCGTACTCATGACTCGATTTTCAAAAAATTTCTTCAATTGTCCATCCATCTACCTAGGAGATGACGAAAATGAGGTCCGTTCAAAATTATATATATATGTGTTTGTCTGTTAACGCTGATCATAACCAAACTCGATATTTAAACGTTTTATGTAAAAAGACAGATCAAGTTCCTTAATGGCTGAAATCTGACCAGTGGGAGGGGGATTTTCGAAAATTTGAAATATCTCCGTTACTATCGGAAGTCGGATTGAAAAATTGTATAGAATCAATCTTATTGCAAATTAAATTTACTATAAATATTGTTATATACATTTATTCTCTATCTTGCATATTAAGCGAGATATTTGCATTTTTATTAAATGTTGGCGGGTAAGGATGAGTTTCCCACCTATAGCTAGTTTGGCCGTTTCCGTAACTGTTTGGCACTCGTGTGGAGATTTGTCTATTGTATAACTTTACGTGGGAAATCTGCTTAGTTTATGCAGCCCCTGCGTGACAGACTTTTTTTTCTTTTACAGATAATGTTTCAACCGAAATTGAAAGCAGATGTCACAATTGGAGCAAGATATACTGCACCACTTTACAGAACATCTGAAAGACGAGGACTTATTTCAACATCTGGACATTCTACCAACTTTGTCATAGCTATACATCTTCCTACTGAAAAACCTGAAAGTCATTGGGTCTTGGGAGGTGTAGCACTTGTGTGTCAGCTTTCAACCTGAAAAACTTGGCCTAAAAGTTTTCTTAAATGTTATTCAAGTTATGGATTTTGTGTATGGATAAATAAAATGAATTTCTCAAAAAGCTTTTCCTTTTTATCAACTCCTACTTTGGGTAAGTAATTTCTCTGTCAACTAAAATTGGCTCATTATAACTAAATCTTTTAGTCATTTTGTATATGCAGTTTTTGAATGGTCCTTTCTAAGGGCAATTAATGCATACAATAAACAGAAAGAATAGGACACTCCTATATGTAATAGGTTATTTATGTTAGGAATTAGCAATTGATTTCGCAATGCTTAAAGTATATTATTATTAATATGAGTTAAAGTAATTATTGCATTTTCTTGATGGTTTGGTATGCATCAATGGGTTGCCTCGTTGGAGATCCTTAAACCTTTGAAGTACCCATGTTGTACATTCCACTTTTATTCAACACTCTATTGTAGGAGTCATTAAAGTAAGAACCACAAAGTACAAATATATTGTTACTTTTATTACAGAATCAGTAATAAACGTTGTTTATTAGAGTTCTTTTAATTAAAATTAAACACACAAGCTTTAGAGTTTTTATCACTGCACAATTTATTTAACAATGCACTACACACTTGGTTAATTATTCTTAACTACTACTCACAATATGCACTGATAGCTTCACTGTTCTCCTTATTGCAAAGTCCAATAACTCACTCATGATCACTTTCACAAAAAACGGTACTGCACTGCAACTAAAATGCACTGTTCACTAAAGCTGCACTAAACGCTCTCTTGATCACTCGAAAAGAGCTGAGAACAAACTAACTCATGAGACGAGCTGGGCCACTTTTATAGCCGGGCAATAAACATCAAACAGAATGCTGAGAAGGGAATTGACGTGTAGTCTAGCACAGTCCCGGCCCCAGTAGACACTTTGGGCGCGAATAGTCCTTCCATCGGTTGGCTCCTTTCATCTCCTTTGTACTTCTTAAATATGTGATTAACTCTGATCCATGCACTTAATTTTCGTAATATATATCTATATATAAATAAATAAAATTGTAACCTCTGTTTGTACATTGTTTTTTTTGTTTTTTTTTTTCAAAATTTCATGATAATATTTCGATTCACATGCTATTGAAACGATATCAAAACTTTTTCTTCGGTGCCTGTTTGATAGTTTATTTTTTTGTTTGTTTATTTGTTATCTTTTCCTAAACTACCTAATTTTATGAAACTTGGTATGTATATTACTACTAACCTAACATAGACTTTAGGTTATAATTATATTCTCAGAGATAAATATCAGTTGGAGACCTGAAATGAAAAATTACAATATTTTGTTTTCTATTGTTTTTTTCTGCAATCATGCATATAACAAAGGTTGTTTATTTTGTTATATACACTTTTGTCGTATAAAGAAGAATAAATGAGATATACACTAAAAACTATAGTGGGAGTTAACAATATTATTGGGTACAAAAGGCTGATCCGAAATAAAACTTGGTATGTGAATTACCATTAATTCCTGCATGATTATAAAGTGTACCAACATTTCTTGGTACACAAAAAAAGGTGTTTATTTTGTATATACACTTTTGTTATATAACGAAGTATAAACGAGGTATACGCTAAAAACTAGCGGGAGTCCACCTGTGCATTATTGGACCTCTTTCTCCTTTTCAGTGTATAAGGTACTGACCTGACTATAATGGATCGGCTTACTGGCCAGAAGCGACACTAATTCCTGAAATTTCCACACAGACTGTTGCTACCGTTTCCAAGTATGGCTCTCCTCAGAAGATCTTCATTGACCAGGGTCAGACTCTCAACACTGCCTATCACCCTCAATCTAATGGTGGGGGGGGGGAGATGTCATTTGGCTCTCAAGAGTGCACTCACAGCTGAAATAGACTGCACACTGGTGCAGAAACTGCCATGTGTTCCCCTGGGGCTAAGGACTACTGTCCAGGATGATATTAGAGCTAGCATTGCCAAAGTTGTTTATGGGCAACCACTATGCCTTCCAGGAGGCTTTCTGGAGGAATCTCCATATCACCAAAATCCCTCTGAGAACTGCAGCAACACTGAGACTTCATGGCAACATTTGGATCTTCGTCGAAGAAACCCTTCATCTATAAGTCTCTGGCTTCATGCACACATGTCTTCTTGAGGGATGATTCTGTCAAGAAGCCATTGCACCTTACCTGGTGGTGAGCCGGGGCGACAAAGTGTTCCGCTACCAAATCAAGCTACCTGACAATTCTCCGATCTCGGTTAAACCTCCATGTAAATGCTAATCAAGGTTGCCACTTAATCCTCCTTGTCGAGAGAGATAGTTTACCTTCCTGACTGGAAAAACTTCCTCACTGTAGCCTTCCGCTACCAGTGTTTACTCAGTCAGTCTTTCTCTGCTGTCGCCATCAACATACTCTTTCTGGCAGTAAATGCTAATGTTCAGTCGTCTTTGAATTGAATTTCCCGCGCTCGCTTAGTTCACAAACCCGCCGCATATGGAGATCACCAAGGCAGTGGCCAATAGATAAAGATCATAAAGGCGGTGGCCAATAGCAGAAACTACAGTGCTAGCTCAAGAAGGCACCGGCTGGTTTCAAGTGGAACAGGCAGTTGGGTTTGGTCCCTCTCCAGGGACGGTTCTACCGCTATAGTAAAAGTGTACTCTGCTTCAAAGATACAGTCAGTTGGGCTCTGACCCTCTCCAGGGTCGTTGCCAGTCAAAAGTTTGAGACCACTTCAATTTTTTGGGAAATTTTGGATTATATCAAACAAAATAAACCAAAACAAAAGGAACCTTTAATAATTCAATAAATAAGTGAATAAACCATTTATTATAATACTTTATGGAAACACGATTTAAAAATGTATACAATAGCAGTTATACTTTCTTTTCATCAAAAATCCTTGTTTTTCCAAACGGCTTTGTCCACTCCCAGATTCTTCCTATTACTTTAACTAATGTTTCAAATGGTAAATCATCCCAACAACTTTAAAGACACTCCCAAAGGAGGATAATTGGATTAAGTTTAGGTGATTGAGCCTAATTCATATTTTTGAAGATAGCGGCATTTTCTAGTTGTCTTGCTAATACCCCCTCAACAGTTTTGAGGAGTGTTTTGGATCGTTATCTTACTGCATAATAGAATTAGAACCAATTAAACGAAGACCAGAAAGAATTCCAAAGTCTTTCAAAATGTCTTTAAAGTCTTCATTATTAAGTATTCCTGTGATTTGTACAAGATCCCCTGGTCCAAAGTCTGAGAAATATGACCCTCCTCAATGCTTTATTGTTGGAATCATGCACTGAGCAGTGGCGGCTCGTAGCTAAAATTAGTGGGGGTGCTGCTCCAGAAAATCCAGCACGTGGGGGTCGGCACTGCGGGAACGACAGTGCTCTTTCTCCCTTGTGGAGCTTCCTTTGTGCGCATGCGCACAACAGTCAAACACCTCGCCGCTGGAACTGTGAAGCTCACAGTTCCATACAAAGATTTTTGTATCTTTTTTCATAAACTGGGGAATGGTTACTGCATTAAGCTTTTAGTGGACTGAGTGGGGTGAAATAAATAGTTCTGTACGCTTTTCAACTTGTATGTTCAGAACAAGCACAGAATAACCTCTTCATCATGAGGGTGTAATATGTTACACAAAACAAGTCTATTTAGAGTACTTACACTTCACACATTTTCGCCGGACACAACACAGTCTCAGTTTACTCAATATAATAAAGTTCCAGTTAATGCGAGACACCAGATATTTTCGGCGATATATAGATATAATCGGCGAATATCCAGAAGTATGGAAAGAGTCTATAATTATACCTATATTGAAGCCCAACCAAGACAAGTCTCTCCCATCCAGCTACAGGCCGATTGCCTTAACCAGCAGCCTGTCAAAGCTATTCGAAAGAATGATTAACAAACGTCTAGTATGGTTTCTTGAATCAAACGAACTCCTTTCTAATTATCAATGTGGTTTTAGGCCTAATTACTCCACCATAGATCACATAGTAAAATTAGAAAGTGACATACTAAATGCATTTATAAAAAAGAAACTCGTACTAGCCGTTTCATTTGATATTGAAAAAGCTTATGACACAGTATGGAGGAGATCAATCCTGTCTCAGCTAGCTGAATGGAATATTCAGGGAAGAATACTTATGTTCATAAAGTCCTTCCTTAGCAATAGAACATTCAGAGTTAAACAAGGGGCATCTCTCTCAGACCCGTTCATACAGACCAATGGCGTGCCACAGGGTTGTGTTTTAAGTACCACGCTTTTTAATGTTGCAATCAATAATGTCACAGAATATATACCACCTGATGTGCATTACTGCCTGTATGTTGATGATCTGATCGTCTACTCAATTTCAGCTCACTTTGATGTGGTAACAGAACGCATAAAATACACCATAAATAATTTAGAAAAGTGGAGTGAGGAAAGCGGTCTATGGTTTTCCACCACAAAAACAAAAACTGCCCTCTTCACTAAAAAACGATTGAAACCACCACCTTTATATCTGTACCAAAATAAAATACCTTCAACAGACACAATAAAATTCTTAGGAGTAATCTTCGATAGAAAGATGACCTGGGTACCTCATATTAAAATGCTATCCCAAAAATGCAAAAAATCGCTTAATATACTGCGAGTTATTGGAAACACAAAATGGGGAGCAGATCGAAAAACTATGATGCTAGTATATCGCTCATATACGAGATCTATTTTAGATTATGGAAGTATAGTTTACTCGGGAGCCAAACCATCTATCTTAAAAATCCTTGAGGTCATCCAAAACACAGGCTTAAGATTAGCAACAGGTGCCTTTCGAACAACTCCAAGCATAAGCTTGTGTGCAGAAACCGGAGAACTTCCATTAAATCATCGATATTCATATAATATCATGAAATACAGCATAATAACACTTTCCAGACAATCATGCCCTTACATTGAGTACATCACACAAAATCCAAACATGACTGATTATATTGAAAATCCCAATTCGCATAAACCCTATCACTTCAGACTGTTTCAAACGCTACTTACTTACAACATTACATTACCGAACATTTATCCCATACAACACAAAACAGCACCCTGGCAAACACATATACCAAAAACTAACTTCTCCCTTACAAAATTCAAGAAATCAAACCCACTCTCTTCCTTACACTATAAACACGAGTACCGGAACATAATTACAGAAAACAGGACAGGGCTTTTCATATATACAGATGGTTCTAAATATGAAGGAAAATGTGGCTCAGCCGCCATAGTAGGGAACCAAGTACTGACGTGTAGACTACCGGACGTATCAAGCAACTTCACTGCTGAATTACAAGGCTTACTTCTTGGACTGCAACACCTTACAAACGTACAACAAGACAACATTCATGTTTTTACTGACTCCTACAGTTCTATACAATCAATACTTGACCTTTACTCAACTCACCCACTCACGAAACAGCTTCAGGAACTACTAACTAACTTACAAACACAGATGGGCAAAGTAATAACTATCCATTGGATACCAGGACATTCAGACATCACGGAAAATATTTTGGTTGACAAACATGCAAAATTAGCAACTCAACTTGACATGTTACACACTGATTACATCACAGGATACGATGCCATTAAACTCATTAAAAAAGAGGTCAGCCTAAAATGGGAAGCGGAATGGCATCTGACAGACACAAAACTACGAGAAATAAAAAACACTATTCGTGAATGGCTGTCCAGTAATCAGGATACTAGAAGAGAAGAAGTAGTCCTTGCTCGTTTGAGGCACGGCCATTCACGGATAACACACGGACACCTCATGACTAGGACTGAACCACCATTATGTACACTCTGCAATACACAACTGACTATCAAACACTTACTTACAGACTGCAGACTAATAACTGACAAGAACTTACCCACCAACCTATCTGAACTACTACACGACGACAGCCCATACATTACAAAAGTCATGAAACACCTCAAAGACACACACATTTACAACCAGATATAACATTAAATAATATAATAATAATAAATAGACTGCAATAATATCCACTGGAGAAAAAATAAATTACCGTATTTTTACCTACCTCTGTAGATTTTTTAACCTTTTTTATTGGTTTTTATAAGGTGGCTTTACCTCTACTATTTTAGAATCATTACAAGAAAATGTGTGAATCGCTTAAATTGCGACACACCTAAATAAACTAAATAAATAAATAAATATTAGAACTACACAGTGCCACATGTTTTAGATGCTTTTGTACACATGTATATGTTTACCCTGAACGAAAGAATTACGTCAAATATTAGAAAAAAGTATCATTTTCAGCCATTAATTTCCTACTGATCATCCACCAACTATACTTATCACTAATTTTTTTTTTTTTTATATATATAATTTTTTTTTTTTTTTTTTTAATGTTTACATATAAAATGTTTATCTATTTCACGTTTGTTATTTGTCATTGTTTTTTTATCTGGTATTTCTTATTGCTACTTCTTGTTATCTATTTTACTTTTGTTATTTAACAATTTGTTACTTTTGTTATTGTGCAATTTTTGAAAGGGCAAATCACCTTTGATGTGATGTCCATAAATAAATCAATCAAATCAACCAGATATTTTCGCACTTCTAACTTTATCGCTCACAATCCGGTTAACTATTTTTACTAACTGAACATATTTTAAAACCATCTGGTATTTTTTATACCGCGTGGTTATCATATTTGATAGCGAACGACTCACGAGTACGTGCGTCGCCGCTACAAGCTTAAGGATTATATATTATACAAGTATAAAGAACGAATTAAAGAAAAAGGCTCATTATATTAAATGTTATAGATAATATCAAGTGGAAATTGGGGGTGCTGCAGTTCCACAGTGCCTATACGCGATCCGCCACTGGCACTGAGAAATGAATTTTTTTGGAGATGAGGAACCATAATCCTATGATTAGGCTCAAACACCTGAAGCTTTGATTCGTCTGTCCAAAGCTACTTTCTCCAATCCTCCACAGTAAAATCTTTGTAAGAAAATGGCCAAAGATATTGTAACGTTTATTACAAAAATAATAAACTTTGTTATTTAGAGTTCTTTTGGATGGCAAAATTAAACGCACAAGCTTTATCACTGCACAATTTATTTGACAACGCACTAAAAACTTGGTAATTAATTCTTAACTATTACTCACAGTATACTCTGATAACTTCACTTCTTATTACACAATACAATAACTCACGATCACGGAAGTTCACAAAAACACGGCACCACTGTTCTTTACATGAACACGGCACTTCACTGTTCCTTATATAAACACTGTGCCGAAACTAAAAGCACTGTTCACTAAAGCTGCACTAAACGCACTGTTATTCATTTGAAGAGAACAAACTGTCGTTTTTTTTTTTATTTGTTTTTTTATCCCCTACACCTGACTAAAGAAGAAAGTCCAAAAGAAAAATCATGCATAGAAGAAGGGCATACAAGGGAGCGGGCTTTTGTGTACAAACTGTCGGCGAGAGCTGGGCCGCATTTATAGAATGGCCCTGACCAGCCTCGATCAAAGCGGGCTTCGCCGAGACAATTCCGGCTCCATCGGTCAGCTACTTCGTACTTCTTAAATACGGATTAACTCTGTATAATTTTTCATGTACGGAGTTTTCGCCACAATATATAAAACATTTTTCAATTCTTTTGAGATATTTTCATGGAACACGCGGCAGTCAACTTTTAGCGCCCGTAAGTCAACATTTCGAAATTTAAAAATGTAACGTTTTAAAACCGCAATCGTTATTCTGAAATCAATTCATTCTTGTGTTTATTATTTTTTCGATAAAACTAATATTAACGCATATGTGGTGGACGCCGACCTACCTTTCTCATTGGTGAAAATTCAAATTTTCATGTATCCTATGAGAAGTATTTGTGAGTCAACTTTGGGACAGTCGACTTAAAAATACGAAATTCCATAGAAATTTTGTTATTGTATGCCACTTTATGTGATTGAGTACCAACAGGCGTACAGTCAAACACGGCTTTCAATTTTGTTGCCATTAATCCTCACGAATGTTCTAAAACGTGAAAAACAATTTTCATCACCGAATTTAAATAGAACATAAGACAAACTCATAGAAATTTTATTTATATAGGTATAAATTTACGTCATGAGTACAACCACAATAGCTGATTTCCCTCAAGGAAAATCTGCTAAAAACACCATTGGCCATACAACATATTACACCATTGATATTGTATTAGTTATAAAATGGGCCAAAAATTTATAAAAAAAGGCACATATGCGTTAACGATACATGTGTTGAATGGTTAATAATCAGTTTTTAACAAGGATCTTGAGTTTTATTTTACATTAAAACTATTGACAATGAACAATTTGTATGAAGATTGTAAAAAGCGAAAAAGGAATGTAGATATATCAAAAATGAAATTAGGAGTTAAACGAAAACTAGATTTTGACTTAAACTTGTTTGTGCTTCCTAGAACTCACATAGAAAACCCTCAAGAATATTACAAAAACAAACCATTTCCTGGACAAGCTAGTTCTTCAAAATGTGGTAAAACAAGAACCACCAAGGTAGGTCCTCCTTTTTTTTTTCTTTTTTTTTTTAGTTCTTTATTCAGCGAATTACCAATACGTTTGATGACACATCTTCCTTTGAAATATGTGAAAGTCCCATTCTGAATATATCTGGGTGTGGCATTTCAGAAGGCTGAATGCTTGCTTAATTTCTTTTTCTTATAATAGCACGCTGAATTTCAGAATATGCTTTTGCATTTGTTTGTTATCTGAGTTACCGAACCAGTGGCGGCTCGTAGCTAAAATTATTGGGGATGCTGCTCCAGAAAAGTTTTAGCCTTAGCACGCCAGGGTCGGCACTGCGGGAACGACATTGCTCTCTCTCTCTCTCCCTTGCAGCCTCGCCTGGAGCTTCCTGTGTGCGCATGCACACCACAGTCAAACACCTCGCCGCTGGAACTGTGAAGCGTACAGTTCCATACAAAGATTTTTGTATCTTTTTTCATAAACTGGGGGATGGTTACTGCATTAAGCTTAAGGATTATATATTATACAAGTATAAAGAAAGAATTAAAGAAAAAGGCTTATTATTATTAGTTATTAACGTCTACTTTTTGCAACTCAGGCTAATTGGGACGGGTTATCTACAGGTTACCACTCTCTTCTAGCCAGGGGGGGGGGTTCATGTTATTTAATGAATTTCGTCACTGATTTGCCCAGGCAAGAATCGAACTCGCCACTCTAGGTTTACCATGTGAGGTTAAGGTCAACGCTTTAACTCACATGGCTAACCTGAGCCCCAAAAGGCTCATTATATTAAATGTTATAGATAATATCAAGTGGAAATTGGGGATGCTGCAGTTCCACAGTGCCTATACGCGAGCCGCCACTGTACCAAACTAATTTTGGAACGGTTTTCTCCTGGACAGGCCGTAAAGTTGGACTTTTGGTCCGGTACCACCTGTTCTTAATTGTTTTCCTTGTTTAATGAGCTCGATCTGAAGGGATCTTCAATCCCGGGGAGGTTTTATAAAATATTGGCTTCTCACTCCAATATAGGTATGGCTGTTTGTTCGTGTTCTTTGTTATCTCTATTTCCCAAAATTAAAGAATTCCGTTCTTTTGTTCAGGACGAAACACCCTCTTCCTGGTCCGATTACAGTCATTAAGAAATATTATCTACATTGTTAAAGGTATGGCTTCATATAGAGTATGGTGTTGATCATGTAAACATTTGCGACCCAGGAACGTAAAATCATAATTCATGATGCCCCCCCCCCCGAGCCTATGTGAATGTATCTCACACAATAACGGTTTATTAAAAACTATATTTGATATTTGCTCTAGGAATGAGGTGTTTCATGATATATCAGCTTTTTTTATGGAGTATACAGTAGGCTGGAAATAAAAAAAGTCCGTCACTCAAGGGCTGCGTAAACTAAGCAGATTTCCCATGTGAAGTTTTACAATAGAGAAATCTGCATACTGGTAACACAATACCACCGTGATTAAATACAAATGGTAATGAGAAATCTTTCAGTTAATTAAAATAAATTCCCAACTGAAACGGCTTCTGAATCGTAAGAATTAATTTATATTTTAATAACTCAAATTTTAGTAGTCCAAGAACTAAAGAAGGGGGGGGGCGGATGAACAGAACGTATGTGCATAAATCTCACAAAGTAACGAAGGTAAGGTAAGGTTAGAAACGACAGGTAAGGTTAGAAGAAGCTTCCACCTGAGCCGAGTAGGATAGGCCTACTGACGGAAATGGCCGACCTAATCCGAACTATACCCGACCTCAGACTTCATAAAAATGCAAATATCTCGGTTAATATTCAAGATAGAGAATAAATGTATATAACAATATTTATAGTAAATTTAATTTGCAATAAGATTAATTCTGTACAATTTTTCGATCCGACGTATAGTAACGGAAATATTTCGAATTTTCGAAAATCCTCCCCTCTAACCCCCCCCCTCCCACTGGTCCGATTTCAGCCGTTAACGAACTTGATCTTTCTTTTTACATAAAACGACTAAATATCGAGTTTGGTATCGATCAAACAAAAATTGCGCCTGCTAGAGCGGTAACAGACAAAAATATATATATATATATATATATATATATATATATATATACAGTTTTGAACGGACTTTATTTTCGTCATCTACTAGGTAGGATCGGTGGACATTTGAAGAAAAATTTCGAAAATTCCGTCATGAGTACAACCTCAATAGCTGATTTCCCTTAAGGGAAATCTGCTAAAAACCTTATTGAGTGGGACATATGTTTATGACAAATAGGAGATGAGGACCATAGTCGAACTAGTATGGATGGAAAACCAGGCTTTTCGATATGACTACAGTGACTCAGTTTACTTAAAAACGATGTATGTTACACAAACTGTGGTAGGCTCAGGCAGAAATGGTAGGCTGATCTGAAGGAGAGCTTGACAAGCTAAATGTCAACATTTATAAGAACCAGGCTGCTGAATGCAGCAACTATTTTAAGATGGCTAGGTAAGGTTCTTTTCTGCACTTACGATTAAGGAAATGACAAGTTAGATTAACTCTAAAATAACCTGTAGATAACCCGTCCCGATTAGCAATAGTAGCATAAAGTGGACGTAAATCAAACTAAACAAACAACTCTAAAATAACGGCGTTTGGTGATTCTATTTACATTTCTAAGTTATTAGATTAATTTTCTAAAAAATAAAGTTGCTTCTCGAAATTCTTAACCCAGGCAGTAGAATTCTTTTATCAATCTTTACTAAAGCAGACAAAATTTGAAAAGGTCTATATAGATAAGTCATAGGTATTTCATGTGTACTCTAAAAAAAAATAATCTGTAGCCCAAAAAATACAAAAATAATCTAGTATAATTTGTAGCCCTAATATCTCATAATTGTTTAGTTGTCAAAGCTAATGACGATAACTCGTCTTTTAGGATTTGACAAAAGAATATGTTGATGCAAGAAAGAAAAGAGAAGAATTTCGTAAAAAGCTTGTAGAATTTGTCCTAGTTGCAGAAGAAGAATCGTCGGCTGTTAAGTCAGGATTTCCTACTGAATTTGAGAAACAGTTTCTTAGATATCATAACTACATAAAACATGGGGCAAGCACTTCTGACATTGCTCCCCTGAATAGGGATTGGCTAAGAAACATCATTGGTTTAGTTCCACCTAATCTGAGAAGAAATTCTTCGAAACTGAAAGTTCTCGTATCAGAGGTGGAGGTTTGTATATTATTTTATATGTTCCTAGCTGAGGCACCCATCATTGACGGGTTAAGAATCGATTTCCCTACGTTTCACATAGCACAACTGTTCTGTCGGATGTACAGAAACAGTCATCCACCTTGTTATACCTTGAAAAAAATATCTGATGATAAAGCTCATTTTAATAAATGGTACGATGAAATAGTAATTTTTTCCGTCTAAATATTAACATTTGATTAACTCAAGCCGTAAATAATTCCCCTTTACAGGAATAGGGTTTTCAGGCGATTTAAGAAAGATCACTTCAAATGCCCATCTATACCATGTATGGAGCCCATCAAAATAGGAACCTTACAAAAAAAAGTCCGTTAAGTTTTTCAATAGAGAAATCTGCCTACTAATAACAGTAGTAGTAACGAGCCTCTAAACCAATTCACGAAGGACGAACAGTTACGGAAACGGCCGAACTAGCTTTCGGCTGAAAGTCCCGAACATAGCCGACTTTTGCCGACCACACAAAGAATACAAATACATATATCTCGGTTAATATTTAAGATAGAGAATAAATGTGTAGAACAATATTTATAGTACA
Organism: Riptortus pedestris; assembly: GCA_019009955.1. Lineage (NCBI taxonomy): Eukaryota > Metazoa > Arthropoda > Insecta > Hemiptera > Alydidae > Riptortus > Riptortus pedestris. The sequence continues at coordinate 103,657,177 of CM032228.1, read as the reverse complement.
TTTAATTTGCAATAAAATTGATTCTATACAATTTGTCGATCCGACGCATAATAACGGAGCTATTTCGAATTTTCAAAAATCCCCCCTCTAAACTCCCCCTCCCACTTGTCCGATTTCAGCCAAACGAACTTGATCTTTCTTTTTACATAAAACTATTAAATATCGATTTTGGTACCGATCAAACAAACATTGCGACCTCTAGAGCATTAACAGACAAATATATACATCTATCTATCTATATATATACTAGGTTGTTACAAAAGTCCTTGTGCATATCAAGTTGTTTACATTGAGGTCTCTAATTTAATCCTTATTTCATCTCTGACGAATACAATTCTTATGTCAATGTTTACATTAACTAATCCTCTAATTATTTATGTACGCCAACTGTCCCTGCCTTTCATTCAGTTTATTAAATTTCACTAGAAATGTCGGAAGAAAAATTTGTCATCCGCGGCCTTCTTAGGCATTATTGGAAAAAAGGTTTTAGTGCAAAGGCCTCAGCCGAGGAAATTTGTGCAGTGGAAGGGGAAAGTGTGGTGCATCGAAACACGGCCGCATTTTGGTTCAGGCGGTTTAATTCTGGGAATACAAGCCTTGAAGATGAACCTAGATCAGGTCGTCCTTCAGTCGTCGATGATCCAGTGCTACTTGAGTGTTGGTCGGAATCCACATGTCACAATTCGAGGATTAGCCGAAGAAATGGGAGTTTCAAATGCTACAATAAGCCGGCATTTCAAAAAGCTTGGTGTCCAAAACGTCCGTTCAAGGTCAGCACCTCATGACTTATCTGCAAGCCCAAGCGTTATTTCAGCAAGACAACGCCCCTGCTCATCGCTCACGATTAGTTAAAGAAAAATTTTCAGAAATGAACGGGATTAGCGTCTTGCCCCACCCTCCTTACAGCCCAGACGTCGCACCGTCTGACTATGGACTTTTCAGGTCAATGGCGCATTTTTTGAAAGGTCGGCGCTTCGAAAACTTCCATGATGTCAAATCTGGATGCGATGAGTTCTTTGCCTCGAAAACTGCAGAGTGGTATCAACATCAAATACAACCTTTGGCTGAAAGATGGGTAAAGTAGTTGAAAATGATGGCCTGTATTTTGAAGAATAAATTTGATTTGTAAATTTTGTACTCACATTTGAATAAAATTAATTTTGTGAACAAGGACTTTTGTAACAACCTAGTATATAAAATTGTAACCTCTGTCTGTACATTGATTTTTTTCGCGAAATTTCACGATAACTTTTCGTTTCATAGACACCATAACTGCATTTTGTTTTTTTCGTGTGTGTTTGTTTGTTTGTTACCTTTTCACGCATAAACGGCTGAACCGAATTTTATGAAACATGGTATGTATATTACTACTAGCCCAACTTAGACTTTAGGCTATATTAATAGTCTCTAAGACAAGCAGGAGTGGGGGTTGGCCTGAAATTAAAAATAGCGATATTTCGTTTCCTTCGGTTTTTCGGCAAATATAAACATAACAAAAGTTGTTTATTTTGTTATTTAGAGTAACTTTTGTTATGTACATTTTTTTCGTATACCGAATTATAAACGAGGTATACGCTAAAACCTATAGCGGAAGTGAACAATTTTATTTGGGACAAAAGACCCAACCGAAATAAATAAAACTCGGTATATGTATTAGCACTAACGCTTTCATTATAACAAGCCATACCAACATTTCTAGGGACGGGCAGGAGTGGGAGTTATGGGGGAAGCCAGAATTAAAAATAGTGATATTTCGTTTTCTATTGGTTTTCTGCATATATGCACATGACACAATTTGTTTATTTTGTTCTTTAAAATAACTTTTGTTATATTCATTTCTGTCGTATAACAAAGTATAAACGAGATATACACTAAAAAGTCCGTCACGCAGGGGCTGCGTAAACTAAGCAGATTTCCCACGTGAAGTTTTACAATAGAGAAATTTCACGAGAGCCGAGCCAGTCAAAGAAACGGCCGAACTAGGTTTTGGCGGGAAAGTAACTCTCGTCCGTTAGGCTCCGAGATTAAATTAAAAACAATTCAATCTCAAAAAACAACAAGAACACAAAAAATGGACTTACCGCTAATGATAGCAGCGCTCTGTACACTTATTACACCAACACTAAATAGTACCACAGAATATTCATTATTTGTAAGACTTAATACTGCTGTGAATATTAAGTAAACAAATAAAGGGCAAATCAAATGGTAAGAACCTTCCTGATAGCAAACAGTCTGAGTTCTAAACAATCAGGTTAGCCAGCTTTTACTGGAAATAAAAGCAATTACGGAAATATATTTGAATATAAGTTATAAATTTTATTCATATAACTATTTATTGTATCCAGTACTGTAATTAATAATAGAACGTAACCTACAACGTAATACAGCTGGATTGTAAACAAACAGGTTAGCCAACCTTGTAGTGCAGTATCGATAGATAGACCGGAAAAAACAAACAATTAAAGAAATATATCTGAATATAAAATATTAATTTTATTGGAAATTATTTATTATAGTTAGTGGAGTAATTTGAAATGAATCTAAATAATTTCTATCTCAATCACTCAGATTTTTGTAGTCCAAGAAAAAAAAGGGGGGGGGGGGGTTCAACAGAACGTATTTGTTTGTTCCTCGTAAAATAAAGCTTTGTTGAAAACAATATTTTGTATTTAACCTAATAATGAGGTGGTTCATTAGATATCAGCTTATTATTAATATGTCCCTAGTAGGAGTAGGGGTTTACTGAAAGCGGAACTCATTACAAAAAATACAAATATCTCGGTTAATACTCATTATACGGAAAATATGTATAGAACAATATTTATAGTAAATGTAATTTGCAATAAAATTGATTTCATACAATTTTTCGATCCGACGAATAGTAACGGAGATATTTCGATTTTTCGAAAATCCTCCCCTCTAAACCCCCCCTCCCACTGGTCCGATTTCAGCCGTTAACGAACTTGATCTTTATTTTTACATAAAACGACTAAATTTCGAGTTTCGTAACGATCAAACAAAAATTGCGACCGCTAGAGCGGTAACAGACAAATATATAGATAGATATATATATATATAGATATATATATACAGTTTTGAACGGACCTCATTTTCGTCATCTACTAAGTAGGATCGATGGACATTTGAAGAAAAATGTCGAAAATTCCGTCATGAGTACAACCTCAATAGCTGATTTCCCTGAAGGGAAATCTGCTAAAACTAGAGCGGAAGCCAACAATTTTGTTGGGCACTAACGATTGAACCGAACTTAAACCGAGTTTTTTTTAACTCGGAATGTGAATTAGCATTAATTCTTCCATGATTATAAGATATATTAAAATTTTTAGGTCCAAACAGGAGGTTATGAGGGAGACCTGAAATGAAAAATTGTGATATGCCGATTCCAATTGGTTTTTCAACGATTTTCTATAAAAATACAATCATTAGTCAGTCAAGGATGATTTCCCGGGCATTGCCGGGTATATTAGCTAGATCGTATATACAAAATACGTACGTTATAGATGATATATATATATATATATATATATATATATATATATATATATATATATATATATATAATTTGAACGGACCTCGTTTTCGTTATCTCCTGGGTAGGATCGATGTTTTCCCGTGAGGGTCAGGCAGGAGTCTTATAGAATAGAAATTTTAGTTTTGAAGAATAAATGAAAATAAGTCCCTCTCCACTGTTTGAGACACCATGAATAATTTAAATCATGGATAGCATTTATTATAATTAAATATAATCTATAATGTACATATTTCCTGTCAAAAACCAATCCGTGCTTACTTTTACACATAACATTACATACGTAATAGTAAATGTGAGTAGAAAGCAAATTATATTTAACAGAAGTAAGTTAACACGATTAACTGCCTCAGCCAACCGGCAACTTCCTCTCCTGCTAGAGTGTTATCAACATTGCTTTAATAAAATTATTTCTTCAGAACATTAAAAATTTTGAATTTTCTAGTAATTTATATTCCTATATAGTAATTTATATTTATATTTTATCCTGGTATAAATAAATAACAATGGTTCCCTAAAAATAATTTAATTTATCTTGTAAAAGCGAGGTGAGGGAAAGAGATGGATGCTAGCCCCCCCCCTCTCTCTGCAACCTCAAATCATATTGAGTTTAAATGTATATTGTCTTTCGTTATAATGACATTACCAAGTAACGTTTATTAATTATGAATAGTACATATCGTCATTTCAATATCGTCAACATATCGGAGGAAATATGATACCGATATACAGTAGCTCACAGTGAAAATGATACACCATACAAATTTCACAAAATGTTCATTTATTATGTACAATAATATATTTTTTTTAAAAAGGTTCTCCCTAAAATATTACACATTATATCTAGAAAAAATTAAATATCTCTCTTGAACAATAATTAATAATGCCTGAGCATAAAAATAACAAAAATGAAATTCCAGATCTCACAGTGAAAATGATACACTTTAATAAAATTCAAATTAAAAATAATTTTATATAACTTTAATATCTTGTTGGAAGTCCAACAGTTGTTGATTACTTCTCTTAAGCGGTTTGGGATAGAATCCACGAGTTTTTGAGTAAAATCTGGGGTAATTTTCTCCCAATTTTCCAATAGTGCCTTTTTTAGATTTTCTTTGTTTGTAATATTATGTTTTCGAATTTCTGTCTCCAATTTTGCCCACAAATGTTCAATGACATTTAAATCTGGTGACTGCGCATGTGTCTTTATAAGTTTGGGACAGTTAAATGTAAGCCATTCTTTCACTATCAACAATTACAAACTTCCGACACACGTAGAGCTTAAAAAAAAACTTTATTGGTAATTTTACAATGAATATAGATGTTACATGTACGGTAGCTGGGATACAACTGACTGAGGAGTAGGAGGGGACGGGGTTTATATAGGAGGAATGATGAAGATTGCTGAGTCGGCGGCTTGGTGTACATCTTGGGACTTAACTCCTCCCCCTTCAAGTTTTTGAGGTCCTCCGAAAAAGTTAAGTTGGGATTGACCATGGTTGGTGGTGATGGTTGGAAGGCTGCATCTGTAGTACCTCTTCTCGCGTGAGTCTTGAATCCTGATGAAGTGATGATGGGACTTTGGAGCTAAGTAGGCATCGCTTTGTACAGCAGTATATGGAATACAAGTTACATACTACTAGATAGGCTAATATAAAATATATACAAAAATCTCTTACATCTATACTAAAAGTGTCTAGTACTTCAAAAGGTAAATGGTTTTCGTCAGGTATTGTTAAGTTATCAAATGAAATATTATACATATGTATGTGATTGGGCTCTTGATTAATGACAATAACTTCTGAATCTATTTGCTTAATATTAGGTAACTTATGTTCTAACAATCTTTCGTGTGGTTCTAATTGTATAAGTGCTGTAACAGGTAAATATAGGGGATTAGATATATTATTTACATGAACTATTCTATACTTAAAGCTAAGATACATATCAATATTATCGTAATATTGCAATATGCTAATATGGCAATTATGCCCATTTTAAAAATGGTGTAGTTACAATTGTAGTAGTAGTACAGTTGTCTATGAGGCCATGAAATATATTTTCGATACATAGATTATGGATTTTTGTGGTGGACTGACAATAATAGTTATTTAGTAATTTACATTGCGTACAATTTGCGTCAATGTACGTACTGTTAGTTTTTAATATGAAGTTGTAAGGAGTGATTGTTGTATAAGATTGGTTATGTCTCTCAATGGGTACTGGAAGTAGGTAATAAGAGGTAAGTGTCTGGGATTTGAGTGGTAATGATACAAAAACGTGTAATAGTCCTTGTGTGACGGCACAATGCAGTTTGCTGGTTATCCAGAGGACTTCTGGTTGGGAAGAAATTAAAGTTATATTCTGAAGAGAATTAAGATTTAATTGAGTGAAAATTGATGATGGAACTATTCCAGTTTTGCAAAATTCGAGGGTTCATTCAATTTCCATTACTCTAATGTATATATAGTTTAGTGCTAAGTATAATTCATTTAGATGAATCCGGAGTTCATCATTATCGATTGAGTTAACCATTAATTTTAATTTGTTATTATTTACATTTAAAGAGTTAATGTCTTTTCGAAAAGTGTCAATTGAGCTTGGTGTTCAATGTTATGTTCGAGTTTAAATTCATTGCGTTCCAGTTCGTTTATAAGTGTATCGAATTTTTCTTTATCGTTAGCGTCCATGTTTCCTGTTAGCCAGCTTATAGCAGAACCTAGTCCATTTATCAGTCCTCGTTTACTTCTTGAGACAGTTGGTTCGTGTATATTAGAGAGAAGTTCTAATTTATTTTTCGTGAGATGCAGGAGTCGTTTTGTTATCGTGTAAGTATTCAGGAATTGAAATTTCGGAAGAACTAGTTGAGTTTCTAGTAATTCAGTATAGAGGTTAGTGAAGTTTATATAGTAGGTGATGGTATAAGTCTTGTCTAGTAGATATGCGGCTGGTAATTTGATAGGAGCAACGCCAGCTGTCTCGTGCAGGTCGGTCACTTTGTAAGAGTCAACAGTTATCAGTAAGGCGAGTGTCCACCATATCAGGTTCAAGGAGTGCATCTGAAACAGAAGCACTACATGCTGCATCTGTAGGTCTGTTATACTCTTTCCTGTGTCTCTGGATATTGTCCTTATGGACTTTAATTTTTTTGTTTTTATCACAATATTTTACTACTGGTTTATATGGGTTTTGGGATGTTAATCTAACCGGTGCTTTGACATATGCTTCGCTTGGTACATCGGGGTCCTCCCTATTTTCGTTTAGTTTAGTAGTTCTAACATTTTTCTCACGCGTTATTTGGTCTCTAACGATTTCATGTACTATTTTGAGTTGGTCGTGGTATTGTTGGACTAATTGTTCATTTACTTGATTTTCAATTTCTTTGTTATGTGTTGGTCCATATGTGATTTCGTTTGGTGTCATTTTTAAATTTAAGTTGAGTGTATTGTTATAGGCTATTGTCGTTAGTCGTAAGCGTTGTTTCAGGGGCTCTGTAGGAAATTTTTCTTTTGTGGCTCGTAATATTTCAATTAATGTTGAATGGTTTCTATTTGCAAGACCTAGGGAATTTGGATGTATAGGAGTTGTGTAATAAGCCTCAATTCCGTTTGATTTTAAAAAGTTTTCTATTAAACCGTTTTTAAATTCTCTCCCGTTGTACATTTTAATACGTATTGGTGCTGGGAATAGTTCTAAATATTCGGCAATTATGCCCATTATTTCGTGTGCATTAAGTGTAGATGTCAAGCGTGAAAAAAGTCGTTTTGAAAATGTGTCGATTAAAGTGACAATGTATTTTTGCTCATAATGTAAAGTGTCTATCATAATTTCGTGAAAAGGTTTAGTAGGTGTAGGTGTTATACAAAATTTTGTTTTAATGGGTTTACGGTCATACTTTGTTTTTCTACAAACTGTACATTGGTTCACATAAGTCATGATTTTGTCCTTCATTCTGGGCAAGTAATAGTCACGTTTTAATTTCATGCATGTTTCTAGTCCTCCTCTGTGGCATGTCTTTCCAATATGATATGAGTCAATTAGTTCGTTTTGTTCACTGTCAGTTAGTACGTCAAGACATTTCTTTTTGTAGCGTTTGATTTTGACAGTTGGAAATTTGTCCTGAATAATTCGAGAAACTTTATCAAATATTTTGTCAAATTCTGTCCGAACCACCTCTGAAGTGGGTTCACAGTGGATGCCATACGCTGTGTTTGGTTTTAGTATTTGTAGAAGTGTGTCGTCAAGGTCCTCTTTCCATGGGTATGCCGTCTCGATAAGATACCTGTTTTTGTTAAATGGTTTAACAAGTGTCATTTCCTGGTTTCCTCTCTGTATAAAAATTTGATGTTTTTCAACATTGATCGGTCTATCGTTAGTTATGATCCAAACTTGTTGGTTAGATGTTTCCTGTGAGTGTACTGTGGCAAGGTCAGATTCTGAGTCATGGCGATTCCGACCTTCCAATGTCGCTTCTAGTTCAGATAAAAGGGTGTCGGAATGTGCGTCGTCAGCTACAGCTGTCTCATTAAGTAATCGGTCGAGTTCGTTCATTATATCAGTTTCAGTTATGTTCATTAATTGGTCAGGTGGGGGATTTCGAGAAAGTGCGTCCGCAACAAAATTTGTTTTGCCTTCGATGTGTTTTATTTCAAATTCGAAATCGGCTAGTTGGAATATCCATTTCATTAACCGTGTATTTCCATTCTTCATTGTAAAAATCCAAGTCAGTGGTTTGTGGTCCGTTTGTAAAATAAAATGTTTACCATATAAGTAGGGTTTGAAGTGATTGCAGGCCCATACTACAGCCAGTAATTCTTTTTCTATTGTTGAATACCTTGTTTCAGTAGGAGAGAGTGTTCGAGAGCCGAATGCAATAGGGTGATCTCGTCCTTCAGAGATTTGGGAAAGTACAGCCCCTATTGCGACATTACTTGCGTCGGTTGTCAATGTAAAAGGAAGGTTCCAATTTGGTAATTGTAGTATTGGTGCGTTTGTGATCATATTTTTTAGTGTTGTAACGCAGTCTTTAAAGTCTGAAGAGAGTAGCGGTGTTTCCGTTTTTAAAGTGTTCGTTAGAGGTTTTGCAATGTGTGCGTAATTATGAATGAAACGTCTGTAGTATCCTGTAAGTCCAAGAACTTGACGAATTTGTTTTTCGGTCGTTGGTAGGGGGAATTCTGTGATAGCTTTAATTTTGTCGGGGTTTGGTTTAAGTCCTTCGCCTGATACTATGTGTCCAAGAAATGGTAATTCTGTCTTTATAAATTCAGTTTTGTCAAGTTGTATTGTCAAGTTATGTTTATGGAGAGCATCAAATACGTTTGAGAGGTGTACAAGGTGGTCTTCCGCAGTTTTTGAATACACTATAATATCGTCAATATAGACGAGTGCATTTGGTACATTTTGGCTCTTTGAAAGGTGGGGGGTCCGTTTACTACGCCAAAGGGGAGCCGGAGAAATTCATAATGATTATTGTCTGTACTAAATGCTGTCAAAGGTATCGAGTCATCTGTCAGTTCAATTTGGTGAAATCCGCTCGTTAAGTCAATAGTTGAAAAATATTTTGCACCTTAGTTGATTTAATAAATCTTCTATATTAGGAAGGGGGAATTTGTCTGTCACTGTTTCAGCATTCAGTTTCCTATAGTCTATTACCATTCTTACTTTTCTTTTTCCACTAGCGTCAGTTTTTTTTGGTACCACCCAAATGGGAGAATTAAAAGGTGAATTGCTTTCGCGAATTATTTTGGCTTTTAACAGCTTGTCTACTTCATCTTGGATATCCTGCTTAAAGTGTTGTATAATTAGTTCTCTTTCTCTTACCGTTGTGTGCCGACCCATTATAATAAAACAAAAACAATCACGAAATAATATAATAAAATTGTCTTAGAGACTGATAGCACAGAAGACACTGAAAGCCTGGATAGAACTAAAACGGATTAAAGGCAACATGAGTGGTGTATCATTTTCACAGGGAGATAGGTCAAAGGTTTGTGATCCTCTTATGTAGCTTATTTAATCCTTGCTAATGTTAGAGAGCTAGGCAAGTTAATCTGTAATCAAGAATGTATTCTTATTCGATATACACTTTACATTATATAAAAATAAGTGCAATAAGTTATTTTTGACATATTTATAGAAATATAGTAGGTGTATCCTTTTCACTGTGAGCTACTGTATACTCGGTATCTTTATTAGCACTAATTCCTCCATGATAACAAGCCGAATCAATATTTTTAGGGACGAGCAAGAGTGGGTGTTGTAAGGGAGGCTTGAAATTAAAAATCGCGATATTTCGTTTCCTATTGGTTTTGCAGTAAATATGCACAGACAAAAGTTGTTTATTTTGTTATTCAGAGTAACTTTTGTTATATTCACTTGGTCGTATAACAAAGTATAAACGAGATATACAATAAACGTCCGACACACCTAAGCTGCCTAAACTAAGCAGATTTCCCACGTGAAGTTTTAGAATAGAGAAATTTCACGAGAACCGAACAGTTACTGGTACGGCCGAAATAGCTAGCCGGAAACTCACGACTGCAAACGAAGTTAGCCGATCTCATCATATCCGTTACGCTCAATAAAATTCAAATATCTCGGTTAATATTTAAGATACAGAATAAATGTATATAACAATATTTATAGTCAATTTAATTTACAATAAGATTGGTTCTATTCAATTCTTCAGTCCGACGTATAGTAACGGAGATATTTCGAAACTCCCCTCTCCCCTCCCATTTGTCCGATTTCAGCCATTAACGAACTTGATCTGTCTTTTTACATAAAACGTTTAAATATCGAGTTTGGTAACAATCAAACAAAAATTTCGACCGCTAGAGCGACAACAGACATATATATATATATATATATATATATATATATATATATAGATATATATATATATTAGCTAATAGCTAAGGTACCCAGCGATGCGGGAAATCATTCTTGACTGACTAATGATGGTATTTTGATAGCAAGACTTCAATGCGAACTGTTAGGGCGTGCGGTTAGCTTTTGCGGTAATAATAATAGAGCATTAGACTGAAAATAAAATTATTATAAAGATAATTTCCTCATAAGAAAGCATTAGACTGAAATATTCACTATTTTATGGAAAGATGAGGGGAAATAATACAAGTCACTATTTGAGTTCTCCAAAGAATCAAGTATATATTGAATAAGCAACATATAATAAACTTTATAGTAGGCAGCTAATTTTATACAACTTAAATCCTAAAGAATGCTGATTTAGAAACTAACCTTATGTCTAATTGAACCAAACATTAACATTTATTGATATAGAGGTTGAAAAAAGAAACAAAGGAAATTTAACTTTATAAAATACTTTAGCGGCAAGCCAATAATATATATATATATATATATATATATATATATATAATGATCGATCGGTCCTATATTATGAGTACTCATTTAATAGTTTGCGTAGATAATGCTAGCATTATAATAAAGAAATAGGTACCTGCGGGAAACATATACTTTTTATGAAGTGGATTTTTCTTCCTGTGTTATTTTGTGTTCTCAATGAGATCCTGTCTTCTAGCTGGTGAATACTGGTTGCGGAGACCTTGGTTTTCGATGCGGCGATGCTTTTCTGACACTAGGGTTGCGGGCGGTGAATACTATTCTCTCTTTTGCGGAGCCAACTACTCGTCCTTTCTCGGAAACCAACTGCACTATCTTTGAAGCGGGTTAAACTTTTACTGTAGCGGTAGAAGCGACTTTGGAGAGGGTCAGAGCCCAACTGAGTGGTTATCTCTGAAGCGGGGTACACTATTACTGTAGCGGTAGAAACGACCCCGGAGAGGGACAAGGCCCAACTGCCTGTTCCGCTTGAATCCAGCCTGTGCCTTCTTGAGCTAGCGCCGTAGTTTCCGCTATTGGCCACCGCCTTGGTGATCTCCATATGCGGCGGGTTTGTGAACTAAGCGAGCGGGGAAATTCAATTCAAAGACCACTGAACACGAACAATTACACTTCCCTCCACGACGTAATGATTTTCCGAAATAGCCAATCCTGAAGGGTAACTTTTGGGGATTAATAGAATAGAAATTTTAGTTTTAAAGAATAAATGAAAATGTGTTCCTAATCTATCCCTCTACACTTTTTAACAAACCGTTTTTTAATAATTCAAACCATAATCATGGGTAGCATTTATTACAGTTAAATATCCTCTATAATGAATATATTTCCTTTCAAAAACCAATTTGAGCTCATATAGTTTAAGCATAGTTTTGTACGTAAATTATATTCGTAATAGTAAATCTCAGTTGAAATCACGTCCAGTAATGCAGGCATTTCACAGGAAATGAGGAAACTCAATTAATTGTTGAGGCTCCCGTCATCTTCCGCTCTCGCATGAGATTATCCACATTCTTCTCCTTAAATTATTGATTGAAAATATTATTTTAATAACTTATCTACCGAATGGAATTAAATAATAGTGGCACCCTAAAAATAATTTCATTTATATACAAAAATCTGCAATTAGTTTCTTTCGTGTATGTTTGTTTGTTTGTTACCTTTTCACGCATAAACGGCTGAACCGAATTTTATGAAACTTGGTTGTATATTACTACTAACCCAACTTAGACTTTAGTCTATATTAATTTTCTCTAAGACGAACAGGAGTGGGGGTTAAGAGAGAGGCCTGAAATTAAAAATAGCGATATTTCGTTGCCTATTGGTTTTTCGGCAAATATGCACATAACGAAAGTTGTTTATTTTGTTATTTAGAGTAACTTTTGTTATATACACTTTCGTCGTATACTGAAGTGTAAATGTGTTATACGATAAAAATTATAGCGGGAGTCAACAATATTATTCGGCGCAAAAGACTCAACCGAACTAAACAAAACTCGGTATGTGTATTAGCTCTGACGCCTTAATTATTATAAGCCATACCAACATTTCTAGGGACCGGCAGGAGTTGGGGTAGTAAGGGAGGCCTGAAATTAAAAATAGTGGTATTTTGTTTTCTACTGGGTTTTCCGCAAATATGCACATCACAAAAGTTGTTTATTTTGTTATTTAAAGTAATTTTTGTTATATTCTTTTTTGCCGTATAACAAAGTATAAACGAGATATACATTAAAAACTAAAGCGGAAGCCAACAATTTTGTTGGGTACTAAGGATTTACTTAACAATACTCGGTATGTGAATTAGCATTAATTCTTCCATGATCATAAGCTATATTAAAATTTGTAGGTCCAATCGGGAGTGGGGGTTATGAGGTAGGCCTGAAATGAAAAATTGTGATATTTCGTTTCCTATTGGATTCTCGGCAAACATGCACATAACAAATGTTGTTTATTACCAGATTTCCCCTATGGGAAATCAGCTATTGAGGTCGTACTCATGACGCGATTTTTGAAAATTTTCTTCAAATGTCCATCGATCCTACCCAGGAGATGACGAAAATGAGGTCCGTTCAAAATTATATATATATACATATATATATATATATATATATATATATATATATATATATATATATATATATATATATATATATATATATATATATATATATATATATATATATATATATATATATATATATACTAGCTCAGATACCCGGCTTCGCTTGGGAATTGATTTGAGGCTGAAAGGTGATGGTATTTTTACATTTACCCATCCCAGTGTTTAGGGTTAATACCCGTTTTTGGCATTTGTTAATAATAAAATTAATTTTTTATGTAAGTCTTCACTGTCCTCCAAATTGTCATATTTCCCGTCTCCTGTGCATTATGCATAGATTTCAGTTATTACAAAAATATTAACATAGATTTGAATTAATTTTTCCAGGTGAGGTACCTCATAGTTCAAATTGGAATGAATTGTTGAGGATATCAATATTTCTACGCAAATTACTTGTTCCACACATTGTTCCTGGAGAAATGTATAAAACAAAAGTTAATATAAATAACAAAGTAAACAACTTTTGTTATGTGCATGTTCGTCGAAAATCAAATAGACAATGAAAGATCGCGAATTTTTATTTCAGGCCTCCCTTATAACCCCCACTCCCGTTCAAACCTAAAAATTTTAATATAGCTTATAACCATAGAAGAATTAATGTTAATTGACATTTTTGTTAAGTTCGGTTCAATCGTTAGCGCCCAATAAAATAGTTGACCCCCGCTTTAGTTTATAGTGTATATCTCGTTTATACTTTGTTAAAAGACAAAAATGAATATGACAAACGTTACTCTAAATAACAAAATAAACAACTTTTGTTATATCCATATTTGCCGAAAAACGAATAGAAAACGAAATACCGCTATATTTAAATTCAGGCCTCCCTTACAACCCCCACTCCTCCCCGTCCCTAGAAATGTTGGTATGACTTGTTATAATGAAAGCATTAGTGCTAATATACATACCGAGTTTTATTGATTTCGGTTGGGTCTTTTGTCCCAAATAAAATTGTTCTCTTCCTCTGTAGGTTTTAGCGTATATCTCGTTTATAATTCGGTATACGAAAAACGTGTATATAACAAACGTTACTCTAAATAATAAAATAAACAACTTTTGTTATGTTCATATTTGCCGATAAACCAACAGGAAACGAAATATCGCTATTTTTAATTTCTGGCTTCCCTTACAACCCCCACTCCTGCCCGTCCCTAGAAATGTTGGTATGGCTTGTTATAATGAAGGCGTTAGTGCTAATACACATACCGAGTTTTATTGATTTCGGTTGGGTCTTTTGTCCCAAATAAAATTGTTCTCTTCCTCTGTAGGTTTTAGCGTATATCTCGTTTATAATTCGGTATACGAAAAACGTGTATATAACAAAAGTTACTCTAAATAACAAAATAAACAACTTTTGTTATGTTCATATTTGCCGAAAAACCAATAGGAAACGAAATATCGCTATATTTAAATTCTGGCTTCCCTTATGACCCCAACTCCTGTTCGTCTCAGAGGATATTAATATAGCCTAAAGTCTAAGTTGGGTTAGTAGTAATATACATACCAAGCTTCATAAAATTCGGTTCAGCCGTTTATGCGTGAAAAGGTAACAAACAAACAAACAAATAAACAAACAGACACCAAAGAAACAAAATGCAGTTATGGTGTCTATGACATGTGAAACGAAAAGTTATCGTGAAATTTCGCGAAAAAAATCAATGTACAGACAGAGGTTACAATTTTATATACAGGGTGTCCCCAAACCAAACGGCCAAACTTCAGGGATCGATAGAGGATCGAAAAACTAAGAAAAAAATACCTCTGGCATATGCCTTGTTTTTGAGAAAATCACAAAAAACTGAAAATAGTTGTGCAAAAAGTGTATTTTTTTTTAAATAATGTATTTAAATTACAAAAAACTATTGGCTTTTTGAGTAAGCTTAATTTTTTAATTTACGAGGAGTAAATTTAGAAAACATGAATATTCTCACGCTTTCCTTATCAATAAAACGTCTAGGTTGAGTGTTTAAAATTAAAAAGAAAGGATTAAAATGTTTACTATCATTTTAATCCTTTTTGGGGGGGAATCCAGCCTCGAAATCTCACATTAGTGGTGTTGGTAGTACTGTTCAGTGAAGTCAACAAATTTGGCTAGATTTATCAACGCTGAATACGCGGACATAGTCTACGTCTACGGATTCTGCTATGGCAATGCACGTCAGGCAGTTCGGGAATATCGCAGACGGTTTCCTGACCGAGAAACCCCACACAGAGGTGTTTTTACCAGCACTTTCAGAAGGCTTCGAGAGACTGGGTCCTTCTCATGTAATCGTCGTGGAAACCGTATGCAGGCTCCGATGGAAGCCGACCTGAGGCGGAGGGAGAGGATACTGAGGCACTTCAATACCAACCCTGGCACAAGCGTCCGGAGAGCTGCTTCAGTTCTAAGCATACCAAAGACAACCATTTGGCGCACATTCAGGGCTGACCGCAGGCATGCTTACCATGTACAAAAGGTACAAAATTTAATACCCGCTGATTATCCCCGCCAATTAAATTTTTGTAATTGGTACAAAGAACAATTGCAAAACGATGTAAACTTAAGTTCGAAAGTAATCTGGACGGACGAAGCGACTTTTACACGTGCGGGCATATTCAATCAAAGAAACTACCACCTTTGGGCACATGAAAATCCCCGCGCTGTTAGAGAATTTCACTACCAGCATGAGTTTTCTGTAAACGTGTGGGTCGGTCTTTGATATAATCGCATAATAGGTCCCGTATTTTTACCTGTTTGACTTCACGCTGAAAGTTATCATCTATTCCTGGAGAATGACTTACGGGCACTTTTGGAAGATATCCCTTTGGAAACAAGGCTTGAGAGCTGGTTTCAACTCGATGGTTGTCCTGCACATTACGGAAGGGCCATACGAGACTGGTTGGACATCAACTACCCAGGTCGCTGGATAGGACGAGGTGGGCCGGTGCCTTGGCCTCCCCGGTCTCCGGACCTCACGCCACTAGATTTCTTCGTGTGGGGATACGTGAAAGAAAATGTCTACCGAGAGCCCGTTCGCACAAGGGATGACCTCATCGAGCGCATCAGAATGGTTTGCAACCAGCTCACCGCAGAACAATGTTTAGATGCAGTGTGATCTGTGAGTACGCAATGTATTGCAGCGAGAGGCCAGGACTTCGAACAACATTTACGTTGACGCTTTAGAAATTAACGATGTAATTTTAGAGAAGGTAAAACCTTCAAAATTTTCAGGGTTTTTTTTCTCACTAAGGTAGACCCATATAAAAACTGAAACATTTATGTTTTCCAAGAAGAATATTTAATTATTTTATTAATTTTCTAAATTTTTAATCTTTTTTTATGTTTTAATCTTCAGTTATTGTTCATAATGTTATCTACTTTAAATAGGTAATTTTTTTTATACTATGAATATTTGAATAAAAAAGTATTTATTATTTTTTCTTAATAAAAAATAAATTTTTTTTTTCAATTACCTTTCTGTTAGTATAAGATTAGAATACAATAATTGTATTGGAATAACTTTTATTGCTAAAATTCATTCAAGGAATAAAATCCGCTCTTCCATTGGCCTTAACTAGTTTTTGCACAACTATTTTTAGTTTTTTGTGATTTTCTCGAAAACGAAGCGAAAACGAGGTATATGCCAGAGGACTTTTTGTTTTAGTTTTTCGATCCTCTATCGATCGCTAAAGTTTGGCCATTTGGTTTGGGGACACCCTGTTTATACTAGCTCAGATACCCGGCTTCGCTCGGGAATTCATTTGAGGCTGGATGGTAATGGTATATTTTTGGCAAGGCTTTACTTTGCACAATATTTTGACATTTACCCGTTCCAGTGTTTAGGGTTAATATCCGTTGTTGGCATTTGTTAATAATAAAATTATTTTTTTATGTAAGACTTCACTGTCCTGCATATTGTCATATTTCCCTTCTCCTGTGCATTATGCATAGATTTGAATTATTAAGGAGAAAATATTGACATACATTTGAATTAATTTTTTCAGGTGAGGTACCTGGTAGTTCATATTGAAAAGAATTGTTGAGCAAATTTCTCTAAATAACAAAATAAACAACTTTTGTTATGTGCATATTTGCCGAAACCCCAATAGGAAATCATTATTATTAATTTCAGGCCTCCCTTATAACCCCCACTCCTGCCCGTCCCTAGAAATGTTAGTATGGCTTATTATAAGGAAGGCGTTAGTGCTAATATACATACCGAGTGTTTTATTTAGTTCGGTTGAGTCTTTTGTGCCAAATAAAATTGTTGTCTTCCGCTATAATGTTTAGCGTATAACTCATTTAGGCTTCCGTATACGGCAAAAGTGCATATAACAAAAGTTACTCTAAATAACAAAATAAACAACTTTTGTAATGTGCATATTTGCTGAAAAAGCAATAGGAAACGAAATATCGCTATTTTTAATTTCAGGCCTCCCTTATAACCCCCACTCCTGCCCGTCCCTAGAAATGTTATTATGGCTTATTATAAGGAAGGCGTTAGTGCTAATTCACATACCGAGTTTGGTTTAGTTCGGTTGAGTTTTTGTGCCAAATAAAAATTGTTGACTTCCGCAGTAGTTTCTAACGTATAACTCATTTATACTTTTAGGGTGCCAAAATTATTTAATTCCATTCGGTAAATAAGTTATTAAAATAATAAATCAATAATTTAAGGAGAAGAATGTGGAAAATCTATAGGAACGAAACGAAATATCACTATTAATTGAGTTCCCTTATTTCCTGTGAAATGCCTGCATTATGGACGTGATTTCAACTGAGATATACTATTCGAATTAATATACATACAAAACTAGCTTAAACTATATGAGCTCAAAATGGTTTTTGAAAGGAAACAAGACATTAAAGAGGATAAACAATAAATGCAGTTATGGTGTGAATTATTAAAAAACGAAAAAGTTATCGTGAAAATTCGCGAAAAAAATCAATGTACAGACAGAGGTTACAATTTTATATATATATATATATATATATATATATATATATATATATATATAGATAAAATCCGTCCCTAGGGGAGGCCTGAAATTACAAATAGTGATATTTCGTTTCCTATTGGAGTTTCGGCAAATATGAACATAACAAAAGTTGTTTATTTTGTTATTTAGAGAAACTTTTGTTATATACACTCTTTTCGTATAAAGTATTATAAACGAGATATACGCTAAAAACAATAACGGAAGTGAGCAATTTTATTTGGCAAAAAGACTCAACCGAACTAAACCAAACTCGGTATGTGTATTAGCACTAACGCCTCCATTATAATAAGCCATACCAACATTTCTAGGGACGGGCAGGAGTGGGGGTTATAAGGGAGGCTTGAAATTAAAAATAGTGATATTTCGTTTCCTATTGGTTTTTCAACAAGTATGAACATAAGAAAAGTGGTTTATTTTGTTATTTAGAGTAACTTCTGTTATATACTTTTTCGTCGTATACCGAATTATAAACAAGATATAGACTAAAACCTATAGCGGAAGTGAACAATTTTATTTGGCAAAAAGACTCAACCGAACTAAATAAAACTCGGTATGTGTATTAGCACTAACGCCTCCATTATAATAAGCCATACCAACATTTCTAGGGACGGGCAGGAGTGGGGGTTATAAGGGAGGCTTGAAATTAAAAATAGTGATATTTCGTTTTCTATTGGGGTTTCCGCAAATATGCGCATGAGAAAAGTTGTCTACTTTGTTATTTAAAGTAACTTTTGTTATATTCACATTTGACGTATAACAAAGTATAAACGAGATATACACTAAATATAGTCCGTTCCATGTCGAACTGGCACAAGGTATTTTGAGTGGGATGCTTTGTCTCTCTCGGACACATGGCGCACTACATCTCTCTGTCCTTTTCCCTCCGTACGACGTTGCCGCTATATCTCTACTTTGTCTAATCTGATCGGGAAAAATTCCATAATGTGCAGAATTTAATTCTCTATACGTCTACATTAAAAATTAAAAATAAAAGCTAAATCTCGAGTCGCAAAAAATTATTAAATGAAAAAATGTTACTTAAAATTTTTAATGGAAATTACTCTTTATCACATCACTGTGACCTTATTATTTGAGATATTGCTTTCAAATTTGGCATGAAGTCACTAGACCTTACGTATTTTCGACAAATAGAAGAAAAAAAAATTTCAATGGTATTCCTTCCCTACTTTTTCGCGAAATGAAACAGAAAATTACAAATTCAATTTTTGAAAAGTAGCCTGCGAGGAAATTTCGTTCTATTGCAGCCTATTAAAATTGGACGCATCCCTTATTAAAAGGACAGTTCAAATTTAATTTTAAGATGTGTCCGACTATTCTGGGATGAATAAATCAGGAGTAATTGATTTTTGAATGCGAAGGAGCGCGCGGATGCGATGGGCCGAAAGCGGGACACGCCTGGCAGACCAGCCCTCCTTGTTGTATTTATTAATTGTTAAATTTTTTTCTTCTATTTGTCGAAAATACGTAAGGTCTGGGGACTTCATACCAAATTTCAAAGCAATATTTCAAAAAATAAGATAAGAATAATTTCCATTAAAAACTTTGAGTAAAATTTTTTCATTAAATAATTTTTTGCGACTCGAGATTTAGCTTTTATTTTTTATTTTCAATGTAGGCTTATAGAGAATTAAATTCTGCACATTATATAATTTTTCCCGCCGAAAAACGTGGATTTGATATTTATGTGTAGTATGGGCAGATGTAAAGATTTGGCAACAGCGCACAGAATCGAAGTGCCAGCTCCACATGGAACGGAGTATACTAAAGCGGGAGCCAACAATTTTGTTGGGCACTAACGATTGAACCGAACTTAACAAAACTCGGGATGTGAATTAGCATTAATTCTTCCATGATTTTAAGCTATATTAAAATTTGTAGGTTTGAGTGGAGGTTATAAGGGAGGCCTGAAATAAAAATTCGCGATATTTCATTGTCTATTTTTTTTCCCGACAAACGTGCACATAACACAAGTGGTTTACTTTGTAATTTAGAGTAACTTTTGTTTTATACATGTTTTCTGGAACAATGTATAAAGCAATTAATAAAAATGAACGCTGAATGCTGCGAGTAATTAGCGCAGAAATATTGATATGCTCATCAATTCTTTCCAATATGAACTACCAGGTACCTCACCTGGAAAAATTAATTAAAATCTTTATAAATATTTTGTCCTTAATAATTCAAATCTATGCTTAATGCACAGGAGACGGGAAATATGACTATATGGAGGACAGTGAAGTCTTGCATAAAAAATTAATTTTATTATTAAAATTCACAGCAACGACGGGTATACACCCTAAACACTGGGACGGGTAAATGTCAAAATATTGTGCAAAGTAAAGGCTTGCCAAAAAAATACCATCACCATTCAGCCTCAAATGAATTCCCGGGCGAAGCCGGGTATCTGAGCTAGTATATATATATATATATATATATATATATATATATATATATATATATATATATATATATACAGTTTTGAACGGACCTCATTTTCGTCATCTACTAGGTAGGATCGATGGAAAATTGAAGAAAAATTTCGAAAATTCCGTCATGAGTACAACCTCAATAGCTGATTTCCCTTAAGGGAAATCTGCTAAAACAATTACTGAAATATATCAGCATATTGTAATGTATGTGGCATAAATATATAAATATGTAAATATTGTAATTGTCGGCCAACTGTTACGTCAAAGCGTAAACTGAATAAAGCCCCCGGATTGGCTACAACCCATCACGCCACCTGAATCAACTGCCTTTTCCTGTTCCTTGTTCTCTCAGTCCTCAAGCCAAAGTCCTACAGTGAGCATGTAGTCGGCCGGGTTTGCCAAAACCAAATGTAGTTTTATTTCATTTAACACCCGAGACACACTGCATATAACATATTAATTTTATTGAAAACTTTACTATATCTAGTACTTTATTTTATATAGAATCAGAACAAATTTTCCTGAATCAATCAAATTTTAGTAGTACAAGAACTTAAGACGGGGGGGGGGGGGATTACCATAACATATTTGCATGTATCTCGTATATTAAAGGTCTCTTGAAAACAATAATTAGCATTTAAGCTTTGAATAAAGTGGTTTATTATATAACAGAGTATTGTTTATGTAACATGAGTAGAATTGGGAATTTACTGTAGGCTGAGAACTGAAATATTTAAGTATCTCGGTTAAAATTCGAGACAGAGAAGAAATGTGTAAAAGAATATTTATAGTACATTTAGTTTGCAATAAGATTGATTCTATACACTTTTTAAACCCGACGTGTATTAACGGAGATATTTCGAACTTGATCTTTCTTTTTACATAAAACAACTAAATATCGAGTTTAGTAACTATAAAACAATAATTTCGGTCGCTAGAGCGGTAACAGACAAATATATATTCCCTCATTTTAGCAGATTTTCCTTAAGGGAAATCAGCTATTGAGGTTGTACTCTTGACGAGATTTTTCGTCATCTCTTAGGTAGGATCGATGGACATTTGAAGAATAATTTAGAAAATCACGTCATAAGTACAACCTCAATAGTTGCTTTCCATTAAGGGAATCTGCTAAACATGTACAGAGGCGGGAGTTCGTATTGTATGTTTGAACAAAAGTGAATAACTCGCCACAAAAAATTATTTCGGTTTAGTATGTACTAGCATTTTATTATAATTAATTTTATAACAATATATTGATGGGAGAAAGTCGATGAAATGCATTCAATTTTAAAAAGTCCGTCACGCAGGGGCTGCGTAAACTAAGCAGATTTCCCACGTGAAGTTTTACAATAGAGAAATCTGCCTAATAACAACTGTAGTAGTAAGAAACCTCTAAACCTAAAAAACATTATTTAGGGCGTAATAACCCACTAGTTTCTAGCCCAAAAAAAGTTAACCTAACCTCTTAACCTAGTCACGAGGGACGATAGTTATGGAAACGGCCGCCAGAGCTCTCGTCGGAAACTCCGAACATAGCCTATTGGTGACCATACGCAGAATACAAATGCAAATATCTCGGTTAATATTCAAGATAGAGAATTAATGTATAGAACAATATTTATAGTAAATTTAATTTGCAATAAGATTGGTTCTATACAATCTTTTGATCCGACGTATAGTAACGGAGATATTTCGAAATTTCGAAAATCCTCCCCTCTAAACCCCCCCTCCCACTGGTCCGATTTCAGCCGTTAACGAACTTGATCTTTATTTTTACATAAAACGCTTAAATATGAAGTTTGATAAGGATCAAACAAAAATTGCGACCGCTAGAGCGGTAACAGACAAATATATAGATAGATATATATATATATATATATATAGATATATATATACAGTTTTGAACGGACCTCATTTTCGTCATCTACTAGGTAGGATCGATGGACATTTGAAGAAAAATGTCGAAAATTCCTTCATGAGTACAACCTCAATAGCTGATTTCCCTTAAGGGAAATCTGCTAAAATGCTTGGCGGGCCGCATGGACGTGTTCAAAGGACCGCTGCGGCCCTCGGGCCTCGTGTTGCTCATCCCTGATTTAAAGCATTACTTATTTTGCTGGGAGGGCTACGATCTCTTCCCCTCGCCTATCTTTTTGAATATAAATGAAATTATTTTTAGGGCAATACTATTATTTAATTTCATCAGGTAGATAAATTATTTAAATGATATTTTGAATCAATAATTTAAGGAAAACAATGGTGATAGCCCTCGTGCTGGAGCGGAAGGGGACCAGAGGCTAAAACAGTTAATTGAGTCAACTTATTTCCTGTGAAATGCTGGTATTACTGGAAGTGATTTTCACTGAGATTTAATATTACGAATATAATCTAATGTACAAAACTATGCTTAAACTATATGTGCTCAGATTGGTTTTTGAAAGGAAATAAGTTTCATTATAGATGATATTTAATTGTAATAAATGCTATATCCATGATTATGGTTTTAAGTATTCAAAAAGGTGAATCAAAAAATGAAAAGGGATAGATTAGGAACACATTTTTATTTATTCTTCAAAACTAAAATTTCTATTCTACTACTCCCCAATTTATTTAGTGACGGACTCATTAAATAAACTCCTTAGGCCCACCTTGGCTAGAAATGGGTGGCCACCTGAATGGGTAACCTGTAGATAATCCGTCCCGATTAGCCATAGTAGCATAAAGTGGATGTAAATAATAATAATAATAAAAAAAATAATAATATTACTCCCCAAAAACTACCCTTTTGACTTGCTATTTCGGGAAAACAATACGTCCTGGAGGGAAGTATAATTGTACACTTCAAGTCTTGATATAAAAATGCCATTGTCAGTCAACAATGATTTCCTGGGCACCGCCTTAGCTAGTATATATATATTTTACCTTAGCTAGTATATATTATATGTCTGTTGTCGCTCTAGCGGTCGTAATTTTTGTTTGATCGTTTCCAAACTCGATATTTAAACGTTTTATGTAAAAAGACAGATCAAGTTCGTTAATGGCTGAAATCGGACAAATGGAAGGGGGGATATTCGAAATATCTCCGTTACTATACGTCGGATTGAAAAATTGTATAGAACCAATCTTATTGTAAATTAAATTTACTATAAATATTGTTATATACAATTATTCTCTATCTTAAATATTAACCGAGATATATGCATTTTATTGAGCGTAACGGACATGATGAGATCGGCTAACTTTGTTGAAATGAACGAACCTCATTTTCGTCCTCTATTGGGTAGGATCGATGGACATTTGAAGACATTTTTCGAAAATCGCGTCATGAGTACGACCTCAATAGCTGATTTCCCTTGAGGGAAATCTGTCAAAAACTAAAGCTGGAGCCAATAATTTTATTGGGCACTAACGAGAGAACCGAACTTAACAAAACTCTGTATGTGAAATCATGCCCCCGCTACCATATGTGCAACGTGTGCAATGCACACGTGCGCCAAAACCAGCGGGCCAAAAAAAAACAAAAATAATTTTAAAATAAAAGTTAAATAGGATTAAGTATAAGTACACACGAAATTTTAGCAGATTTCCCTTAAGGGAAATCAGCTATTGAGGTCGTACTCATGACGAGAGTTTCGAAAAATTTCTTCAAATGTCCTTCGATCCTACCCAGGAGATGACGAAAATGAGGTCCGTTCAAAATTATATATATAAATCTATATATATATATATATATATATATATATATATATATATATATATATATATATATATCTATATATATATAAAATTGTAACCTCTGTCTGTACATTGATTTTTTTCGCGAAAATTTCACGATTAACTTTTCGTTTCACATGTCATAGGACACCATATCTGCATTTTGTTTCTTTCGTGTATGTTTGTTTGTTTGTTGTTTGTTGTTTGTTTGTTGTTTGTTTGTTTGTTTGTTTGTTTGTTTGTTTGTACCTTTTCACGCATAAACGACTGAACCGAATTTATGAAACTTGGTATGTATATTACTACTAACCCAACTTAGGACTTTAGGCTATATTTAATTTCCTCTGAGACGAACAGGAGTGGGGGTCATAAGGGAGGACTGAAATTAAGAATAGCGATATTTCGTTTCCTATTGCTTTATCAGCAAATATGCACATAACAATAGTTGTTTATTTTGTTATTTAGAGTAACTTTTTGTTATATGCATTTTTGCCGCATACGGAAGTTATAAATGAGTTATACGCTAAAAACTACTGCGGAAGTCAACAATTTTATTTGGCACAAAAGACTCAAACCGAGCTAAGCCAAACTCAGTATGTGAATTAGTACTAACGCCTTCCTTATAATAAGCCATACTAACATTTCTAGGGACGGGCAGGAGTGGGGGTTTAATGGGAGGTCTGAAATTAAAATAGCGATATTTCGTTTCCTATTGCTTAACCAGCAAATATGCTCATAACAAAAGTTGTTTATTTTGTTATTTAGAGTAACTTTTGTCATAAACACTTTTGCCGTATACGGGAGTATAAATGAGTTATACGCTAAAAACTATAGCGGGTGTCAACAATATTATTAGCCAAAAAAAACTCAACCGAACTAAATAAAACTCGGTATGTGTATTAGCAGTGAGGCCTTCATTAGAATAAGCCATACCAACATTTCTATGGACGGGCAGGAGTGGGGGTTATAAGGGAAGCCTGAAATTAAAAATAGCGATATTTCGTTTCCTATTGGTTTTTCCGCAAATATGAACAAAACAAAAGTGGTTTATTTTGTTATTTGGAGTAACTTTTGTTATATTCACTTTTGTCGTATACCTAAGTATAAATGAGTTATACGTTAAAACTTTAGCGGGAGCCAACAATTTTATTGGGCACTAACGGCTGAACCGAACTTAACAAAGCTCGGAATGTCAATTAGCTTCAATTCTTCCATGATTATAAATTATATTAACATTTTTAGGTTCGAACGGGAGGGGGGTTTTAAGGGAGGCCTGAAGTAAAAATTCACCATATTTAAATGTATAAGAGACGGGAAATATGAAAAAATTGAAGACAGTGAAGCCTTATCGAACAAATAATTCTAATATTAGCAAATCCACGAAAACGACGGGTATCAATCCTAAACACTGGGACGGGTAAATGTCAAAATATTGTGCAATGTAAAGCCTGCTAAAAAATACCATCACCATTCAGCCTCAAATGAATTCCCGGGCGGAGCCGGGTATCTGAGCTAGTATATATATATATTTGTCTGTTAACGCTCTAGCGGTCGCAATTTTTGTTTGATCGTTACCAAAATCGATATTTAAACGTTTTATTCAAAAATAAAGATCAAGTTCGTTAATGGCTCAAATCGGACTAGTGGGAGAGGGGGTTTAGAGGGGAGGATTTTCGAAAATTCGAAATATCTCCTTAACTATACTTCGGCTCGAAAATGTATATAGAAGCAATCTTATTGCTAATTAAATTTACTATAAATAATGTTATATACATTTATTCTGTATCTTGAATATTAACCGAGATATTTGCATTTTTCTGTTTTCAGCTTCTGAGATGAGATCGGCTAACTTCGGGTCTAGTCGTGAGTTTCCGTCAATAGCTAGTTCGGGCCCTTCCCGTAACTGTTTGACTCTCTATTCTGAAATTTCTCTATTATAAAACTTCACGTGGGGAAATCTGCTTAGTTTACGCAGCCCCTGCGTGACGGCCTTTTATTAGCAGATTTCCCTTAAGGGAAATCAGCTATTGAGGTTGTACTCATGACGCGATTTTCGAAATTTTTCTTCAAATGTCCATCGATCCTACCCAGGAGATGACGAAAATGAGGTCCGTTCAAAACTGTATATATATATATATATATATATATATATATATATATATATATATATATATATATATATATATATCTATCTATCTATATATTTGTCTGTTACCGCTCTAGCGGTCGCAATTATTGTTTAATCGTTACCAAACTCGATATTTAGTCGTTTTATGTAAAAAGAAAGATCAAGTTCGTTAACGGCTGAAATCGGTCCAGGGGGAGGGGGGGTTTAGAGGGGAGGATTTTCGAAAATTCGAAATATCTCCGTTACTATAGGTCGGATCAAAAATTTGTATAGAACAAATCTTATTGTAAATTAAATTTACTATAAATATTGTTATATACATTAATTCACTATCTTGAATATTAACCGAGATATTTGCATTTTTCAGTTTTCAGCCATCAGCAAACCGCCACTTCTACTGGTGTTACATAAGCAATACTCTGCTACATAATAAATCACATTATGCCAAGTTTAAATACCAAAAATTGTATTCAAGAGCCCTTTATTATATGAGATACATGCAAATATGTCCTGGCGACCCCCCCCCCCCCCGTCTTAAGGTTTTCGACTACTAAAATTTGATTGATAGGGATAACAATTATTCTGACTCATTATTAATTACATTACTCGATATAGTAAATAGTTCTCAATAAAATTAATATGTTATATTCTGATATATTTCAGTAAGTTTTTCTTTCCGGTGTGAGGAGGGTAGACCCGTTTGTTTACAATTCTAACCTAACGCTTCCTGTCAGCAGGTTATTGAAATTGGATGGACCATTTCTTATTTCCGTTTGCATTTATTCACGGTGGTGTTGTGTTTCCAGTATATAGATTTATCTATTACTAAACTTCACGAGGGAAATCTGCTTAGTTTACGCAGCCCCTGCGTGACGGACTTTTAGTATATCATCCAGTTACTGTCGATTCCTATGCCGATAAGGGGCGCCAAAATCCTTTTTAGCAGATTTCCCTAAAGGGAAATCAGCTATTGAGGTTGTACTCATGACGGGATTTTCGAATTTTTTCTTCAAATGTCCATCGATCCTACCTAGGAGATGACGAAAATGAGGTCCGTTCAAAACTGTATATATATATATATATTTTCACACAGGCGCCAGTAGCCCTTACGGGGTCCCTGTGTGAATTAGCATTAATTCTTCCACGATTATAAGCTATATTAAAATTTTTAGGTTCAAACGGATGTGGGGGTTATAAGGGAGACCTGAAATAAAAATTCACGATATTTCATTTTTTCTTTGTTTTCGGCAAACGTGTACATAATAAAAGTTGCAAAACTAATAATCTTAATTTCTTAGTATTTGGAATTATACTTTTCATTTTAAATATGTTATTGACTGATTTTTGGTTCATTTTTGACTACTTATACTTCTATTCTTATTACAGGAGAATTATAAACTCACCATAACCAAGTCAATTATAGACTATGCTCTACAGGATCCTTCTGATGTATCACATCCAAAGCCAGTGATACCACCTAAAAATAAATCAAATGAAGGGCATTGCAAAGAAATGAGAAGGTCATTTATTTTAAGCTCAAGAAAATTACTTGTTAATTTGAATACTATAAATCCACTTTTGGTTCAAATTCTCAACCTGTGGAATCTCAAATACAGGTAATTTGACAGTTAGGTTTTTTTCGGGAAGTTACTTCATTTGGACCTATAGAACAATCACGTTTTCACTGGTGAATGGCTCTAGTTTATAGCGTTATATTTGAAGTAAATAAGAAAAATCTAATTTTAACCTAGAATCTTTATCTGCTTAAAGGCAATATTTTAACTGATTTCAATTGAGGGAATCAGTTATTGAGGTTGTACTCCTAACGCGATTTTCGAAAATGTTGGTCAAATGTCCAATCCTACCCAGATGACGTCACAAAGACTCAACCGAACAAAATAAAACTCGGTATGTGTATTAGCACTAACGCCTTCATTATAATAAGCCATACCAACGTTTCGAGGTAAATTAAATTTACTATAAATATTGTTCTATACATTTATTCTCTATCTTGAATTTTAGCAGATTTCCCTTAAGGGAAATCAGCTATTGAGGTCGTACTCATGACGCGAGTTTTGAAAAATTTCCTCAAATGTCCATCGATCCTACCCAGGAGATGACGAAAATGAGGTCCGTTCAAAATTATATATATATCTATATATATATATATATATATATATATATATATATATATATATATATATATATATATATATATATATATATATTTGTCTGTTAACGCTCTAGCGGTCGCAATTTTTGTTTGATCGTTACCAAACTTCATATTTAAGCGTTTTACGTAAAAAGAGAGATCAAGTTCGTTAATGGCTGAAATCGGACCAGTGGGAGGGGGGGTTTAGAGGGGGGGATTTTTGAAAATTCAAAATATCTCCGTTATTATGCGTCGGATCGAAAAATTGTATAGAATCAATCTTATTGTAAATTAAATTTACTATAAATATTGTTCTATACATTTATTCTGTATCTTGAATATTAACCGAGATATTTGCATTTTTATGAAATTTGGGCCGATAACGGATTTTTGAATTTCCCGCGAAAAGCTAGTTCGGCTCTTTGCCGTCAACGTTTGGCTCTCCTATGGAGATTTCTCTACTGTATAACTTCACGTGGGAAATCTGCTTAGTTTACGCAGCCCCTGCGTGACGGACTTTTTTTTAAATTTGGGCCGATAACGTACGACGGAATTTCCCGCCAAATGCTAGTTCGACCCTTTGCCGTAACTGTTCGGCTCTCGTATGGAGATTTCGCTATTGTATAACTTCACGTGGGAAATCTGCTTAGTTTACGCAGCCCCTGCGTGACGGACTTTTATTTACCTACTGGCTTACTAGGGAAAGGCGGATTAGTGCATCAACTGTAGTTGCCTCAAACAGTAAACACTGGGAGGACACGAGAAATTTGGGAAGGGTGGAAATATAAATTTTTTATATTCTAAATAGACTCATGAGTATTGAAATCAATCTAATTAAATGCTGAGTAATGAAAATGACCTCTAGATGGCGTATTATAAACTTGTTAGAATTGGAGATTATCTAGGATGTCTGTGGAACCATATGTGAGCGTAGTATATATCCTGTTCTCGCTTAAACTATTCTTCTGTACGTCACAATATATCGTACCATAGATAATAATCACTTCATTTCTTTTAGACTAATAACTTTATCAAAATTATTTTGTCGTTACAGAAAATTGAGATTAGTGAATGTTGAGAAACTTAGTTCAAGAAAGGACCCTTTCACATTAGAAGAATTTATGTACTACATTGGAGCTTGTGTTACCAATGCTAAAAATAAACTTATAAAGGAATGGCTTCCCTCAATACGAACTATTTTTTTACAGGTAAACAAAGGTATTATAATAATTCAAATAGAAGTGTAAACTCTTCTATAATAAATTAATGAATAAATCGTATTTCATTTATAAGAGATTTTTTTCCTCCTAGAGATCAAAGTAACTGACATTCATTAGGTGCAAATGATTGAGCTACTAAAGTTTACAGTTGCGAAAACTACATACATGAAAAAGTACACAGAGCTAACTTGTATTTAAGGAGTAAGAAGTAGATGAAAGGAACCGACCGGTGGAAGGAGCAGGACCATTGGCGCCAAAGAATATTCTCGGACCACCCGTCTGGGATCTAGGACAGTCTGGACCTTTCTCTTTGATCTCATCCGCTCGTCTATAAAGGCGGCCCAGCACGCCCCGACAGTTTAGTACCTGGCACCGCCAGATGCCAGGTCCATCCACAATTACACTACGCTCTTACACCCCAAAATTTTCACAATCACCCCTTATAATAGAGCGCATCGCTCAGTACAAGGGGACTACCAACCCAAACACACGCAGGGTTTTACATGGTCCTGCATTTCCTTGTTTTACAACTAACTTTAGAGGCAATCTGGACTCAGATAAAAATAACGACAGTTTAGTTTGTTCTCAGTTCTCTTCAAGTGAATAACAGTGCGTTCAGTGCAGCTTTATTGAACAGTGATTTTAGTTTCGGTACATTATTTTTTATAAAGAACAGTATAGTGCCGTGTTTACGTAGAGAACAGTGCAGTACCGTGTTCTTTGTGAAGATCAGAGCAGTACTGTGCTTTTGTGAACTTCATTGATCATGAGTTATTGTACTGTGCAATAAGAAGTTAAGTTATCAGTGGATACTGTGAGTAATAGTTAAGAATTATTTACCAAGTGTGTAGTGCACTGCCAAATAAATTGTGCAGTGATAAAGCTTGGGTGTGTAATTTTGCAATCCAAAAGAACTCTATTAAACAACGTTTATTATTTTTGTAATGAACATAACAATATAATAATTTGACGATGTTAAGTGCTTACATTCATTGATTTAGCCGTGGTATTAAATTTTAAAGGATACCTCTACCATGTTGTACAATTATTTTCTAAATTGTACGGTCAAAGCTTTGCCTTTTAGTTCTGTGAGTCTATATAAGGATTCTAATATAAAAATACTTGAAGTTGCTGGTTTTATCAAATCTCCATAAAATTTTAGTGAAATTTGTTGGGTTTGAAATTAACTCCTTACGTGTATGTGCAATTATTATTTCATTATCAGTTGGCATGATTGCTTTTATGTACAAGGGTCTTTTGATTAAGGCACATGGAAAGGGCTTAAACTCGTGTCTTTTTATTTTTCTAACTAAAGTTTTAATTTGTAGGGTTATACCGATGGACTAATCCCCGAAGAAAAGAATAGAAAGAAAATAGAACACTTTTACGAGAGTGTTGCTACTTTAATGTCTTATCAGTTACAAAGCCTGTGCATGGACTCCATGGAAGATTATACTTCATTCATTACAGATATTAGAGTTTGTTGCATTTTTTTTTCTTTCTTTCTGAATTGGTTTAAAATATCTTAACAGAGATTATTTATGTTTTATCAGATTTTCTTTAAGCAACCATTACGAGCACAATAATCGTAGGTATTTTATGTACCCAATAATCATTATTAAAATAGTCTAATGAATGTACGAAGTAAAAGTTTTATATTTATAATAGGACATAGTATGCGCAATATTGTGTAACGTATTGACGGAAGAATGTTAATAAATATCAGAAATGACTGAGTTCACATCTTCAGGACTTTCACTTTCATTCAGCATTGTTTTACTTAAATTATTGATTAAGGGAAATTAATTACATTTCACGATATTATCGATATTATAGGGGAATGCACGATATTATCAGGAACGCACTACAATGAAATTAACAATTCTCTATCGAAAGACGTGACTATTGTGGGTTGGTTACCTTTGGCGCCTGTCTAAATAAACTGTTTGCGGAAGGAATTGTTGTCGGTTTCTTCTTCCACGGTCCATCACTTTTGAAAACTGGATGCAAAGGAAATAATTTAATACATACCACAATTTACTTTGTTCGCCTCCGCTCATATATGCGCAAATTATCCATCGTCCTAATTATTTATTTCAACGATTAAGCAATCGGAGTTTTCTAATATTCACATTGTTGGTGAAAATAAATGATCATGATCTAAAGGCTACATCTTGTAGTGCTAATGGGTTTTCCGGATGCTGCTCTTTTCTGATTAAAGCACAATACTTACCGAAACTCATGTTTGATGTCTTCAAAAAATTACTTTCTAGGGTTTCCTCTTCCTCTATGCGCAATAATCTTTACCTTCAAATACTTTTGTGATGAAATTGTTCATGTCTTAAGATATGTCCAAGAAGTGTCAGTCTTCTTTTTTCCATGGCCTTAATAAGACTTTTACTTCCACCTTCCTTATACTTAACTCACCCACTTTGGATTTCTTCTAAGTCCAACTTTTTCTCTCAGTAATCTGCGACAGATCCAAATTTTCATTGCTTCTAATCAAATATATGCTTTTGTGAAGAGTCTAACTTTCTCTCCCATAAAGCAATAGACTCCTACAAACAACTTAGGAAACATTTTTTTTGGGATCTGTACGTATATACACAACATTCACTTTTAATTGTTAAGCCTTCTTTAGCTAGTGGCTAGCTCCTATCAACTGTCTACTATTATTCACTTCAATAATGATTCTCCCTAGATAACAAAACTATTGCACTTTTTTTCAATTAAGGTGTCTCCAATTTTGATATTTATATGTTCTTTACTTATTTCTTTTCTATTACCAGAGTTCTTGTTTTATGTGTAAACATCGAGTTAAAACTGATCTAGGGTGTCCTTTAGGACTCTCAGCATTATTCGCAGCATTGGACCTTGCCTCCAGTGCAATGTCAACTGCAAATCTGACGTAATGAACGGGTTTGCCGTAAATCTATATACCTTCGGGTTTTTTTCTGTAATTTTTATTATTTCTTCTACAATGAACACATTGAAGGTGTCAGAGGGCGCCTTTGGCTTACACCTTTCTTAATTCTACGTCCCCTTTCACAATCACTAATAATGATTTTTTTTTAAATGTTCCAAATTAATCCTTCTATCTTTCTATGTTTTTATTAACATACTTTGTTCCATCTGTTTCTACCACTTTCTACAGTATTTTCTAAATCTTCAAATGCAACTACCGTTTTCTTTATACATGTCTTTCCTTCTCCCCAATATACTTCAACCCTAAAATGACCTTATTCCACTTTCTGTTCGAAACGTTAATTGCTCTTTAGCAACATCGTGCTCAATTTTATTTCTTAGCCTACATTCGAGGCCTGGGTCAGAGGAAAATCATTATTTAATTGTAATTACCACAGTGCGTTGTGGTACTTTTTATGCAGTATAATTATTCCCATGAGGGGGAGGGGGGGGGTGAAAACTTTTATTTGTCAATATCTTCATTAATATTGGTTATACCTAGAAAATGTGAAGAGCAAATTGTGTTCAGAATAATGATTACAGCCCTAAAACGTTATTTGCATTTATGAATGAATGTCGTAGTTTTGACTTTGACTTTCTGGCACTAAAGACTTTATTCATGTTTCGTTCTACGAGTCAGTTTTATTCTCACCTGTCTTGATGTTCACATCAGTGCTACAGTGCGACTTAGTGCAGTGCGGTAAAGTGTTTTTATGTGAGGATCAGTGTTGTGCCGTGACTGTAAGTAACAGTTTAGTGCCGAGTTTAAGACAGTGCAGTGCCGCGAAGTAAAGGACAGTGCAGTGCCGTCTTTTGGTGTACTTCAGTGACCGTGAGTGAATTATTGGACTCTGACACATTGAAGAACAGTGACGCTATCAGTGTATACTGTGAGTAGTAATTAAGAATAATTACTTAGTGTATTGTGCATTGTGAAATAAATTTTGCAGTGATAAAAACTGTGAAACTTGCGAGTATTTAATTTTGCAATCCAAAAGAACTCTTATTAAAAACGTTTATTACTGGTTTTGATAATCAAAACGTAACAATATATTTTTCAAAGACCGCCGAAACTGTTAGTTAAAAAACAAACTGCTGCTGCTATCTAGTGAAAATACTTAGAAGGTGGCTTAGGCCACTAATAATTCATAGAACACATTATTCAGCAACAAATGCTATGGTAACTCAAATAAGCAAAATTTGAGGGTTGGGCCACTATAATACCATAATAATATCATATATTATATGATTTGAAGTTTATACTTAGTAATCTTGTGATATTGTCAGAAATGTGAATTTGTATAATTTCATTAATATGTGTAATTTAAAAGAGGGCGCTGTGAGAGGGAAAGTACTCTGTTATTTTTGGTATTTATTAACAAGGCTCTGTAATGTGTTATACTTTACTTAACATACTATCTACCATTATGAATACAAAGTTTACTTTCTAGACATATTATTTTTAATAATGGTTATTATGTACATAAAATAACTGTCATCATTGTGCTTTGGACTGCTTTTTGGGAAAGAAATTTTTAATCTTATATGGTCCCGAGTACAGAATTCTACTTACGGTTAGGAATTATTACTTAGTTCATGACATTTTGACAAAAGTACATACATAGGAGAGAGGAAATATAAAAATATTGTGGATAAGGAAGCCTTGCACAACAAATAGTTTTATGAATGAGATATTCCGAACTACCCTGGTACCTTATAACATTATTTAAAAAAGTCTGTTAGCACGGGCTGACTGGTAAGAATTTCAATATTCTTTGAATGATTGAAACGTGAAAAAAATTTATCTTCTAATTTAAATGGAATTTGGACAAATCCTAGAGTTTTATTTGTATATATAGGACATCTTTGTCAATATATATTGGTTACCATAGCTGTGTTACCGGGCGGCGTTGGATTGAGATAAATATGATTTTTCCTAGAAATACCAGGCTTCTAAATTCTTTGCAATTTATAATTTTTTTTGTTTACTTCTTAATTTCATTTCATTTTTCTACAACTTTTCTTATCAATTATAGAAGAAACTCACTAATTTGAATCTCCTTGATATAAAAATTGGATTAATTTTTGCACTAAATAATGATTCCTTCATTTGCATGACATTATTTAAATGCCCTTTCTGTTCAGTTACTACCTTACCTTGCTCTTTCAGTAACTTCATTCATACTTTTATAACGAGGTTTACACTTTCAATAAATTTATTAATAATAATTAATACAAAACATTGAATTATATAAATAATAATTACTTATAAAATTACCTTTCACTTGGCTTTTGAAGGTTGGCTTACCTCCCTCCCAAAAAAAATAAATTCCCCTCATTAAGATATTATCTTAGCTGTTAAAACTGCATGTCAGCTATGGATCAAACCAGATTACATCACCTTGAAAATACCCTGTTAAATAGTGTTACTTGACCAAATAGTTAGACCTTGATATCAAGGGATCTTTTGGAAAGAGACCATTAACTAAGACTAAGAATTGGATAAAGTAGTATTTAGTGTTCATGTAGGCCAAACAACTTGTCAGTAGGTGTACTTTTCATGTAACAATAAACATTGTGGGAACTCCTCATCTATTGGGAGATTGGGCCAAATTAATTTGTTACAAGACCAACAAACCATCAATTTGTTATTTGAGAGGAGGGATGGGGAAGGACTGGTAATTTAAAGGTACTATTTTCTTTCTTATTTTTGAGGAAGAGAGTGAGGGTGAGAGAAAGAGAGAGACTTTCAAAACTAATGGCCTCAATGTTTTTGATCATCACAATATTAAACTATCATTAATTTTTATTATAAATGAGTCCTTAACCAACTTCCCTGCACTTCATGTCCACTTGTATTTCATTAAGGAGTTGGAAAAACTTGCCCAGACTCCAAGAAAAAGGAGGTTAGGGTGGGAGTAAATGAAAAATTCTAAATATCTTCCATTTATTTCTTTGAGAAGTCAAGGAAGCATGTTAATACTTACCTTGCTTCAATTAATCTTTGTCGATTTTAATTTTCAGGTTAAAAATCCTGGATTTATTATAGCATTAACATTAAAAAGCAGAAACATTCAATTTGAACCAAATTTTGAAAAATTTTGTAAAGCTATTTTGGATATGTACGATATAATAAGGTATGCTGTTAAGTGTATACCTCGACTAGAATATGTTCTTTATATGGATGTCATGCAACCACCAAAATATTTAGAAGTAAGTCAATGTTAAAATAAATATATATAATTTTATGTATATAGCTAAGTTGCTCAAGTATTTTTTGCACTAGTGAATGTAGTTTTTTCGTTATTTTTTCCAATTAAAATATTTATTATTATTATGTTGGATAATTATTTTTAAGAGACAATCAAATATATTCCTTGTTAGGTATTGTATAATTTAAACTGGTCTCCGGCTTTTTGATTTATGAACTCCTGGCCACCCTCCCTCCCAGTGGCCACTGCCCCTGGCTTCTTTCTATCACCTACTACAAGAGGCGAACCAGCTTATTACTGTTGTTTATATATATATATATATATATATATAATGCCAATGTGCCCCAATTCATTTTTCCAGTTGTGATGCAGGAACCTTCTCTCCCCATGGGAATTTGCTACCCTTGGCAATACAAGCTGTTTTTCCTCCTGTTCAGTTATAAGCCCGTTCTTCAGAACTTACTTCTCCAGCAAGTCCCCTTATTTCCTTTAGATCTTGTCCTTCATCCCTTCCCTTCCCTCTCTGGGTTCCTTTTCACGACTGTTCTCTGGGTTTTTGCTTCAGAGGTAAGACTGATTTATTACAATATTTTTAGGCTCACCAAGGCCTATTTGTTTTTTCTTATTCCAGACCCAAATTCTCTTATATTCTTCATAGCTAAATGGCAAGGGCTAACCCCCCCCCCCCCCTTCAACCGAAACAAAAGAAATAAGTATGGCGATTCTTGTCACTAAACTATGAAAAAAATATATATTTTTTTTACCAAGTTGGGCTTGTTCATATATTTATTGATTAAAAAGATGAAATACAAAAAACTAGAATTATGGTTTATTTTTTGTAATGGCACAAATTATTATGTGCAATAATAAAACTTGTGGTCTCAAATATGACAGAAAAATTAAATCATCGCCCCCAAACATGGATGAAGAAGAAAAGCTTTTTACCAAAAATGAAAACTTTGTACTGCCATATTATATTGGGTTGCTCAATACACACCATCATCATCTTTGACTCAGATTTTGTTTTCAAAATAATGAAAATTGTTTTTGGTTAGAAAAAGAAAATGTATTTCTATAAACAAATCTCTCAGTATTTTTCAGTGGGCAATGGCCACTGTCAATTCGTATTAATCATAAATGTAGTAAAAAATACATTAGATGTGTGTGTGTTTTGACTGGATATTATTTCAAGTGTTTCTAGTATCATCTTTTTGACCCAAGAAGTTTGTAAGATTTTGATGGTCATATATGACTTGAGCTGACAGTTAGAGGAGGTAGATATAATAAAAAATAGTAGGAGGAAGAAAAGGTGTTGTTGAAACAAACAATTTACTTTTCAGTAATTACAATCTTAGTAGAAGGACAAGAAGAATATCAAGAGTGATAGGTATTAATACATTTGTAGTATCCTGAAGCAATGATTCCCAACTCACAAAAATACACCCAAAAGAAATTTCTTATAACTCTAAGACATAGTCGGTTTTAGATAACCTCATATGAATATAATTATATATAAAGTTTAATATCAAATGGCTCAGGTTAGCCATGTTAGTTAAAGCGTGGAACTTAATCTCAAAGATGGTAATCCTAGAGTGGCGAGTCACGTAAACGTTTAATTGGTCTGTATTTTAATATTGATATTTAACTGTTTTAGTCAACACTAAAGGTCATATTTGTTATTAGTGGAAATCAGACCAGGAATATGAGGGGGGGGGAGTCAAAAATTCAAAATATCTGTGTTATTAGTCAGATCAAAAAATGATATAGAACCAATCTTGTTAAAATGTTGATACTCTACAATTGTTGCTCTATGCATTTTTTGGAAGCTCAAATATTAAATGAGTAATTCACACTTTCTGGTTTTCAGTCCAAACATGTGGTGACATGAGATAACTAGTGTGTTATACCAGCGCTTGGGAAATCTGCTTAGTTTATGCAGTCCCTTTGTGACGACCTTTTTTTATTTGGAAATAGAGAATATATATAGTCTGGTAAAATAATAAATTTAATAGAAGGCTTCTCTATGGTGTGATTATTTTGTTATAATGGTAGTGTGGTTTTGTTGTAGTCGAATCACATTTTACATAAAATATCTACAATAAAATGCATCATATTTCATTTTATGTGTATTTTTTAATACAACAGCTGTGTATCTTAATGTGTGCTAAGAAAGTGAAATAAATATGAGAAATAAAGAATAAGTAGTTCAGTTTTTTTTTTTTTTAATTTTATTATAATTATAATTATTTATTAACGCCCAATTTTTGCAACTAAAGCTAATTGGGACTAAGGATTTTATTTAATGAATTCCATCACTAAATAAATTCCTATTACCCAGGCGGGAATTGAACTCGCCACTCTAGAATCAAAATATTTAATTTTATTAAATATTTTCTTCAACACCTTGTACACACAACTTTCAAGGAAAAAATTGTTCAGTACTCTGAAAAAAATTCAGACGTTCCTCATAAATATTTAATGCAATTAATATACTTTCTCTTATTTCACATTAGTAAGGTGTGGTAAATATAAAGTGGATGTTAATAAATAATATTTAACTATTTTATTTCATATTACAGTTGATTTAATATATTTTTTTACTTATATATATACATAAAGTTGATTATGGTTGGTTATATATAATTTTGTTCGTATTTCCTAGCCAAAAGTTCCAAAAGAAAATTACAAGGAAAATAAGAAGAAGGTCCACAATTTACTAAAAACCCAAAGCATTGGTCCTCAGTCTAGTATAAAAGATTTTAATGCCTATATTGACTTAATAAATGGTGACGTGAGTATGTTGATGATAGTAGGTTTTAATTTAATATGCCTCGAATTAATTTACTATATTCTATTAATTGTCTCTTGGTATGTTCCATGGACATTAGAATACATATACTATAGTATCCATTATGCTCTATTGCACGCTTCCCTCCATATTCCTAAATAGCTATTGTCCACTGGATTACCACAATTTAACAAATGGAATGTTAACTAGAATAGTTAAAATTTAAAATGATAATTTATAGTTAGCTTTTAATTTAAATTAAAATGACAAATAAATAAAAAAGGAAATTCTTCTGTATAATGGTAAGTGTTCCTGAAACATCTCTGCGACATGGTTATATCCTTATCAGATGTGGTAAATCATTAATTGAAAACACTTTTGAAGAGACTATTCTTGATTTTTCAAACCTTTCATGGATACATTATAGGAATTGGGAAAATCATTGGCCTAGCAGCACCAGGGATAGCAAATGCATAGCTCCAGCCTGGAATAGTTACTTTTGGATACTCCTTCAACAGCAAAGAGTTGTTGCTTCTAGAGACAGCACAGATGGAGGTCCTATTCTGTGGGACTGCTACATACACTAAAGAGAGACAGCCAGCTCTAGGCTGGGCATTGAGTGAGCCATCCACTTTCGAGCACTATTCTTCTTTATACCCCTGTTCAGCATTTTTATTTAGGCTTGCTGATTGTCTGAAATTTTCACCATCAATTTCATTATAAGTTTTGGAGCTGACACTCTGTAATGAAATAATGCCTGGCACCTAAGACATATTTGTTATACCTCTTATTCTTCCAAGTTAAATCACCTTAGATTACATCAACTGTGTCTGATTTATTATATATGTAAATATATTACTATATAATAATAATCATAATATACTATTACAACCTGCTATAGTAGTAGTATTCCAATTTGTGGTGAGTGGATGCTCCAACTTTATGATATCAATATTATGTATGACATCGCTTTTCAATTTAAAGATATTACTATTAGAGATATCATATATGTGATGTCTCTTTTATAGCTATCATATGTCATAGTGATCTGTTTAAAGAAGAAATATCAATATGTCTATATTAAGACACATCACTATTTCTAAATGAAGATTAGTTTTTAAGAAAAATTATTAACATTCTGCAGTGACAAAAATAAATAATCTGTTTACAAAGTTGTTATTAATAATAAATGTAATGTATCTAAACTAATTTTCCTACATACAGTGGAACATCTGTTAGCTCATTTGAGAACTGTCAGTTGTTCCTTTGTCACCTTACCACTAGAGTACACCCCTTATACACAGCATTTTGTCAGGCAATAATCTGAAAAATAAGCATTGAAAACTAATAATGTAAAAATTGCTGACTAAAAGCCCGAAGGCATGTATTGATTAATTAGATTATTGATATTAAACTCTCATTCACAGACCATATTGGTGTATACTGAGATTGGTTCTCCAAAAATGATCTTAAAATTATTTATGTATGTTTCTTTAATCAATTAAGCATCTGTAGCTGCAAGTGCCTAGCAATAATTTGTTCCTTTTCTTTTATCAATGGTCTATTTTTGGACGATAAATACTCCAGAACTATTTCATCAATAAGGTAATTTTTTAATAAGTTATCCAATTTTTCTTTGTCTAGTCATACTATGTTTTTAGAAGTTGTATAGGACCACACCTATTTGTCTTTGTGTTTTAAAATGCCCAAATCTGGAGTTTTCTCTATTATGAGCTATCCTGTTTGTCAAGATGCATACAGAATGGCCACATTTAAAATGCTGCTCAAGAAAAGTCTTAATTGTTTTTTTTTTTTGCTCTTTGAGGTCAAGATTTATAAGAAATAAGAAAGTTATGTTATTCTTTAATGAAGGGAGATAGTAGAATGTAACACATGTAAACAAACTAGTATCTAGACACTGACTCCGACCGAGTTCATGTTCATTATGAGAATTATACTTTTGCGAAAACTACGTACATGAAAAAGTAGAGTTAATCATGTATTTAAGGAGTACTAAGTAGATGAATGGAACTTACTGATGGAAGGACCAGGACCATTGGCGCCAACGAACCCGTCTGGGATCTAGCCGCCCGTCTATAAAAGCGGCCCAGCTCACCCTGATAGTTTAGTTTTGTTCTCAGTTCTCTTCAAGTGAATAACAGTGTGATCAGTGCAGCTTTAGTGAACAGTTCTTTTAGTTTCGGTACAGTGTTTTATGTAAATAACAGTGCAGTGCCGTATTCTTTGTGAAAATCAGTGCAGTGCCGTGTTTTTGTGAACTTCAGTAATCGTGAGTTATTGCAAAGTGCAATAAGAACTGAAGTTATCAGTTCAAACTGTGAGTAATAGTTGAAAATTATTTACCAAGTGTGTAGTGCGTTGTCAAATAAATTGTGCAGTGATAAAGCAGTGTTTAATTTTGCAATCCAAATTAACTCTAATAAACAACGTTTATTATTTTTTGTAATAACCGCAACAATACCTATAATAATGAGTTGGCAATTACAGGCTAAATTTGAACTTTGCCAAAACCTAATTACACTTGCTCACTTAACTCCATTTTCTACATGTACATTTAAATTAATATTCCATTTATTTGAATGTTTCTAAATTGTATGTGTATTGCTAAGTTTTTGAGATGTTTTACAGAAATTATTATATGATTTCAGGCTGAAGCTGAAGTTAATAAATTTGTTGATGGGAATCATACATTTGAAGAATACAAATCATTTGTCTCAAAACTTACACTAATATATAATGAGATACCATACAAAATTGAAATTTGCCTTGAGTTTGGTATGTATAAAGTTCAAAGAGAGGAATTAGTCCAATCAATAATGGTTGCAGCTACAAAGCTTAAAGAACGGCTTATTCATAAATTGGTCAGTGATTATCAAAATATGTGCAAAGAGTATGTATGTTTTAGCTTATTAAAGCCCTTTAATGATTGCAATATTTTCAACAGTAGTTATCAAATTATCAATGCTAGTTGAATGTTTATGATCTGTGAAGAGAAATCATTTCATATATCAAATACAATTAATTTTGCAACATTGTACATTTTAATATAAGCAAATTAAATGATATACTTGTCCTACATTTTTTCTTAGCCAAGAAACTAATATCAATGTTAAAAAGTGTTTCTGTTGATTGGCGAATTGCTCATGCATGTGTAGTGATGCATGCAATATAATGCCTAAAGAAGTAGGACTACTTGGATATAAACGCAAGCACATGGTGTTTCATACTCACTGCTCACTTTCAAAAGTTTTGAGAATTTTGAAATGAAACAGTTGGTTTTTGTTATGGAAAATGAAGTTTCTTTTGACAATGAAATCAACTTTCTAACCCTCTTCCAGTTCTTTTCCATCACACCTAACGCAGGAAGTTACAATTGAAAGGCACACGTATATTGAAAAATTATTTATATTGAAATGATATAAGAGTTACAACATTAATAATATTAAAATAAGACTTTTACTTTACTGGAGTTGATTATGCTGTATAATTAAGAAGATTAAGCAGTTGTGGGAAATTTTGGTAAAACACCTTTATGAAATATATGAGTAACACTTATACTTGCTCTTAACTTGGTTAACTTTGAATAATTACTATAAGTGCTTATTTTTATCTGTGGGATTGTTTTAATATTATAAAATAGAATGGATAATTTTTTAAATGTTGCCTAATAGTATCACTCAGTTGATGCATATGATATTTCTTGAGAAGGATTAAATAAATTAAACTGAGTATACGAGTTGTACTCCTTGTGAACTACTCCAAGAGTGTGACTGTGAATTTTATTCCGAGGTCTTTTTTTTTCTTTACACTTCCATATGAAAAACTCTCCTTAATAGAGTAAATTTTTTAGAACCTAATATAAGTTCTGATTCCTTTCTTTTATAGTTTGGGCGAAACATACAACTATATAATTAATAAACTTCTTACACCTCCTCTTAACACTGCTGAACTCATGGCTCTGAAAGCTTATGCTGCAGAAGTACAAAATAAAACTCTGACAGAACTTGAAGAAGTCCTGCAAACTATTATGAGTTATGTAGTATTTCTCTCAGACCATGTACCCTTGAATCCCATGGAAATAAAGCAGAATTCTGTGACTTTTCTTTTGTACATGAAAATGAGTGATGTATTCGATCAAAATGCACGGCTATTTGAAAGGAAAATGCTTGAATTTCAGGCATTTCTTAAGGTAAAAAAAAACATTTTAATTATATTTGTTTGTTTTAATGAAACACCACCATTCTTTGGAATATACAATAATAATATATCAAATCATTTTTTAACGTCACTGTGAACTAATTACTCCAACACTTCAATGCCTTCTCTCATCACAGTGGTATTTTCTGATATTTCACCTTAGAATAAACCCTGGACTTAGATTATCTATCCAGTTTGTTTTTGGCACCCCCTCCTTCCAACCAGGGGTTTATTCTGAGGTGATTTATTAACAGAATAATACCACTTCTGGTGAGAGAAGTCATGGACAGGTTGGAATATTATCATTCTTGTCAAAGTATCTGATGCTTTGATTTGGCAAGTGTTATTGATATCTTTGATCAAATAATCTCTTTTATAGAAATTACTGGTTTAATTATTTATATGAAATGATATGGCTTTAAGAATAAATATATATTTTAGATTATTATTTTAGGAATGTTTCATGTTATAAAACAATTAAATATTTCATTAATTTAATTTACAATTTTCAATATTTTCTTCATCATCCACTGTCTCATGACTTAGTTTATCTTAATTTAATGTACTGGATTTGATTTTTTTTTCTGACAATATAGCTTTTGGTAAAAATTTAATCTGCCTATTTATTTTCTTAAAAAATTGTACTCAGCTTATGATATATGTTCAAATTTAATATTTTAAAGATAGGTATAAGTATTTTCATGACAATGATGCATGAGAACCCTGAAAGCACCCTGAATTTTGATTTTAGTATTCTATTATTGCATCTCTTTTAAAAGTTCCTTGATCATATAAACAACAATCCGGCTTTGAATTTAAAACATTTGTTCTATTAAAACATATAATAGTTTCAGAGATAAGATTATATAAAATTTACTTATTCTTTATTTTAAAATTGAATACATATATTGAAACAAAATGTTAATGTCTTCTATTAAGTTTGCTGAAGTAGGCCTTTTTACAACTTCAAAAATTATTAAATATTATTTTATAAGAACCACCATAAAATAAGAAATACTTTTAAAAAAGAATATGAATTTGACCATACTTTGTTCAAAGACACGACATTTTGTTGCTAAGGAATCTTAGAATTGATACCTCGAGTTTCAGTTGTTTATGTTGAACATATTTCATAATAAATAGGTAAGTAGTTAAGAAGTTCAACCAGTAATTAATTTTAAATATGTATTAGACTAATAATGATGATGCTATAAGCATTTATTTTTTATTGTTATTACTTATCGTTTGAAGCACAGTAGAAATATTCATTTCCTAGGAACGAATAAAAGAATTCACTGAAAATCTGGATTCATGGTTAGCTGAAGTTGAGGAATTAGAAACTTATGGAGACATAGAAGAGTTACGTGATTATCATGATAAGGCAACTAGCCTTGAGAACAGAGTTGTTGGTGCTATAACAACTATTGATAAGTTCAATGAAGAAGAAAGGTCTTTTAAATGGGAAGAAACTTTTTACCCTAAACGAAAACAGGTTTGTAGTGAATGATAATAAACTAAGGTTAATTATTGTTAATAACTTGCTGAAATCTCTCTTTTTTTTTTGTTTTGTTTTTTGCTCCTGATTCAGTGTCT
The DNA here is from genome assembly GCA_019009955.1 of Riptortus pedestris. Lineage (NCBI taxonomy): Eukaryota > Metazoa > Arthropoda > Insecta > Hemiptera > Alydidae > Riptortus > Riptortus pedestris. The sequence continues at coordinate 103,612,706 of CM032228.1, read as the reverse complement.
GACTTCAAAGTCAAGCAACATTGTACATTGTCAGTATTTAAATATATGACAGATCAAAATAATAATACACCAGCTTGCTACCAGAGCATGCTCTTCTAGCAGCAAGGGTTTGTCATGGAATTGGTCTGGAAAGTCCCATCATGTTGATTACAACAAAGCCAGCTAAGAAATAGTGCTCCCCCCTCTTCCCAGGTGGAATGAAATCCATTAGTGTACTGGAGAGTTTTCATAACAGGTCTTCCAAGCCTGAAGTTGAAACCAACATTGATGAGTACATGATTTTCTACATTGAGAGGAATGAAAGCATTTACTGTGGGGGAACTGCCTTCATAGACATACTCGATAGTTTATTTTACTTAAGGGAAGTTTTCTATAAAAGCATGCAATTAATTGGGTCTTCAACTTGTAATGAAATTGACATTACATTACATAAGCCCATTATAAATGGCCATATATTTTATATTCTGAGTATTCCCAGCACAGAGCACATTAAGATTATTAGGTATGAATGCTTAAATGTATTGTTTTTACCTTTAAATAAGAATTATATCCAATTTGGAGTGAAGTCACCATGTGCTCTAGCATTTTCATAGATAACGCCGATGGATTTTGATAATAACATTCACAGCTCTTAACGTCGGTACACTAAGTAATAATACGGATGAATTTCGATAATTAATTCACATTAAATGCACTTTTTGAGCGTATTTCGATCGGCAGTTCAAAGTTCACTCCCGGATTAGCCCTATAAAAGGACCCTCTTACGGAGGATTAAGGTCAGTCATATTCGGCATCCTCTGGAGGGGAGACCCTGGATCTCGTACGGAGAGTTAATCCTTCAGCTTGTTCCTGCCTGCCTAGGCTACTCTATCTCTCACGGCTAAGTCAGCACTTCTATTAAACAGCTAAGTCCTTTTATTGTAATATAGACTAAGTATTATTAAGTGTCCCCCATTATATTTATAAAGGTGCCTTTTCATTTTAATTATTAATATTTATAATTGGTGAATATTTTTATTATAAATAAATTTATATATTTGAATTTTAACTTGAGTCGATTGTTGGTGGCCCTTCCTAAATTCTTGTTAGTGGTTTGGTTGTGGGATTTTTTATATATTTCAGCTTCCACTGCTTATCACCGCAGCCAGATCGCAACAAACTTGATCAATTTATTTTATTTATTTACTATTTTCTTCCTGTCAATTGAAATATATATGTTTTTATGAATAATACATGGCTCTAAGTTTGACTGCCCGATTACCATCAGGTTTTCCATTGTGGCTAGATTCTTCCGTTAAACTTCCTAAACAGATACGATGTATATACTGCATGACACTCCTAGCTGTTAATTTATTAATATTTTTCTATTTATCCTATGATCACATTTGGAATATTACACATTGGTTTTATGAACTATTTATATTCCATTCAAAAATAAAAATTGATAAGATTATTTAAAATACATTCATGTTTTGGTCTAGTAAAAATATTTTTTTTCAGATTGCTGATAAACTTGCTCCTTATAAGAAACTATATGACAATGCTACTGAATTTGTTAACAAACATAGTAACTGGACCAAATCTAGAGTTGGTTCACATGATCCTGATACCATTGAATCTGATACTGGGGCATATTTTAGAAATATTTATAAATTAGAAAAAATTTTTATTGATCAGCCTGAACCTAAACGTTTAGCACAAGCAGTAAGTTTTCATATAAACACCATTGTTTCAGGGAATCATTCCTTATAATTGTTTATTACATGTACATTTTTTCTTAGAATAGTAATTGTAGAAATGAATAGGTGAAAGAAAAATATACTTGAAAGAATAGGAACTAGTAAAAATTATAATGAAAGTAGAACTAAACATATAGTTGCGAAAATTAAATACATGAAAAAATTAAACAGAGATAGTCATGTATTTGGGAAGTATGAAGTTGATCAAAGGGACCGACATATGTTCTCGGCAAGACCCGATCTTTCTGGAAGAATCTCGGCCTCATCCTTTGATGTTTTGCCGCTCCTCTATATAAGCATGTGCAACTTGACCGGCAGCTTCGTTTATTCTCAGCTTTGTTCAAGTGTTCATCAGTGCTACAGTGCGACTTAGTGCAGTGCGGTAAAGTGTTTTTATTTGAATAACAGTGTTGTGCCGTGACTCTGTAAGTAGCAGTATAGTGCCATGTTTAAGACAGTGCAGTGCCATTAACTTTGTGAAGTGTAGGACAGTGCAGTGCTATATTGCTTTAGTGAACTTCAGTGATCGCGAATGAGTTACTGGACTGTGTAATGACAAGAACAGTGAAGCTATCAGTGCAGACTGTGAGTAGTAGTTAAGAATAATTCACTAAGTGTGTAGTGCGTTGTTAAATAAATTGTGCAGTGATAAAAACTGTGAAACTTGTATGTTTAATTTTGCAATCCAAAAGAACTCTTATAAACAATGTTTATTACTGATTTTTTAATGAAAAGTAACAACTAATGCCAGAAGTGGGATTGCAAAATTAAAATCAACAAAAATGAAGTTCGAAGAACTAAAAGTGGAACATCTGAAGAAGAAGCTGGCTAAACTGGATCTGCCAACAACAGGAAATAAGGCTGAACTACAAAGGCGTTTGACAAGAAGGGGAATCGATATTAGTACACAGAGTTGGAGGATAGCTGTAAGTACTCCTATCTGAAGTAGCAATTTGGACTTAAATGCAATTTTAGCCGCTATGATGGAAAATAACCAGAAACTCTTGGAAGCTTCTAGAACTAATTGCCAGTGGTTAGAAGAAAAATTCCAGGAAGCTTCTAGAAGCAACTGAGAGAGAAAATCTTAGTGGAAGTCAGACAAGAATTCCAGGAAGCTTCTAGAAGGAACAGCAAGAAAATCTTAGCGGAAGTCAGACAAGAATTCCAGGAAGCTTCTAGAAGCAACAGGAGAATATCTTAGGGGAAGTCAGACAAGAATTTCAGGAAGCTTCTAGATCAACGAACGAAAAACTCCACAAAATATCAGAGGTATTGCGCAAACGAGTGGAAGCCATAGAGTAGTCAGTGAGTTTGATGAAAAACTCTGCGGCATTTCTGCTGCACAGAAGAAGGTTGAAGATAACGTGTGTCCAACCTAGGAAGAAAGATGGACGAAATACGTGAGCTACAATTCCAAATGGACAATCTACAAGTTCGAGAGGGTCCGGTGATACTCATTTCAGAATATTCTAGTAAGATGAAGACCCCAACTTTTGATGGTAGCATACTACTTAGTGTCTTTAAGTTCCAATTTGAGACAGTGGCCAACAAAACTTGATGGAATAATGAATAAAAAGCGGTAGAACTGATTTTGGCACTGAAGGGAACTGCTGCAGAAATCCTGGAGAGTTTACCGTCAGCTTGCAGGAATAATTATGAGGACATAATGGTGGCATTACAGCGCAAGTACGGCGGTGAACATAAGCGAGACACTTTACCGGATGGAATTATGGGGCTGAGTGCAGAAACCGAACGAGACGCTACAAGATTTTGCCATAGAAATCAAACATCTGGTGCAGCTGACTTACCCAAGTGAAAATCATCCGTTCCTGGATCAGTTTAAGATTGAAGCATTTGTGAATGGTATACGCGACCCAGATGTTAAATTTGTGGTGTGTGCTATGCAAAAATCATCCTTTGCTGAAACCATCTCTTATGCCCTAGCCCAGGAGACCGCTAAAGTAATTTCAAACCCACAAGTTTATAATGTGCGACATCTTGTTGCTGAAACACAAAATGGCGGCGACGAATGGAGTGACATAGAAGCAGTGGCCAAGCGAATACTGGAGGAGCAAAGGAATAGATCACGCGCCATATGCTTCAACTGCGGTAAGGTCGGCCACTTTCAGCGCAACTCTAAAGCACTAAGGAAAACGTTAAGATTTGTTTCTCTGTGGAGGGGCAACAAACGGGAGAATAACGCCAAAATCTCAAGGAGTGACATAGAACGGGTAGTCCAGCGAATACTGGAGGAGGAAAGGATTAGATCATGCACCGAATGCTTCAACTGCGTTAAGGTCGGCCACTTCCAGCGTAATTGCAAAGCACCAAGGAAAAGGTCGAGATCTATTTTCCCACGAAGAGACAACTAATGGGTGACTAACGCCCAAATCTCAAGAGCCAACGCTAATCTAGAACGGACTCGCACTGAGGGGCAAGAACTAGCTCCTAAAACCGAGGGCTCCACAATCTTCATTTCCATTATACGACAGAAGAACAGTAACCTTACTGCTCGTGGGCTCATCAACGGGAGGAAGCAGGTCCTCACCATAGACACGGGAGCGACACAGTCCATTATTCGACCCGATTTGGTAAAAAGGGGAGGTGGAACCGTTAAAGAACGTATGACTGCGAGCTGCCACAGGGATTCAGCCACCGTCTACAGACGAGCCAAGATGAGACTGACTATCGCCAACATCAGCACTGAACATGTCTTTGTTGTTGCTGACATAGTAGATGAAGTAATCATCGGTGCACACTTCATGATAGCCCAAGGTATTGGCCTGCACATGGGTAAGCAAATTATGATGTGCCGAAACGCAGAAATATCTTTGGGTGTTGGACAGGAGAGCAAGACCACAAGGAAGCTGCGTACCAATGACAAAAATTGTCACCTCGAGTGGAAGCCTGTTCTATTGATCATAGGAAACGGAGAAAACACGATGACGCTAAAGCCCTCTCAAGGCGGAAATGCAATGTAGAGTACAAAGATTGTACAAAAGCCAAGAAAGAGGAATGCGTCATTGATGTACGACTTAGCCATATGGGCAGAAGGGTGACCCTATTCTGGCTAAGGAAGACAATGGAAGGTCGACCCGGTATGAAATATTGGACAGCACTAAAATGACCAGTAACAAGGTGAAAGCCGTGCATGATAGAGCAGCAAATACGGAGGGATTTAGATTTACGGAAGGACAGATGGTTCTACTATTCAACACACAACGCAAGAAAGGATTATCCCCTAAATAGCAAATGCACTGGGAGGGACCTTAAAAGGTGATCAAGAGATTGAACGACATGGTCTACAGGATACAGAGATACCACCACCCGAGGTCTAAAATGAAAGTGGTTCAACTAGAGCGACTAGCCAAGTATGGCAACGACGATATTGAGCCTATTCGAGACGAAAAGGCTTAAGTGGGTGGCAGTGTTGGGAAAATTAAATACATCAAAAAGTTAAACAGATATACTCACGCATTTGGGAAGTACGAAGTAGATCAAAGGAACCGACAGATGTTCTCGGCAAGACCCGATCTTTCTGGAAGAGTCTCGGCCTCATCCTTTGATGTTTTTCCGCTCCTCTATATAAACATGTGCAATTCGCCCGACAATTTAGTTTATTCTCAGCTGTGTTCAAGTGTTCATCAGTGCTACAGTGGGACTTATTGCAGTGCGGTAAAGTTTTTTTATTTGAAGAACAGTGTTGTGCCGTGACTCTGTAAGTAGCAGTATAGTGCCGTGTTTAAGACAGTGCAGTGCCGTTAACTTCGCGAAGTGAAGGACAGTGCAGTGCCGTATTGCTTTTGTGAACTTCAGTGATCGCGAGTGAGTTATTGGACTGTGTAATAACAAGAACAGTGAAGCTATCAGTGCAGACTGTGAGTAGTAGTTAAGAATAATTTACTAAATGTGTAGTGCATTGTTAAATAAATTGTGCAGTGATAAAAACTGTGAAACATGTGTGTGTTTAATTTTGCAATCCAAAAACGAACTCTTATAAACAAAGTTTATTACTGATTTGGTAATAAAAACGTAGCAATATTATAATAGGTGTTTCACTGATTAAAGTAAATTTTAGTAGGTGACAGAGACTTCTGAATCTGCTCAAAAGCCTGTCACTCAGGCGGATAGTCTACTCAGATTTCATTCTTACTGGATTTAGATTTGTATTATATAATCCCACTTTCTATCTCGATTTCTTTCTAAATAAGAACTCTAGTTCTAGAAGAGATGTATATTCTTTAGTGCTGTATTATATTCTATAGTATTTCTTTTTGATGAACCATGTTCAGACAACATATTCTTTAGTTGCACCAAACAATTTTCCTGAAACTGTTTCATTCGTAAACCCATTCTTGAAAGCATGTGCATCACTCTTCTTGAGAACTTCTTAAAATTCAATTTCATTTTCATGGGAAAAAATTATTCCTTTGGTTATAGAATAACAAAGTTGTAAAATTAAAACTGATAGTATCTTAGTAGTTACTCTTACATATTAGTCTCAAATTGATTTTCAACTGAGTAAATGTAACACAACTCTTTAATTCGAGTAGCCATGCCATAATCTGTGTAATACAAGTTATGACACCCAACTAATAAGTGAGCTGTTTTCTTGCAACCAAATGCTTTATTTGAAAGTTACAATAGTAATATTCTTCACAAAGTAGATAATTCAACCTCGATTGTAGATGGATGGTCTTATTTTAGCTTTTAATTTTTATTTTGCAGGTACTTCAAAAAATTGAGGCTTTCAAAGTACATATGCCGTTAGTCATGACTTTAGGTAATCCTGGATTAAAAGAGCGTCATTGGGAAATGATATCTGAAATAGTTGGTTTTCCAATTGTACTGAATGATGAACTGACTCTTGCAAAATTAATTGAATATGATATAGAGGAGCATGTTTCAAAATTTGAAGCAATCAGTGATGCTGCAACAAAAGAGAATAATTTAGAGAAAGCCCTCTCTAAAATGCATGGTGAATGGGTTGACATGCAATTTTCAGTTTTGGAATACAGGTATATAAACATATAATGAAATATATTGGGAATACTTATGGGTCTAGTTTTATAGTGTTATAAATTCTATGAGGGTCTCAGGTTAGCCAGTGAGTTAAAGCATTGGCCTTATTCTCACATGGTAAACCTCAGAGTGGTGAGTTCGGTTCCTTCCTGGGTAAATAGGAATTTATTTAGTTTCAAACTCATTAAATAAAATCCTTAGCTCCCCCACACACAGTACACACCCCAGGGCCACCTTCCTTAGAGATACACCTTGCAGTAGGTATAAAATGCAACCCATTATTAAATATGGTGCGACGAACAAAGAAAACAGTCTCGGGCGAATCTGGGGTAAGGGCTGCTCCAGAGGGAATTGATTGTCAGCCCTCAACGTCGATAGATAGTGCGAGCAGTGCCCCAATGTTACACAATTCCATATGACCCCCGACTGTACCAACAGTCCATAATTCAATCTCTGAATTCAGCTTGGAGGAGGATGATTCTACACCCGCTCCAGCCCCCAATGTTACACAATTCCATATGACCCCCGACTGTACCAACAGTCCATAATTCAATCTCTGAATTCAGCTTGGAGGAGGATGATTCTACACCCGCTCCAGCCAGCCAGAAAAGGTAGGCCAAGGGGTACGCAACATCTCATGAAATGGACTAAGGACATGCATATTGCAGTTACTACCTAGCCATAAAATGTGACACTGAAAAAAACGGGATATACTAGACGCACTGAGTAGTATTGGATTGAACTCTATCCCCGGTTTACATTAAAGTCTCAAAATCTCTCAGATCAAGTTAGGCGCATATTGCGAACAGGTAACATACTGACAAGTTTTGAACTTTGAGGAAATTAAAAATGAAGTAAGGCAGACCATTGTACTAGAAAATGAAACTGAGCAAGTAGTTGTTAATGAGCCAACACCAATCAATGATATGGAACAAGAAGTTGAACCAAGAAGAGAAAATGCTGAAACAAATATCACTATTGTACTAGATGACCTGCTCATGTCTAAATTCGTGACATATGAGGCCGAACATCCCAAGAATTTCATATAATAAAAAATCATTAAGTGCTGTAAAAATTATGAATAATATTCTGGAGTCCTGTGTAATCAGTGGGTAATATCGAACAAATTAAACATTGGACTTATTCAGCTGCAAGAGGAATAGCGAGCATCTAGGAATAGTTTGAGAAGATAATAAGAACTCTCAGGACAAAGGCCAGCAAAGTCAGGATATTCCACCATGGCAGTGTCGATTAGAGAAAAAGATAGGTGACCTTCGTAGGAGAATAGGTATCTTGACTAACTTCCTGTGTAATCCAGATGGTTCTAGTACCAAGCTTAAAGGTAAAAATGAAGAAATTATTGTTCTTTACCTGGGCTTGATAAATGAGAACGATCTTATTAAGACTCTACGGACCTATTTAGACAAAGAAAAACAAAGGCTTGCTGTATATATGAAAAGGATACAGAGATAAAAAGAATCACATATGAGGAAGAAACAAAATGCACTATTGAGCACAAAAGACAAAATTTTTACCTCAGCATTGGCACAAGCATAGCTAAGAAGCAAATGAGATGATAATGCCAACAATTTGACCAATTATTGGGCAAATATTTGGGAAGTACCTGCGACTCATATAAGTGAACAATGGATAAAAGATCTCACACGAATTAATAAATGTTCCTCAAGTGGCAGATGACAGGATATCGGCTGAAGAAGTGACAAGCATTAAAAAAAAATGCATAACTGGAAATGCCCCGGTCAAGATGGAATTCAGAATTATTGGTTCAAGCATTTTACATGTCTACATCACATGTTAGCTAGGTATTATTTAGATTAGTTGACTGGCCATGTGCCTATACCTGAAGATTTCGCTGAGGGTCTGACCTATATGATTCCGAAAAAGGAACCATAGGTAAGGACTTAGAACCTAAAGATTACAGACCCATTACTTGCTTAAAAAGAATCTATAAACTTGTTACATCTATAATTAGTTCTAAAATAGCCATCTTGTTTCCAATGGGCTTTTTGCTCCAGAACAGTTAGGTTGTATAAGTGGTGCTAAAGGATGTAAAGAGTTATTAGTTATAGATTCATTTATTGCGTCTCAGGTCTCCAAAAAACAGCAGAATCTTTCTACAGCATGGATTGACTACAAGAAAGTGTATGACTCAGTGGTTAATTAACCCCCACTCATAGCTGGTTAATTGAAGTTTTAAAGGTTTATAAAGTTGTTCCAAATGTAACCAATTCATGTCCCGTCTTATGGCAACATAGAAAACTTTGCTTAGCATTGGAAAGAGGAAGACACAATTCCAAAGTGAGACAATTAAAATAAAAAGAGGTTTTTACCAAGGTGACAGTCTGAACCCCTTATGGTTTTGCTTAGCTATAAATCCCATGAGCCAAATAATTCGAGTCAGTGAATATGGTTACAAAATTTCTTTAGGTAAAATGAAACTAAAGTAAGTCATAGCCTTTATATGGATGACCTGAAGTTATATGCAAAGACACCTACCCTACCCAGTTGCAAAGCATGATAGACATAATAAAGAATTATAGTGATTCTGTTGGTATATCTTTTGGGTTAGATAAATGTGTTGTCTTGCATATTTCACGTGGTCAGAAAATGACTACGGATAATATAATAGTTTCTGAAGAAACCTATATTCACGAACTAAAAAGGACTGAGTCATGCAAATATCTTGGTTTTCAACAGAATTTGAAAAAAGCGAAAACGGTTGTAAAGCCCAATTAAAAAATGAATTTATTGAGCGCTTGTGATTTATTTTTAACAGCTATCTTTCAAGCCGATATAAAATAAATGCAGTAAATAGGTGGGTGATACCATCTCTTGTCTATAGTTTTGGTATAATAAATAAGTCTGACACTACTCTTTACTCTTGATGAGTTGGATAGACTCATAAGAACGGAAATGACAAAAGCCAGAATGCACCATCCGATTTCATTTATGGCCAGGCTGTATTTATTGAGGAAACAAGGAGGAAGAGGCCTCCTCAACATCCGAAACCTATGTCAGTCTGAGGAAGTTAACCTGAGACATTACATAGGATCGAATGATAGCTACGTCTTTAAAGAAATTGTTAAACTTGATGAGGGGTTTATGGCCTTGAACTTGTAATGTAGTAATAATCCTGAAGTTATTTGAATCCCATTTTCTTTTGTAATGGAAAAGCAAGGAACTTCATGGTCGTTACTACAGTCGCCTTTATGACTCGGAGGTAGACTTGGCTTATTCTGTTACGTGGTTGATGTCTGGAAAGCTGTTTTCAGAAACAGAAGGTTTCATTACAGCTATTAAAGACGAAGTAATTGCCACCGGATCATGCAGGCGTCATATCTTCAAGGACAGTAGTGTTTCAGACAAATGTAGGTTATGCAACAAATTGTATGAGTCCATTTAACATATTACGGTTGGATGTGAAATACTTGCTGGGTCCGAATACTTACAAAGACACAATAATGTGGCAAAAGTATACCATCAAGCTTTAGCAGAAAAATTCGGCATGGTAGACAGGAAGGTCGCTTATTATTGCTATAATCCTCAAAAAATGTTGGAAAAAGATAATGTAAAGATGTTTTGGGATGAAGAGATGATAACTGGCCATACTGTGCATCATAACAAACCAGATATTCTCATTATTGACAAGACATATAAGACTGCTGATATTATTAAACATTGCAGTACCCAATGATGAGAATATTTGAAAATACTATACTAAAAAAATTAAGAAAATATCAAGAATTGGCTATTGAGCTTAAAGCAGTATACAAACTGAAGTCTTCCATAGTCACGACTATTATAGTAAGTAGAAATGGGCTCATGCCAAAAACCACAATAGTAGTACCAAGAATTTAAATCTGTCAACAGAAATTATAAAAGAAGCACAGCAAGGGGTACCTCTTGATACTGCTAGAATTTTGCGAAAAAATTTTAAATTCCCCTTAACATATATCGAAATTATAAATCCATATCAGCTGGATTTTCCCCCAATGTGGATTTTACTCCAGTTTTTTCTGTGTATAAACCTCCCTGTAATAATAATAAATTGTGTGCATTGCTTTGATTTATATTACTTACTAACTATTCTGTAACAAAAGGTCTGGCTGGCTTGTTACTTGGATATTTTGTTTTTAACTTTAACATTGTAACTATGGTACCTCTTACCAAGCTAATAATTCAATTTGAAAATTATTCTCTAGTCACAACTGTCACCTCTGAGTATTTGTTCTTACATTAAATAAATGAGAAAGTACACAGAACACAACATTATTTATATTTGGGTTGCAATATATACATATTAACAGATTATAATGAGGTTATAATATAATTTTATAGTAGCATTTTTTAGTTTTAGAATTTAGGTAAATTAAATAGCAGTTTAAATATATACATATATCCCCACACTCATTACTAAAGAGAATGTAACCAATTTGAAACAATGGATTGAGATACCAGATTTCACTGGGTATAGGAATATTTAAAATAGCTACAGACAGTACCAATTGGGTGTAACTAAGAGGCATAGTGTGTAGATCTTGATGATATATCCCAACAGTACTTGCACTGATCCATGAAGTACTGTGAGCAATTTATATTTAACATACTCACAGATGATTTGCATATCCAAGTTAAAATGTATAAACAAAATAATTTTTTTATTTCTCAGGGATAGTGGAACTTTTATAATTAGTGGCATAGATGATATTCAGTTGCTTCTTGATGATCATATTATAAAAACTCAAACAATGAAAAATTCTCCATATATTAAACCATTTGAACAACAAATATTGTAAGTTTTTTTTTTTTTTTTTTTTTTTTTTTTTTTTTTTATTGTTTTAATCAATTTTTAAGTTAATGAAATTTACCATACAAGAAAACGTGTGTACATGGGTCCATGCATATGTGGGCATGTGTGTGTGTATTTTACTTATTCATTTTCTTGACCACTTTTTTTCAGATTTCCTTTAGGGAAAATCTGTCATTGAAGCTGTTCAGCTCAATGGCTGTAGCCTCTGACATCCCTTCCACGGGGGTTACAGGGCTTGAGGCTTACACCTGTGCGTCCTGTGCCTCTTTATCCTTATCACACCCTCCAAAGTAATCATCCTCCACGTCGTACAGTTGACCAGGCCACATCTCAAGTATAGACAGCTCTTCCGGTAGTAGTGCTGACACTGGTGAGGGTCTGTCAACCGCTGTCTACCCCTCCTAACTTGAATACGTTTTCTTTAGGTGATTTGCATGGACCACAATCTGGTCTCTAGTACTATGTAGTAACAATTATTTTAAAACTTTACAAATTTGTGACCTTATGAGGTATATTAACAAGTATAGAATTTTTTTTTTCTATATTGTCACTTGACAAAATGTAAATATGATGACAGTTAAAATATGGATTAAGGTAGGGGTATTTACCTGTCTTTTAAGATTCATTAGAGGAGATAATACTAGATTTTATTTCCATATGCATTATGTAATATTCATTAAAGCTTGATTACTTTAACTCATTAATACAAAAATTATTCTTTAAATATTTAACTGAACTTGGAGAAATAGTTCAAATCATTGGACTGAGAAGAAAAGGAGGGTGATCTATAAAGTAGTCTAGAAGGTGATTACTTGTGTTTTGCCCATACATATAAAACAAAAATGTATGTTTCATAGAGCATGGGAAGCTAAGCTTATTCTCTTACAAGAAATTATGGATGAATGGTTGAAAGTTCAAGTAACTTGGCTTTATTTGGAACCTATATTTTCATCTCCTGATATTCAACAACAAATGCCTGAGGAAGGGAGGAAATTCAGTGCCGTTGATAAGGTGTGGTATAGTTGAATGCATTGGCGTTAGCAAATAAGTATTAAAAAAAATGAAATTAATTTACAGCTAGTTGTATTTGTTAAATATTATTCATTACAATCGTAAACAGTTCTGCACATTCTAACTGGTTATTTCATAAAGCAATTGTAGAACACTGTCAAGGATGCAGGTATCACACAACTATGGATGAATAATCATTCCACTTGTTTGTCATGTAGTCATTGCATGCTTCACCTTTCAAATGTATGTTTATAATAAAGTGAACTTAGACATGTTTTACTCCATTTTTATAAAAGGGTCTTTGGTATTCGAAGACTCCTTTGCAGGGGATTCATTACGAGTATTTGAAATCGGCTTAGGTTGAATGGTGTCATATGAATTATCAACTATATTTCTCCAGTGTCCCATCTTGCTTTGTGTATATACAAGACTGCCAAGAGCCGTGTAAGCACTCCAAACACCACAAGAAAGACAGTTGGAACACCAGAGAAATATTGTGAATAATTCATGACACCACTGGAACTTTAAGCCAAGTTCCCCGTAAAAGGGTATTATGAAATTATAATTAATTGTACAAATAATACTAGGTGTAGTTACTTGTTGGTTACTGAGTTTGTGGTTTGTATTTCATTTTATTTTTTAATAATAAGACCACATTATGCATTATCAACTTTTTGTTATTTTTAATTAAATACAAGAACAATATATGTGTGTCTGTCTGTCTGTCTCTCTGTGTCTCTCTCTCTCTCTCTCTCTCTCTCTCTCTCTCTCTCTCTCTCTCTCTCTATATATATATATATATATATATATATATATATATATATATATATATATATCTGTGTGTGTATGTGTGTGTGTGTGTCTGTGTGTATCCTTTAATAACATAAATTATTTATACAGTACTTAATTATACAATAATTCAGTGTGCACATGTGTGTATTATTTTTTTTCCAAATGTTTCTTCAAAAATTTAGTCATTCTATATTTATATTTAATCTGAGTAGAACTACAATTTGTTTGCCATCAAGATTTAGGGGCTATTTTTGATTTGAAAATGAATTGTTCTGCTGAAATGAAAGACCAAATGTGCTCCTAATTGGAATAGTCATTAATTAACTAATCTGATCTACCCGTACCCCTCCAAGAAAAGTTATTAATGAAGTATTCCATTTGAATGACCATGTCAGAGCAAACTTAATAGTTCATACTTAATAAATTCAATGGTAAATCAACAACTTTCGAGTTTTTTTTAATGTGTCCCTCATAAAAAATTAATTATTGAGGGAAGAACATAATTTATTAAAACTTTAATTAATCTATTAAGTGTGAATGTTGTTTATTTTATTAATTTTTATAATTTGAGTATTTATTATCCGTATAGCTACTAGGAATTTATGAAATTAAAATTTCCATCTCGAACCATAGCTAACAGGTTAGCTTGAATATACTCATTTATATAGACAATTTCTACTGAAATTTGCAAAATTTGCAATTAAATTTGGTTGTTTAGATATGGCGAGACATTATGAGAACAGTTTCTGCAGATTCCCATGTTATGGTTGTTGTAGAAATAGATAAAATGCTAGATCGATTAAAAAAATGTAACACATTGCTTGAGGTTATTCAGAGAGGATTAAACGACTATTTAGAAAAGAAAAGATTATATTTCCCTAGATTTTTCTTTTTGTCAAATGATGAATTACTTGAAATATTATCAGAAACAAAGGATCCCACTAGGTATGTATAAAGGAATGTTCATTTATTCGTTTTTTATTCTTTTATACATGTAAAAAAATGTTTTCTCTGCATTTGACCTTCCTAAAGGAAGTACTTATAATATAAAAAAAAAATAACAAAATTTATCAACTGTTGACTTAAAGCAAATCTATAAGGCATTAAAGCAACTCTACTTCCCTTGACACATGTAGACCTGATACTAATAAAGACAATTAAATATCGCACATGTACTGATTACATTATATACTTATATGTTCTGTCAGATTCTGTTTAATGGTGCCAAACCTTCTTTGAGGCAAACTTTCTTCTTCAGTAATATTGAAGTCAGTTAACTGGCCACCAATATTGGAAAACTGTCACAAAACAGGAGAACCATTTAATTGTTTCTTCACATTAGATCCCCCTTCCAAAAAAAAGTTTGCTGATGATATGACAGTCATAATGAATTTTCAGAAAACTCCTGAAATATTACTACTAATATTAATCAGATGCTTCTAAGAGAGATTACTTTATAATGGATTACTTTCAATTGAAAATTTACTATTGTGAAAATATACTAATTTATTAGAATGGCAAAAAGATTACTCCTATAAGCAGTAATGATGATGTTTTAAATATCTAGGTTGTTTTTTTTACATGGGAATTGGTCAGCAATGATAATGTAGTTAACATTATGAATGAAAATATTAATAAACTTGTCTCATAAAACATTTTGAAAGCTGAACAAAAGTTAAATATTTTTACCCAACATATTTTTGCCTGCTTTAATCTATCTATTGCAAACTTCCCCTCGGAATAAATTGAAGTCCAACCTATTAGTTGGTGCAGACATTACTTTAAGAAATCTCTTTCTTGTCTCTTGTCATAGCTATATTAGGTTTGACAGCAAACACCAACACTCCAATGTTCTTCACACTACATTGTTTCAGAGGCATTGGATTAATATTCTGCTCCTCTTCAACACCTTTCCACTCCCAAGAAATTTACTAACATGCTCGATGGGACTTTCCAATCAATTTTCAATTATGAAAATGGGGCTAATGAATGCTGCCAATGTCTAGGGCTGGATTCACTATTTGTTAACAATGTACATATTAAAAAGATAAGACATCTCTTACGTGAGAAAGCTTTTGAAGACTGGGCCACACATCAATGTCAAGGTTTTGGTGTCATACACTTTAAAGATAGCCTGAAAGCCAATAAATTATAATAATATATATGTTCAAGTGTTTTCAAAATAAACATGATCTATTGCCCATTGTGATGTGAGGTGTACCTGGTGTGGAGGAGATATGGGACCACTCTGCCATAAATGTTGAAGAGAGAACGAATCTCCAGCCCATGTTCTGGGCAAATGTCCCAACAACATGCTCCTTATCAATTGTAATAGCATTAAGCATTAGTAGAGCTTTTAGATAAAATAAATTAAATGTACTTCAAAGAAGTCAGTAGTTTAGATGAAGATGGGGATAACTAGATTTGCAGACAAATCTAAGAGTTTCACTAAAAAAATAATGGAGAAGCCCTCATACTGATAAGCTTTGAAACCAATGACCGACCACAAACAAGCTGAGAAGATTGACTCTGAAAAAAAAAAAGTCTATGAGAAGTGTGTAAAATACTTTGAAGAAAGTATAAAGAAGAGTTACAGAGAAAGAATATTCTCAATCCATGGGCTATTAACATAGCCTGTAACACACAAGCCATGTACTGCAGTCTACAAGGTTAAAAAAGGCAGAATTTTACGGCTTGCTGAGTCCATTATTGTAGATTCACTCGGCATAATCAACAATCATGTCAATGGATATTAATTTTTAGCATTTTTTGTTTATTTGATGTGTTTAGTCCCCTCATTCTTTCTGCTCCGTTTTGTTAGTTTTAGTAGTTCTTTAACCTATTTAGTTATTCTACTTGTACAACCTGCTTCATTTTTTAATTAATGTCTATAGATGGAATTAATTAGTATGCTATGTAAGAAGGAACTGAAATTATTGTAATTGGGCATCTGACATTTTTTAAATAAATTGTTTTCTCTCCATGCGTATTTTTGGTTCTGTTTTATATTTTAGTATTTATTTTATACCTTTTCGTAGATTTCCTGTATGGGACAAAGTGTTTTCTATTTTTAAGTAACAAAAGAAAAAAAACACTTAATTAAAAAAAAAAAACCTACAACATGTCACATAATAAAAAATTGCATTTAATATTAATGTTACATTCTTTAAAACATGAAAACATATTTATACACACAACATATTTATTTTACATATAATGTTGTTGTTTTGAATGCTATATTGCACTATTATCATCATAGTAATAAAATATCTCTTTCAGAGTTCAGCCTCACTTAAAGAAGTGTTTTGAGGGCATAGCAAAATTGCATTTTACTGATGAATTGGATGTTACCAAAATGAAATCGAGTGAAAATGAGATAGTTGATCTTGTTGATGTTATCAGTACTTCCGCAGCAAGGGGGCAAGTTGAGAAATGGTTGCTTTTACTAGAAGTTGATATGAAGAAAAGCATTCATAAAGTAAAGTGTTATATTAAATTCCTTATTCATATTTAGCCCTTTAGTTGGGAAGCTCTTGATATGATGTGTGTGTTTGTGTGACACTCACACAGTGCAATCTCCATAATTGAAGTTAATCTGAACTGGCCGAGAAAAAAATAAAATAAATTGTATTTATTTTTTTTAAGAACAGTCCAAGGTAATGCTTAAAATTGAAAAAGATGTGAGCAAGAGGAAAATCATGAAGCTGTATAGTTGGATTTCCAGGAATTGTTTTGTGCTATACTACTCTAATTTCCTATGTATTCCCCAGCACCTTCTTCTTCAATAAGGCAGATGAAAGTCAGGAATTAATCACTATTCATTTTTCTTTTCAAGTGGTTATTACATATTTTCCAACATTTAACAAATAATGCCAACATTTCATAGGAAAAAGTTAAGACAATTAACTTTGAAAGCCTCTCTACAACTTCTGATCCCGCTTGAGGGTTGTCAACATTATTTTACTTAAATTATTTATTCAAAACATTAAACTGTTTGAATGTTTTCAGAATTTATATACCTGGTGGAAATAAATAATAGTGATACCATAAAAATAATTTAAGGGATGTGAGGGGGCGGGATCGTAGCCCTCCCTGCAAACTGAGTTACACTTTAACTTATCAATCATATTGAGTTTAGTCGCATAATGTCTTTTGTCATAATAGCATTACCAAGTACCTTTTAATAGTTATGATAATTCATAGTTTTTTAATAACGTCAACATATCGGAAGAAATAAGATAATATTTATCAGAATTTTCATTTCCCACAACTTCCGCTATCACACGTTGTGCCAATTCAGCATGACTTTTTTAAATAATAAATTATAAAAGTTAAATCATTGAAATGCTCTTATAGTTTACATTTCTATTGGAAATAAATAACATAGTTTTTTCTAGTGAGAATAAATTACAAATGAGGTGAGGGAGGGGGGGGGGCGAGCAGATATTTATAACCTCGCTAATTCGAATCATACTTAGAAATATCATATGAGTCTAAAAACAATGAGCGAGCAGGATTGCGGTTTAAAGGGGAAGCCTGAAATGAAAATGAGGATAATTCGTTTCTTATTGGTTTTTCGGCAATGATGCATATAACAAAAGTTGTTTATTTTGTGTTTTTAAAGTTGTATTATTACTTTTAGTACTTTTATTATATACACTTTTGTCGTATACAAGTATAAATGAGATGTACACTAAAAACTATAGCAGGAGACATCAATTTAGTTAGACACAAAGGACTGAACCAAACTAAACAAAATTCGGTATGCAAATGAGCATTGACTCCCTCATGATTACAAGCTGTACCAACATTGCTAGGAATGAGCAGGAGTGAGGGTTATAAGGCAAGTCTGAAATTAAAAATAGTGATATTTCATTTTCTATTGTTTTTTCGGCAAACATGTACATAACAAAAGTTTTTTATTTTGTTGTTGATAAGTACACATACGAATACAAAGTTTCTTCATTTATTTATGTTGTAAACATTTTGAATAGTGGAGAGTGGTTGATCAAGAATTCATGCATTCATTTTTTTTTTATTCTCTGAGATTAAAAAATTTGATAAGTTCCTTATAGCAACTAGGAGAAATAGTAAGCTAAAGACATGAGATGGGAAGTGTAAAAATATTGTTCATAGTAAAGACAAAAGAAATTTCAATCATTATTCAGACTCCCTGCAGTCATGATTTTCCAAGTGAAGCTGGGTACCTTAGTATATATATATATATATATATATATATATATATATATATATATATATATATATATAAGGTACCCGGCTTCGCTCGGGAAATCATTTGAGGCTGAATATTGAGGGTATTTTTATAGCAAGGCTTCAATGTGTACAAGTATACTTCCTGTCTGGGCGTATTATTTTTCCATAAGGGTAACTGTGGGGACTTATAGAATAGAAAATTTAATTAAAAAGAGTAAATGAAAATGAGTTCCTAATCAATCCTCTCTACTGTTTGACACACCGTGAATAATTCAAATCATGATCATGGATAGCATTTATTATAATGAAATAGTATCTATAATGCACATATTTTCTGTCAAACCCACTCCGAGCACACATAGTTTAGAAATAGTCGGTTATAAGTAGAAAGAAATTCCAATAGTGCCAACATTTAACAGGAAATAAGTTAATACAATTAATTGTGTGAGTGGGCCTCCGTGCGACTTTCCCTTCTGCTTGAGATTTATAACCTCACTAATACGAATTATACATAGAACTACAATATAAGTTGAAAAACAACATTATTACGCCTATTACAAATAAGCATTAATTAGTATTAATACAATTGGTTACCCCCCCTATAGTTTTTGCGAATACCTCGTTTATACTTCGTTAACGACAGAAGTGGATACATCAAAAGTTATTCTAAATAACAAATAAAAACCTTCTGTAATGTGCATGAGACAACAGGCTTCTCGGATAACCCCCCTCCCTCCCCCTGAGTTTTGTTTAATTCGGTTCTTTTTTGCGCCCAATAAACTTGTTGACTTCCGTTATAGGTTTTAGCGTATATCTCGTTTATACTTCAGTATACGAAAAAATTATATATAACAAAAGCTACTTTAATTATCACAATAAGTAACGTATGTTACGTGCATCCATTGAAAAACCAATGGGAAACAGAATATAGCAATTTTTCATTTCAGGCCTCCCTTATAACCCCCACTTCCGTTTGAACCTATAAATTTTAATATAGCTTATAATCATGGATGAATTAATGTTAATTCACATACCGAGTTTTTTCACATGGGGATGCAATGCCATGGTTTGGGGATGCGTAGCTTATGATGGAGAAGGAAATCTTTTACCTATTGAAGGGATTTTAAATGCAGGAGGTTATACGAGAATTTTGAGGGGCAACCTCTTAGCAAGTGCACCTAAATTGGGAATCCAGCATCAGTTAATATGCATGATCGGAAACATGCAGCCAATGAAACTAAAGAATACAGCCAATAAAACTAAAGAATGGTTAATATTTAATGTTCGTCAACAAGTGGACACCGTTCCACAGTCACCAGACTTGAATATAATTGAAAATGTATACCATGCATTAGACCAAAATGTTCCAAAACACCAGATAACTGGAAGGCGCCATCTGAAGAATCCTTTAGTATGAGAATAAATCAGATCAGATCAATCCAGATTTAATTAAAAACCTTGTACACTCAACGCCAAAACCTTTAAAAGCAGCAATTAACACTAACAGATTACACACAAAATATTAAATTTAAAAAAAAAGTTAAGAAAAAGTGTGATGTACAAATACTTTTTTCCCAAAATTTTTGTAAGAATTTTATTTAACTAAGCAAGAAGTTTTTCATTTGAATTACATATGTATTAATTCCATTTAAATATACTTCTTATTTATTACGTTATAACAAATTTGTATTACCTAAATTCCTGATTTAATAAATGAAAACCTGGTGTGCAAATACTTTTTTCCCCCACTGTAGGTTAAATTGTATATAAATAAGCTAAAATCTTTTCTGCCACTTTAAAAAAAAAGAGTCAAAAGATAACGACCTATGAATTATTTCCCTAATTTACTAGATAACTGCGCAAGATTTTCTATGTGGAGATTGATTTACAACAGTAACAGTGGTAACTTTTTATAACTCTCAGAGTAGTTAACTTAACTAAATCCACTAAAAACGGATTTTAAACTCTTTATTGTTTTAAAAACACATATATTGATAAGTTAGTGGTATTTTATATTAGCCAAGTGAAATGTATATAATTGAATGAAATCCATATTATTTCTATTGTAGAAGTCATATTTTTACTGTAACCCATTGATAAATACTGTAGCTAATATAAAATAATGTGTTTCAGATGGTTGCAGAAGCTATGGTTGCCTATCCTAAGAAATTACGTCATCTGTGGGTTATGGATTGGCCTGGTCAAACTGTTCTAGCAGTCTCAAGTACTTATTGGACAACTGAAGTACATAATGCAATCCGTAAAAAAACAGTGACAAGATATAAGAATCAGTGTAATTCGCAAATAGATAAAATTGTTGAACTCGTTCGTGGTAAACTTGAAACACAAATTAGAACTACTCTTGGTATGTTGGGTTAATAGATTTTTCTTACAATAATTGATTAGAATGAGCCTATGCACATGAGATAGATTGTCTATTCCAGGTGTTTAGTATTTACATTTTTTTTTAATTGTGTCATTAATTACAATCAATAAAATTTTAAAAACTTATTTTATGATATTTACTTACACTCTGGTTCTATATTGCCATAAGATGTCAACTCAGTATGGATAAATAAACCTCATGTGTAACCTGACTGGTTAATTATTCTTAACGAATCCAAGATAATGGTTCTTTTAGGGGCAGCCAGTCTTTATTTTCAATCCCAACTTCTTCAAAAACTCTGCAGTATTTTTCGGGATTTTTCCCTTGATCCAAACCATAAACCCTGAACCTTAATTACTAACCAAAATATGATAGCTGACATATTTGAAGACAAGGAATAGTTGCTAACTTAGAACTTGCCAGGAAACTTAGAAATTATTGCTAATTTTTTAGAATTAGTTATTATGAGAGCAGAACTTAGTTTTATTATTCACAACATTAAAATATATTTTGTTTTTCTTCTTTTGGAATAACACCCCCCCCCCCCCAATTATTGTTGATAATCTTTGTCTTTAGTAAATCAACAAGCATATTCATCACATCAAATGAGAGTAAAACAACCACGATTTGTCTTAATAGTTTATGATCATTGTATTTTCTTAGTATTAAAGTTATCAAAGGAATGGTCATTAATAAACAGTTTAAAAGCCATATCTAAGTTCTGTGTTAGCTTATGAGTAGGCAATTTGGTTACAATTATAATTAGTCTAAATGGTTGGTTTTCTTTTAATCTAATCAAACTATGTGCAAGCAAAATACCGCTAAATAATATATTTAATATTTTTGATTCACTAAACTAAAAAAAAAATAAAAACCATATTTCTGATATTGAAAATATGCTTATTGATTGAAATTTAAAAACAAAAATACGACTAGACATCAATGATCAAATTATTAACCCTAAGGCTGTTACAGACTTATTTATCAGTCCATGGTTTCCTGTGCCAGGAATTCTACGAGTTAATATATCATATATCAGTTTATTGATATAATAGTCCAGTGTGTTTAGCAATGGACTTCTATGAACCACTATATTAGTTCTTCCTCTAATGTCATCTGTTGAATTTTTAAAGAAGCTGCATTGTCCTTCAAAGCTGATATATGTCATAGGGATTTATTTTTCTCTGGGGGATTCCCTGTATATCTAATTTTTCAATTCAGTACTGTTACTCATTATACTTACATATTTAGTCAGTATATTTTCTGCTTTTCAAGGGAACAGTTAAGAGTTTGAAAATGTTAGGAACAAGAATTTTTCCTAATAAAGAAATTTTGTTAGAACTTTTTATGGGTGTGAGTGAAAGTGTAGGTGATTCTTCAGATTATGATGAGGATCTTGATTTTCAATATCGAAATGTGTCTATTAGGGAAATGCCTGCAATTAGTTACTGGAACATAATTAAAACAACTGTCCAATAAAATAAAGATGTAGCCGTTGGGTAGCTCATATACTATTACTTTCCTTATGCGTCTCTGTGTAATATCTTTGGTAAGTAAGAACAACATCAGATGTTAAAGTCAGATTGGGTTTTCAAAGAATAGTGCTATATATTTGCTGATCATGTATTCCATTGTTCTGTATGGACCTCTTGCATCTTGACACTTAACGTATACAGGCAAGAGCTAAGAAGCTCACATTCTATAAAATAGTTTTAAAAATTTGCTCTTTTTTGTTGTCGAAGATGGTGTATTCTCCAATCAAGTTCAGCCATCATGGATACCGAATTCTAGCGGCTGATTGACATAGGGATTAACATATTGTTGAGAAAACGACACACATGAAAAGTTATACAGAGTTAATCTGTATTTAAGGAGTACGAAGTAGATGAAAGGAATGACTGATGGAAGGACCAGGACCATTGGTGCCAAAGAATGTTCTCGGACCACCTGTCTGGGATCTAGGACAGTCTGGACCTTTCTCTTTGATCTTAGCTGCCCGTCTATAAACGTCGACCAGCTCGCCACAACAGTTTAGCTTGTTCTCAGTTCTCATTAAGTGAATAACAGTGCATTCAGTGCAGCTTTAGTGGATAGTGTTTTTAGTTTCGGTACAGTGTTTATGTAAAGAACAACGTAGTGTCGTGTTTATGTAAAGAACAGTGTAGTGCCATGTTTGTGTAAAGAACAGAGTAGTACCGTGTTTATGTACAGAACAGAGTAGTGCCGTGTTAATATACAGAACAGAGTAGTGCCGTGTTTATTTAAAGAACAGTGTAGTACCGTGTTTATGTAAGGAACAGTGCAGTACCATGTTCTTTGTGAAGATCAGTGAAGTGCCGTGTTTTTGTGAGCGTGAGTTATTGTATTGTGTGAAGTTATCAGTGCATACTGTGAGTAATAGTTAATAATAATTTACCAAGTGTGTAGTGCATTGTCAAATAAATTGTGCAATGATAAAAACTCTAAAGATTGTGTGCTTAATTTTCCAATTCAAAAGAACTCTAATAAACATTGTTTATTATTTTAGTAATAAATGTCACAATATTAATAAAACATTACTCCATCATTTTTTGAAAATAAGAAACACTTTTATAATAAATATAATCTGCTTTCTTAATTCCAATAGGTGCTCTTGTTGTCATTGACGTTCATGCCCGTGATGTTGTTGCTTCACTAGAGACTGGAAAAATTGCTAAAGACGATGAATTTCAATGGCTTTGTCAGCTGCGATATTACTGGTTGGTATGTAACCATGTTTATAGGTTTTATTCAAATATTATTTAATTTATGTTACTAAGGTTAATCAGAATGTTTTATTCCAAGTATATTAATAAATTCTAGGGTCCCAGGTTAGTCATGTGTGTTTTGATACTGGTGTTAATACTAATAACGATAATGAGCTCTTTGATTATTTATATATATATATATATATATATATATATATATATATATATTGAATAAACATGAAGAAAAAAAAAGAACTGTGGCCTACGATTATTTATCGTCTTCTCCTCATACAATTGGGCTATCCCAAGGTTCCTTCCCTTCATTGATTTTTTTGTGCCATAGGAGGTTTATCCCACTGATACTCTCTTGTGGCCAATTTTCCCCATTATTATTCTAGAAAATCACTTCTAATCTTCTCAACAGGCACTTCCATGTCGACTCAACCTTGCAAATCCTTTTCTGATGCTCATTTTCTCAGTCGGATTTTCTCTGATTTCCATTAAACACCATCTTCAGGGAGTTATTTAAACTCAAGCCTTCACTGTCTCTTAATTTATGATTCTTCCAACTTTGAGGTTCTGATGCCATTGTTCATTAAGACGACTCTTGACTGGCCCATTTGCAGAGGACCTATCAGCCATCAGAAAGGCAA
This sequence comes from Riptortus pedestris, assembly GCA_019009955.1. Lineage (NCBI taxonomy): Eukaryota > Metazoa > Arthropoda > Insecta > Hemiptera > Alydidae > Riptortus > Riptortus pedestris. Next base: position 103,588,332 of record CM032228.1, on the reverse strand, counting down.
CCTCCTCCACTTCTTGATTATCCAAACATTAGTCGAGCAAAATGGAAGAAATGGTAGCTTGAGTGTCTCACTACATTTTATTCGACTCATTATCTACAGCTGGGAGATTTAATGCCATCAAACAAATCCATTTACTTACCTCTCCACTGGCAGCATGCCAGATTGTTCTAGTTTTCCCTGTTGCCTATGAAATTGTTTCTCCTACTTCTGTAAAAACTTTATCATGTTTCTATGCCCAGCATTCTCTGACATGTTTTGCAGGTTACAGATAATTCATTTTAATTTATGCATATTATTTTGGCCTTGCTTTGGATCTATCCTAGGGTGGGTTGCTGTTTTATGGTGGTCCACCCCCCCTCCTTGTACTACCCATTAGCAAAATTAAGGTCTTTGTTGAATTTCTCATTTTTCGTATCTTCCGTTATCATAGTACTATTTCCCAAATTATAAGGTCTATCAATTGAGTTTCTCTTTGTTTCCTTATTTTGTTTTAATTTAAATTGTTCACTTAGTTAATTTGTTTGGCTTAGGTTCAGCCTTTTTATCAGAGGGTCCTGATGATCATATTCAAAATGGTTGGCTCTATGTGTATAAGGAGATGTTCTTACTTTGTCCTGTAGATGTTTCAAATAATTACTTTCTTTTTCCTTTGATCCCACTGACCTTCTTTTCCATCTTTTCTTTGTCTATGGCTATGAATGTGGACTGCTCAAGGCGGGTGATGTACAATATATTACACATAAAATTGTATTCTTCCTAAATACTTAGTCTTAGCGTCTCTAATTAAAGAACTCTTTTCCTGATATTTCTTATGTATTTCACTCTCCACATATACTTATCCAATTGAAATCAAGATATGTAATTAGTTGGTGTATGCATACCTGTGAGGTATTTATCCCATATTTTCTAATTTTGCCTTTTACATATATTTCAGTCACTTTTTAAAATCTACCAGATATCTGTCAGTTTCATAATTTATTATTATACAATTATAATTCTTATTCACCCCACATGTCCCATGATGTTTTATAGTATTGCCAAATAATTGTCAGATAACTGTATAACTTAAAAATATTGAAATCTTTTATTTCATTATTTAATAAAATTGTTTATTTTGTTATAGGAAAATCAGCTTGTAGCTTCAATGATTAATTCTTCTTTAAACTATGGCTATGAATACTTAGGAAATTCTCCTCGTTTGGTAATAACACCTTTGACAGATCGCTGTTACAGAACACTTTTTGGAGCTCTTAACCTTCATTTAGGTATAAATTCAAGCATTTCATGATTTTTATCTGGATTTCTTCTTATTCCTAGCCCTATTCTAGCTATAAAAGGGGGTAACCTGAAGATAATCTGTCCCAATTATCCATACTAGTGCAAAGATGGTTTTAAATAAATTTCATTACCTACATTAATTCATAGTTATTCCATAATGGCAAATAGATGAGTCATCATTGGTCATTGCTTAATGATTGCACCAAGATGCTCTTATCTTATGTTTAACAGACTGAAGGGTAAAGTTTAAGAGCATTGGTGATAGTGGATCATCTTGCTTTATAGCACAGATTGTACCAAACCTGGTTTTGGATTTGCAAAATATCCCATTCTGTGGTTCTTTGTCTTTCTGGAATACCAAGAGACTGAGTTGCTTCTGTCAACTTGGCCTTGTTCAAAACATGATGTGAATCAAGATGCTTGTTAAAGTTAATGGAAAAGTAATGGAATGAATTCTCTTATACGTTCTTTATTATAAGTAAATCAATTGAGTACTGCAAAAATGTCTTTCTGTTTAGCTGAGGTTGTCATTGTGATACAGACTTTCTTCAAATTTTCACTGATTCTGGCTAGAAGATGGCAAAAATTCCATCATGCAGGTGCTGCATAAACTAGTCAGATTTCCCACTGCCAGCAATTCCATAATGATGATGTAATGCAACATACTATTCACAATCAAACAAAAATTATGAGCTACAGCTGTAACACATGCATGCTCATTCTAGAATTCAGAGCTGATGAAGTGTCTAGATCCTTTGAGGCAGTTGCCGAACTATATAAACCTAACTATATAAAAACCGCCCAGCCTGCAGCAACAAATAGAGTGACAGCAACAAGACGAGGTGGTCAAGCAAATACTGGAGGAGCAAAAGAATAAATCACGTGCAAATACTTCAACTGCAGTAAGGGTGGCTATTTTCAGTTTAACTGTAAAGCACCAAGAAAAAGATCAAGATCTGTTTCGCCACCGAGGAAGAATAAACGGAAGAATAACACCAAATCTCAAGCGACACCATTAAACTAGAACAAGCTAGCACTGAGGGGCTAGAAGAGCTAGCTCCTACCCTCATTGGCCCCACAATCTCCATTTCCATATGGTTCTATGGTGCAACTGGATCCTTTGAGGCGGTATATAAGCTATATAAAAGCCACTCAGCCCACCCAACAGTTAGTTAGTTCTCAGTTTTCTTACTAGTGAATAACAGTGTGTCCAGTGCAGCATTAGTGAACAGTGTTCTTTAGTTTAAGTGCAGTGCAGTGTTTTTGTGAAGATCAGTACAATAGTTTTTTTTTATGAAGATCAGTGCAGTGCCATGTTTTGTGAACTTAGTGATTCACGTGATCGTGAGTTATTGTACTGTGCCATAAGAAGTGAAGTTATCAGTGCATATTGTGATTAGTAGGGAAGAATAGTTTACGAAGTGTGAAAAAGTGTGTAATGCATCATCAAATAAATTGTGGTGATAAAAATGCTTAATGTGTGTTTAATTTTGCAATCCAAAAGAAACCTAGTAATCAATGTATATTATTATTTTTGTAACAAATGTAACAATATGGTCTCTTGGGGGGATTGTATCTCCTAATATCTGTCCTTGACAATCCAGACAATTGATCTTTAAAGTTTACTTGCCTTTCGAAAAGAAAAGAAAAGGGAGTACTGACCCAGCTCAGCAAAAATGTTAGTTACTCTGTATGTACAATGAAGGTTTGGATAATACCTTGTCCATGAGTTTATTGATTGAGAACCTCTTTTTTTGAGTGATTTTTTTTTTTTCTTATTTGCTGAATATTTATTGAAAAATTATCTACTATTGTTCAAATGAATGAGGCATTTATATGGCTTAAAGTAATGTATTTATTACACTGCTATAATATATTATTATACTGCTATATATATCTCTCATTTTATGTTCAAATTTTTGCAATACTAAATATTATTTCCTGATTTAAGTGTTATTCATAAATACACTGCTTCAATATATTTCCCTTCAGATCAAATGCCTTGTGGCATTGAATATTTTGAATTATATCCCAAATAGCATATTGTCCCCAAATAGAATATTGCACTTCTGGAATAAATCATTTCGTAATTTCGTTTTGCTTATTTGTTTCAAGGTATAATGAAAGTATTAAAATTAGTTATTGGGGTAATTGCCATAACTTCCTTTATCTTTTTTCAATTTGCATACCTCGTTGTATTTGTAATATTAATTGAAGGATTTGCTTAATACTAATCTAATCTAATCAGTCTTACAATCTAATCAATTTTACAAAAATATATAGAGAAAAGTTTTGTTTTTTTTTCAATTTGGATATTGAAAGGTGTTTTATATCAATTTTATGTAGTATTGAATTATTTATTACCTATCCACCTTAAAAACGTCCAATATTTATTATTAATATATTGTATCGTTTTAAAAATTAGGAAAGGTTTGCTCTGAAATTAATATATTACGTAATTATTATCGAAAGAAATTGTCAATAGGTGGAGCTCCTGAAGGTCCGGCTGGAACTGGTAAAACAGAAACAACCAAAGATCTAGCTAAAGCAGTTGCTAAACAATGTGTGGTTTTTAATTGCTCTGATGGCTTGGATTATATTGCACTTGGGAAGTTCTTCAAGGTAAAAATCAACAGTAGCATTTCATTTGGTTAATATTTGAGTCAGTCAGTTTTTAGGGGTGCAATTATGCAAAACTTAACATATTTGATTATGGAGAAAAATAACTTATACTGAACGAATCATATGCATGTATCCTTTGTTTGTTTATTTATTTGTATTGCTCTGTAGTGTGTGCATACCTGTTGAATTTGAAAGTTATTTATGTGAATTTTAAAATCTGCAAGCTAGCTTCATATTAAATTTATAAATTATAAGGAATACTAGAAAATGATATCATTTGTGAACTGATGATCAAACATCTAGTTTGTAAAGAATTTGTTAATTAAGAGAAATTTATGTAAACAATTTTTCAGTTACAAATTCAATTTTCTTTGCTATGTACTATTTTTATAATTTATATTTAGTGGATGAGAAGGTAAGAGAAATTCTCTTCTTCTATGTTAGGATTCTGTTCTTAGGACTCCCATTGAATAAATATGAAATATTGTAATCAAGTCTATATTTTTGTTAGGGACTAGCAGCCTGTGGTGCATGGTCCTGTTTTGATGAATTTAATCGTATTGATTTGGAAGTTCTCTCCGTTGTTGCTCAACAAATTCTCACTATTCAAAGAGGAATAATGTCAGGAAATCCTAAGTTGTTATTTGAAGGAACTGAGCTTAACTTAGATCCTACTTGTGCAGTTTTTATTACTATGAACCCGGGTTATGCTGGACGATCAGAATTACCTGACAATTTAAAGGTGTGTTTCAAATAACAGATATATATTTCTTCTAATTGGGTCATTGAATTCTGTATTCTTGAACAATTTTTTAATATTCTAGGCACTATTCCGTTCGGTAGCCATGATGGTACCAGATTACGCCATGATTTCAGAAATAAGCTTGTATTCATTTGGTTTTGTAAATGCTCGCCCATTAGCCGTAAAAATTGTTGCGACTTATAAATTGTGCTCTGAACAACTTTCTTCTCAGCACCATTACGATTATGGTAAGTCTTACATTATACATATTTTCACCTTAATAACAACTTAATAGATTAAAGCATATTGCATTTAAACTAATTATATTTATTCAAAATGCTTCAAAACTATTTTACTTAAAGCAGAATTTTGTTTTGTCTTAGGTTAGGATTGTATTTTGAAGAAGGAGAGACTTATATGAAATGACTCTTGTATTTAATTAAAACAAATAGCAATTATAAACTTACGTTTATAATCATAAATAACATATTATAACGATAAAATATTATATTTATTGTTGAAAGAAACAGTTAAATATTGAGTATAGTATAGAAAAAATACACATTTTCGAAGTAAGAACATAAAATCTTAATTGACGTCATCACGCATGTATCTTGCATAATAAAGGTTGCTTGAAAACAATATTTGGTATTGGAATAAAGTGTTTGAGCTCTTGATAGTCCATTTCACTACTCCTGCACTTATGACCTCTTTAGCCACATCCTAGTTGCACCTCATTTATTTCGGATTTCATTTCCAACCTGCGCCCTGGGAACCTGCATCAACAACTTATGAGTCTGTTCTGTATTACTGGTATTCCCAGTTGGTGCAAATAGGGACCATAGCTCCTTGCTGTTGCTGTGTTACCCAGCGTTTTATGCTGTCTTGTGCCCATATTGTATTCCTCTATCTCTTGGCAGAAGTTCCTCCAAGAATCTCTTTTTGTCTTTTTCAGTTGGTTATCTGGGATTAATTCCACTATAGTTGTATCTCTTATAACCTTTAATCCCCCCTGCAATCTTATTGCTATTAACTCAAGGGACTTTGTATTAATGTAATATCAATATCATTCCTCACCACATATTGAATTTTTTGATGGGTCATGCCCACAGTTGATGACCGCTATACATGCTCATATATTAAATCCAGAGAAGAAAACTACCTCTTCCTCTGGTCCAACCTCTCTCATCACCTCCACCAGCTTGGCCATTAACTCCATGATGAGAGGCTCCTTTATTTTTCCCCTTGGCTCCTTTAGTTGGGTAGTTTGTATGCACAATGGCTACCTTGTACAATAGGCATTTGAGTGCATTACTGTTTGAGGCTTGTCCACTCTTGTTCTTTTCTCCTCCACCTTTTTGGTCGAGAGAGTAAAGTTTGAGTCATCTCTTGTTCTTTAGCCTCCCATCTCCTCTTGCTTTAGGCCACCTGTACCTTGTGGTGTTTTCAGTAACCCCTACCCTAACCTCTCTCCTCCGACGCAGGTAGTTTCTCGTCTGAATCCTGGCCATGTTGGACCACTGGTCATCAGATAACCTCTCTGTGTCTTGGGTTTGAGACTGAGTTGAAGGTTCTGTCACCTCCTCTTTCTCCTCTATGGGTTCTAGCTCTTTTTCAAGCTGTTCCATCTGCTTGGAAACTGATTGATATCTCTCCGTGTCAGAACTATTTGAATCCGAGGGATTAGTTTCGGAATTATTATTTGAGAACATTTTTGTTCCCAGAAGTGCAGGGGAAAAATCAGTCACCACAGAAAAGCCCCCTATGCCTTTGGAAGGCTACTTACAATGGGGTGTCGCCTGGTGCCCCATGTGGGTCATTCACGGCACACATCTTTATGTACCATTGTCTTCGGCACGAGCTCCCTCTGCCTTTATTTGGGTGTGGAACCTAAGGGAGGTAGTCCTTGGGGTGTGTACTGCAATTGGCCTTCATTTGTAGTATGGGGTGTATGTGATGTGCTGTATATTGTGTACTGTATGAGTGTCAGTGTAATTTTCCTGACTGGCATCATGACATTATCTTCCAGTGTCGATCTTGAATTAGCAGATTCCCTTGAAAGTGAATTCAGCTATTGAGGTTGGTTGAACTCATGACATGGTTTTCAAAAAGTTCCTCAAATGTCCATCTATTCTACACGAGGAAATGATGAAAATTATATAATAATACAAATAAAAATATATTATCATTACTAAACTTAATTTATTTAAATATTTAAGCGTTTCCTGTAAATTTAAAGGCTGTAATCAGACTGGAAGGAGGAGGGAAAATTTTAAATTTCTCTGTTATAAGTCAGATTGAAAAATCGTATATAGCCAGCCTTATTGCACCTTTAATTACCTATAAATGTTGTTAAATTCATATTTTCTGTATCATGAATATTTGTATTTTTTAGTTTTCAGCCTTCCTTTACTCCTTCTCATGTCATATTAACAATAAGCTGTTAAATCATAACCATTTTATTCTCATGTTAAATATCAAATATTGTTTTCAGCAGACCTTTTATTATGTGAGATACATGAAAATTCCTTGTGTGATGACATCATCTATTAAGATTTTACGTTCTTATCTCAAAAATGTTAAATTGATCTATACTCGAAATTTAATCATTTCATTCAACAATAAAGATCATATTTGTTATTTGTTGTATTGACTTAAATCGGAAATTCAAAATATCTCTGTTATGAGGCGGATTGCATAATGTTATAGAACCAATCTTGTTAAACTACAGTTATTGTTCTATCCATTTGTTCGTAACTCAAGTATTAAGTGAGTTATATGTGCATGCATATAATTATATATCACACATCTGGTAGAACAAAGTAACTGATATTTTTCAGAAGCAATGAAATATTAAATTGTAATATATGTAATTACTGTAGAAGAGCATGAACATTTTTAGACAGTTTGAATAAAGGCACCTTGAAGTAAAATATTAGTAAACATCATTTCTTTTGATTAATCAAGTCTTTCTGGCAGTTTATTTTTTTTAATTTTAGTAATATTTCACTGTTACATCATTGCCCCACCAGCTGTGCAATATGTCATAATTCTGAGGGATAGCAACATGAGGGAATGTAACATGATATAAGGAAAGATTTTTGAAATGTGATTGATATGTGTGTGTGTGTGTGTGTGTGTGTGTGTGTGTGTGTGTGTGTGTCTATATATATATATATATATATATATATATATATATATATATATATATATATATATAAATTCCCTATTAAACTCAATTTAGAAAGACAATTGCAGGTATGAGAGCTGTCAAGTCAGTGTTAACTGCTGCTGGAAATCTCAAACTTAAGTATCCAAATGAAGTAGAAGATATAATCATGCTTAGATCTATAAAAGATGTTAATTTGCCAAAATTCCTTTCACATGATCTTCCTCTTTTTCATGTAAGATATGATAATCAAAATTTTTAATATTATTAACTTTTAATTGAAATTAATATTTTATTTATATAGATATAATGGGTTTTTACAAATTTCCTTGACAAAACACAATAAAGAGAAATTTTATTTGTATGCATGTCCCATTCATATCTTTCTGTTATATTTACATAATAATAATTATGATTAGCTTAGCAATAATAATAGTGAGTGTGTTATGTCTAATATCCTATAATTCAATTCTAAAATTTGGTTATTTTTATAAAACCATTGTTTATATGTATATATACTTGATGTTTCTCGGGATAAGTTGATAATAATAGTATTTCTTATGTAAAACTTCACTTTCCACAAATTTTTATATTTCCCATCTCTGGTGCACCGGTCTTTTTCCTAAAAATTATGGAGCGCAGAATTCATAGTCGGATAGTATTCTGTATTCCGAACAATTTATGAATTTAAATTTAAATTTAATTTTTAAATTTTGAAGCTTCTTTGCCCAAAACCAGTCCAAAGCAAAACAATGTCAGCTATTTTATGCACATATTAACCCTTCCCTTGCGCAAAACCACTATAGTGGCTTGAATCAAGCCACTATAGTAGCTTTCCGCAAGGAAAGGGTTAATTGACTCTTATTAAAAATACTCTTGTATGTTTGGAAAGTAAACTTTATATTTATAATGGTTCATAGTATGTCCATTAACCCTTCCGTTGCTTACCAAAAATGGTAAGAGTTACCGTGGGCTATAGTTTTTTTTTTTTTTTTGGTTTATTCAATACTAAATAGGTTTAAAATTCCTAAAGTTAACCTTTTTTGAAAGAAAAGGGTATTTAAGCTTATTGAGAGGTGTGTCATGCGCATAGCTGAAAAAACAGCTACTAATAAATAAATACAAAAAGAAATAACAATTTTCTTGTAAGGACGGGGAATAAATTAAACAGAAAGACAATAATAGAAAAATAGTAAATAGTATTACAATTTAAGGATAAAATGGAAGAATATATATAAAACGTTTACTTATAATTTGAGCTAATTGAGGGAAAAAAAAGTGTAAGTGATGTCAGAGCAATCACACATTTAATATTTTAAGGCAAATATAAAAGAGAAATAAAACTTATCTCAAAAGAAGAGTTGATACAACAAATAACAATCACCAGCAAAAACTCTGTTTCACATCTCACTTGGGCTCTAGGAAGCAAAGCAATTACTAACGAACTGAACTGCAAGGAAGCTGGTAGTATACTGAGGACTGTGTAAAATATGAGGACAATGGGAATGAGCTTAGGGCGAGGTGAGCTGGTAGAAGTTGAGAACAAAGGTGACGTGCCTCATGCGTCATCAGCACTGAAGGGGTTGAAGTAGAACATTAACAATTGTTAATAAATACCAGGAATAACTGGGTACACCTTACCAGCACTTTCACTCTCCGTGTGTTATGCTTTTTTTTTTTATTAATTGTATATGAGAAATAAACGAATTCACATTTCTGAGAATAACACTACATTACTAAAAGTATAATCATCAAATCGCATGTAAGCTAATGTACCGATATGGAGTCTGGAGAGGTGGGGCAGAAATGATTGTATCTTATCTATACATTCCTGTCGATAATACTGCTGGCAAGCCAGTATATAAACTGGGAGTTGTATAATTTTCCTGTTACAATAAGATAATTTCTCCTCACATCAAATCCTCCCAGTATTAAATTGCAAGAATTTTGTGCATACTTTCAGAACATTAAAGTGTAATCGTGAGGAGAAGCTAATAGCTTATATAGATGGTGTAAGGTTACTAGTTCTGAGGAGACAGAGGAATTGACCCACTCCCTATTCTGTCGGTCCTAAACCTGCCCCTCACTTAAGATTTCCCTTATAACCCCCGCTCCTGTTTGTATCAGAGAATATTAGTGCAATATATTCAAAAAGAAATACTTATTTTCTCGTAATGCAATACAATAATTCATTCATTTATGTTACACATATGACTTTTTATCAAATGCTAAATACAATGCATTGATATACCACAATTAGTATAGCCTAAAGTCTTAAGTTGGGTTAGGAGTAATACATGCACCAAGTCTCATTAAATTGGTCCAGTTGCTCTCTTATTAATCGTAATCTCATAGCCATCTGAAATAACATAATTTTTGACTTTAGAAAAAGTTTGTAAAGATATTCGGGTTCTATCCCCTGCAGACAACTTAAGTACAAACAAATATAATTGACTTCTAAAAAAGAATAAAAATAAATACTTACAATCCATTAAATAATAAAAATTGACTTCACAACTATATACAGAGTATTTACGCAATTCAACCCATTGACTGAATCCCTGCCTTTTTTGTTTTGTTTTTTCCCTTTCTCTGACCTTATATATTTGTGTGCATATCTCTATTAGAAACAGAACAGTCCTAATCATATTGATTGCATACTTAGTTAAGTACAGTTTAATAATTTTATGGCTCTTTTATTTTTATTTTTTTTAAATTTATTTGGTGACGGACTCATTAAATAAATTCCTTAGTTCCACCTTGGCTAGAAAAGGATGGTAACCTGTAGATAACCTGTCCCAATTAGCCATAGTAGCATAAAGTGGACGTAAATAAATAAATAAATAAATATGTTTTTTTAATTACTATAAAGAAGTTATGTGCTAATAAGGCCTATTATGAAATTATGGGCCAGATAGTTAAGAAAATATAATAAAAAACAGACCATTGTTCTTTGTTATAATAATTTATTTTCATTTGCAGGGTATTACATCAGATTTATTTCCTGGCATTGCTCTTCCTGTGCCAGATTACACTATATTGAACAAAGCTTCATATGATGCATGTGCTAAAGCAAATCTCCAGTGTACTGATTTCTTCCTTGAAAAGATACAACAAATATTTGAAATGATGATAGTTCGTCATGGTTTCATGATAGTTGGTTTGCCATTCAGTGGTAAAACCTGTGCTTACAAGATGCTTGCTGATGCTTTAGAATTAATCGAAGAAAGAGTATGTTCTTTATTATGTTCTATTCGTTTCCATTATCTGTTTGATAACTTTTGGTTATAATCTTGGTGATAAAACTCATGAGAGTTTATCAATAATATGTTAGTTATTTATGAAGCCCACTTTATGCTACTCGGGCTAATCGATGGTAGTATTGAGTAAGTAGAAAGACCTAAAATATTGTTAGGTGTGTGCATCAATACTTTTGGGTATATTTCAGATTTGGGAACAATTCAATAGAAATAAAAATAACCAAACTGGTAAAGCAAGGTGACTTCTTATCTCCAAAAATATTTATAGTTGCATTACAGGAACTAATTGGGTAGCATGGAGTGGGAAGGAAAAGGGATAAATGTAAATGGTGAATTTGTGAACCTTTTAGAGTTTGCAGATGACAAGGTCCTAGTTGATAAAATGCTGAGGGTTTTCAGGAAATGTTGAGGGTATTAACTCATAGAAATAATGAAATAGGACTTAAGTTGTATGACAATAAACGTATTACAGTAAATATTGATGGTGATTTAGAAATTATTGGCATAAAAAAAGAAAATGTATGCAGTTTCAAGTATCTAGGACAACTCATTACACTTGAAGATAAAAATCTGGCGATTAATATGATATCCTCGGCTGGGCAGAAAGCTCTTTTTAGAAAATAGAAGTTTTCATATCGAAATCATCCTCTGATTTAAAAAAGAAAATATGAAAGCACCACCCTGATAACTTTTACTTATGACTGCAAAATTTGTTCACTAAATCATAAAAACGAATCATAAAGAGTTACAGAAAGAGAACTGGAACTATACATTTTGCAGGTTAAAAAGAGGGACAGGTAAACCAAAAATGAGATTAGTCAAAACACGAATCTTCCTGATCTAGCATCGATTAACCAGAAGAGAAAATGGACTTGAGCAGGTTATCTAGTGAGATATCTAAAAATATATAAATTTGGTAGTGTGTAACTACAAGAGGAAGACTACCTACTCCATTGGACTTAAATGTTAGGGCTGTATATGGTGAGGCAACATAGCAGAGAGTTGCTGAAGAAAGGTAAGAGTAGAAGAAAATAAAGGAAGCACGCTACATACCCATGATTAAATCAGATTTCTCGTAGCAGAATTATGCACTAACAATAACAAAAAAAGATCTCCTAAAACCTTAGCATTAAGTTGATTTTGTACAAATTAAGTGAAAACATTGGTATTCAGAAAGGCAAAGAGTGAGTACTTTTTTGAGTTAGTTTTTTTTTTTTTTGGGGGGGGTATCTACAATCTGAGTACTTACAGTATTCTAATATGTTCTTCACCATAAGAGAGCATTATTATAATGACCATATATATTTTATTCCTGAAGTAACTACTTTTAAGCACAACATAAATATGTGTTTAGGAAGAAATGGATGAACACAGAGTTGAAATCACAGTTATTAACCCCAAGTCTATCACCATGGGACAACTGTATGGTCAGTTTGATGCAGTTTCTCATGAATGGTCAGATGGTGTGCTGGCTGTTAGTTACAGAGCTTTTGCTATGTCAACAAATCTTAACAGGCAAGTATTTTCAACTTTCAAATTATAGAACATATCTTTTTTGTATTACTATTATTTTATTATTTATAAAACTCATAAATCCTCAGACTTCCTCTATCCTTATAAGAATGGGGTGTTTAAGACTTTTACAGTTGAAAACATATATAATAAAGGAGCCTCCAAATAAAGAATGTTTTTTAATCTAATCTATTCAAAGTTCATGGACCAAGTTGGTTAGAAGATTTAAACAGAATTATTAAGGATTCTGACCTTTGTAAACTTCGAGGCTAATGTAATTAAGGAACAAGATAAGCCAATTTAGTGCTTTGATATGCCTATTGAGATATTGGTTGAGGTTCACCCCCCCCATGATTTAATTTGCCATATGCAAAAGGAGACAAACCTTAATGAAGAGGAAAGGATTAAATCCTCTTAGTTTTAAATTGCAATTTAAGAAACACTGAAGATTAGATGAACTCTGCCATTTTCTAATCATAGCTGAGAACAATTCTTGCTAATAAGTTGTATTTACATTGTTAACCATGTGTGCATGATAAGTATAAACAAGAGTAAATATAAATATTTGGATAAATAAAGAATTTTCATAGATAGCCTTTATATTTGACCAATAGCACTACTCTCCTAGTGTTCCAAATATAATGATACTTCTTTTTTGTCCTAATTTTAGTTTAAGAAAAATATAATTTTTTTTAGAAATATCATTTATTAAAATTATTTTTCAGGAAATGGTTAATATTTGATGGCCCAGTTGATGCTGTATGGATAGAAAATATGAATACTGTCCTTGATGACAATAAGAAGTTGTGTTTGATGTCAGGAGAAATAATCCAACTTGCACCTACAACTAACTTATTATTTGAGCCAATGGATCTTGAAGTGGCATCTCCTGCAACTGTGAGTTTCAATAAATATCATACAAAAGTAGGATCTGTTGGGTGGAAGAAAGTGCTGTTTTCTTTGTAGCCTCACATTGTATGTTTTAATTGAAATTGGAGTTATCTAAACTAGTTTCACGACTGCTCTATTCTAAATTCTTTAATTTAAATTTAAGATTGAAGTTGATTTTATTAAGGGTACCACTGAACTTTTTTGAATCTACATTTATTTAATCTTGTTATGAATAGGTATTAAATGTCAGTGCCATTTTTCTATCTTTTCATTCAGTCAATATTCTAAGGGTTTATAGCTTCTTCTACAAAATAGTTAGTACAATTTGTTTTTAAATAGTAATTATTACAGGTCTCCTTGGGTTTTTACTACTTTGTAATGAAATTGACATTGCATTACATAAGCCCATTTATAAATGGCCATATATTTTATATTCTGAGTATTCCCAGCATAGAGCACATTAAGATTATGATGTATGAATGCTTAAATGTATTGTTTTTACCTTTAAATAAGAATTATATCCAATTTGGAGTGAACTCACCATGTGCTCTAGCATTTTCATAGATAACGCCGATGGATTTTGATAATAATATTCACAGCTCTTAACGTCGGTACACTAAGTAATAATACGGATGAATTTTGATAATTAATTCACGTTAAATGCTCTTTTTGAGTGTATTTCGATCGGCAGTTCAAAGTTCACTCCCGGATTAGCCCTATAAAAGGAGCCCCTCACGTCTGATTAAAATCAGTCATATTCGGCATCCTCTGGAGGGGAGACCCTTGTTGGCGAGACACGCTAATCCTTCACTTGTTCTGGCCTGCCTAGCCTGTTCTACCTCTCATGGCTAAGTCAGCACTTCTATTAAACAGCTAAGTGTTTCTATTGTAATATAGACTAAGTATAATTTAGTGTCCCCCATTATATTTTGAAAGGTGCCTTTTCATTTTAATTATTAATATTTATAATTGGAGCACATTTTTATTATAAATAAATTTATATATATTTGAATTTGGACTTGAGTCGATTGTTGGTGGCCCTTCCTAAATTCTTGTTAGTGGTTTGGTTGTGGGATTTTTCATATATTACAGCTTCCACTGCTTATCACCGAAGCCAGATTGCAACAACTTTCACTTCCTTTGTAAGCATATTACTAATATTTTACAGTGGCTAATATTTTAGCTTTTAATAATGATGGAAAAATACTGTAATTAATGAATGATGAACCCCAAGAATATGTCTTTCCCTTCAATTTTTTTGTCAGTTGTACTGTACAACGTATTTTACACAAAGAAAAAAAAAATTGCAAGGCTGTTGAGGTCCACTTCTGAGCAAGAGGCGTAAATGAGAATAGCTTAAATTGTTAATTGGCTTACTATTGCTTTAAGGTCTCAAGATGTGGGATGATATATATGGAACCTTCTGCTCTTGGCTGGGAGTGTATTTTAATTTCATGGATTAATAGATTGCCCCCAACCCTTGAACTTCATGTTAAAAATGTAATTAAGGAACTTTTCATGCGCTTCATTCCAGCATTATTTTATTTCTTACGCAGGTGTGGAGTTACAAAAGTGAGTAAATATTTTAATAATTTAATGCCTATTTTATTCATATTTTTTTTTCCTATTTAGTTTTATAACTGATAACTTTCCTGCAACTTCAATATAGGGAATATGCACATTTGTTTTTAATTTTAACTAACAATTAATGTTATTGTTTGCAAACAATTACTGAACATAAAATTGTGTTAATATGTACTAAGTATAATTGGGAAGGGTTAAGTATTCTGTAATAAAAACGTTACATCTTTAAGCAACTGTCACTTTTGAGCAGTGCATTTGTGATATTCCACACAATAAAAACAGATTTATGCTTGATAGTGTCCTGTTAAGACTTAATTAGATAATTTTATTTCAAAACATTGTTTTGTTGTAAATGAGCAAAATGCAAGATTGAACAGATTAATATTCTAGTAATTATGTCATGTCAATATGCAGTAATACCTCAAAAAGGGTTGCTTTTATTTTATACTATTACATAATTTGGAGAAATTTACAATATAATTTCATCTAATTCTTAAACTCCCAATATCTAAGAAAGAGGTAATCTCTTTCCATTAAGTCCATTTTCCACAAGTGGTACTTTTTAGGTTTTTCTGTTCCAAAAAAGGTGAAAAATTTGTTTATGATGTATATAATATTACTGTGAATTTCACTTTTATGTGAATATTTGGTCTGTGCCTTTTCATTCTGTTTTATTAAGAAAACATGTACACCAACCTGAATTATGCAAGTTGCATTTGTATGTTTTTCAAGTGTTATTTTTTCATCTTTTATTTCTGGAGATTTGTAACCAGGTATTATTTTAAAAAATCTCATAACATAAAAGCATCAATTCTGGGCAGCTTGTGGGATTGACCATCAACAAACCTTGGTTCAGTTATTTTTCAGTAATTTTTAATAAAAAAATAGTACAAAAAAAAGTGATTTATTAACATCCACTTTGTGCTACTAAGGTTAATTAGGACTAGCTATCCTACCAGGGGTTACCACCCTTTTCTAGCCAGGGTGGGACTAAGAACTTTATTTATTGAGTTTGTCACTAAATAAATTCCTATTGTCCATGTGTGAATCGAACTCATGCCTAACCTCTTAACTCACATGCTTAACCTGAGCCCCCAATATAAACATTAGAAGCAACAAAGTTTATTATAAACCTAACGAATATGTTCTGTATATAGGGATGACATTTGGGTATATCCACACGTGATTTATTGCTCGAACACCCTGCAAATGATCCATTTTCGAAACGTTTAGGAACTGGAGACAAAAAATTGATTTTTTGCCAGAACTGGCAAATCAGAGGGGCATTTTTATGATAATGTCAGACTGTACTCATCTTTGGACACATGGAAAAAATAGTTGTACTTTGGCTAGGAAGTTTTACCTCTCCCTCCCATTTAGCCCACTTGTACTATCATTTGTTTCATTCACTCCAAAATTTCCATAATGGTAGGAATTTTAATACTTTAGAGGACTGCAAAAAGAACCTGGATCAGTTTTTTAGCCATATATTCAGGACATTTAATGAAAATGGAATTATAGAATTTTCCAAAGGATGAAACTGGTTACTAAACAAAATAGTAATTATATTGTAGATTAAACTTGGTGAATAATATTTTTATATTTTCCTTCATGTTACCTAAAAATTCGCAGAAACTTTCCTAACAGCCACAAGCAATAATTTCATTACGCCAACCTATTAAAACATCACTATCCATTCAGATACAGCGAATATCTTCTTGTATTTAGGTTTCAAAATGATACATGCTAGTGCTTCAAATTCATGTTATTTTTTTTAAAAACCAATTCCACCTTCCATTATTTTTTTTATTGCACGATGAAATATGCAATGTATGTATGTCCAATTTTTTTTTTTTTTTTTTGTATTTTACTAAAACCTGCAAAAATTATTGTTTACTATTTTATACTTTGCCCCCAAACAAATCTATAGAATTATATTATGCTTAAATAACCTTCTAGATTATGATAAAAAAAATCGATGGCAGAATTTGGTATTCCATTTTAATTAAAGTATGATTTTGAGAATTTAAAGTTTTGAGAATGATCACTCTTTTCCTATTGTTTAAAAAAATAATTAAAAAAAATGTAGTCTTTTCAAATGAAAAACTAAAACAAACTATATGAAACATGTTTGTTTTAATTTTAATTTTTACAAGTTTGAGAGAAAGTAACTACAATTTTATTTCAAGATATGTTGCAATTATAAGGTTTCTATCTATGTTAGTTCTGAATTTATTATGGAAAGTTCTGGACATTTCTAATAATTTATTGGTTTAATGTGCTTCCAGTCATCAGAATTTTACCAAAAATTACACAGCATTGACCCAGAGCATATTGAATATTTTTATTGTATTTTAACTCTGTCGGATCATTTCTGAAATTGTTTCAATTAGACAAAAATAACACAGTAGAACTCACTAATTAATTATTAAAATAGAACAGGAAGATGCTATTTTTTTCCAAAATTGTATTGGGAATGCTAAGTAAAATTGCTTTTTTTTTTGTTTTTTGTTTTTTTTTTGGAGTCGAGTAATAGTTTTTTTTTTTAAAAAAAGTCTCAACATTTATAATTTATCAGTCAATCAACCAATATGTATAATTTATTTATTTCATTAAATTGACCTATATTTTATGGATCTAAGACTAGTTGGGATAGGTTGTCCACAGGTTATTACTTTTTTTTTTTCTTTCTTTCTTTTTTTTTTAACGCCCACTTTTTGCAACTAAGGCTAATTGGGACGGGTTATCTACAGGTTACCACCCTTTTCTAGCCAGGGTGGGACTAAGGATTTTATTTAGTGAATTCCGTCACTTAATAAATTCCTATTGCCATGGCGGGAATCGAACTCTTTTTTAGCCAAGGTAAGACTAGCAATTTTATTTATTAAATCTGTCACAAAGTAATAATGTAAGTATGGGATTTAACTCAAGACTCAAATTTATCATAAAGTATTAAGTCTTGTCACATATAGCTAACCTGTGAGCCCCTTGTTACATATTAGTTATTTAATTTTATGAAAAAATTTTAATTCTTTACTTTTGCAGGAAATATTTCCTTCATCAGATTCAAACATGGTAAAAGCAGTAATGAATTTATTTGATTGCTTCATGGATGACTTTTACGATCCTAAGCATGTAGAAGGCTTATCTGACCTAGATATCCGTGCCCAAATAGAGGTTTGTTTGAAATGCCGTTACTAATGATTATGTATTTGTACATAAATAATAAGAAACTGAACAGATTCTGGCTAGAATAGTGGAAACTGGCTCACCTAACCAACTTATATATTGTTGTAAAAATTATGTATAGTTAATCAGTTATTGAAGAAGTACGAAGAAAGTGAAGGCATCCATGCTGAGGATTGGCACCAGGGAGGAAGTTTAGAATCTTCTAGGCGATGAAGCCAACATCTCAAGAACCAAATTAAACTAGACTGAGCTAGCACTGAGGGATTAGAGCTAGCTGCTACAACCGATGGCCGTACAATCTCCATTTCCATAATACAACAGAAAAATAGCAACCTTACTGCTTGTGGGCTTATCAACGGAAGGAAGAAGGTCCTCACCATAAGTTACACTCACAATAAGTTACTCTAGTGGTATAGAGTGAGGCAATGGAAGACAGGTTCCAGAGGCCCAAGGAACCTTTGTGTACGGTAATACTCCTTGGCTATCCAATCACTGGACAGAAATTCAGAGTTTACACGGACGTGAGTTGCTACGGGATAGGAGGAGAGCTATCTCAGGTGTTTCATGGGTGGAAAAGGCATTGACTACTACAACAGGGTACTCACTGAGTTTGAAAGAAACAATTGCGTTACACGATGGGAGCTTCTGGCAGTGTTGGAGTACGTCAAGCATTATCACAAATACTTATATGGTCAACACTTCACCTTAAGAACAGACCACTCTGCACTACATAGGTTGCTGCAGTTTAAGAAACCAGAAGGGCAGCTTCCGCGATGAATTGACTTTAGTATTGAGCATCAAAAAGTGGGAAAACACAGTAACACTGATGCCCTTTGAAGATGGCCTTGCAACCATTGTGCAAAAGTCGAGAGAGAGGAATGCATCATTGATGTACAACTTATGCTGACTGATGTACTAAGGTGACGACTGGTCGAAGGCACAGAAATATAATCATAATCTAGCAAAGCTTATATTGGCTAAGGAGAGCAACAGAAGACAGACCCGCGATGAAAGATTGGTAGAAAGCCCACTTACAAAATCATTCTCGGCCCAGTGGAATAGCTTAAAATTGGTAGATGGCTTCTTATATCGATCTTGGGAAAGTACAGATTCATTTCATTAGTTTTCCGTAGCCAAATTAAAATGGTCAGTGACGGCTTGTCAGGACGGCAGACGGAGGTTATTTCAGTTTAAGGTACCAAAAGACCGGGAATGTATCCCAGAGTTTTTCCCCGGATCGGTACAGTGATACTCGAAACGGCCAGAGAAATACCGACTATAATGTAATTATGTGAGAAAATCCATGGAGCGGTTTGAGCTACACAGCTTTCAAAGAAATCGGTTTGTGGTTTTAAATAATAGAATAATATTAAGTAAAATAAATGAATACTTATAGCTTGTTACGACCCTTGATAGAATTTTATCTAGTAACGTGAAAGGAAAAATAATTTATTAAATAATACATATTATTAAATAATATCCATAATACCTATTGAATGCTAGTATACTAGTAAGTCACTTTTTTTCCATGGACTCAATTAGTGATTTATTAAATAGTATTCAATTTTGACAGTAATAAATATTTTATTTAAATTATTCATAGTAATAACAATTTTTCTTTTTATGTTTTAGGGAGTATTCTTTTTTTGTTGCATTTGGGGAATGGGAGGAACATTAGACTCAAGGAGCAGGGACTCATTTACGCTTCTTTTCCATGGTCTTCTTCAGAAAACATTTCCTGATGACATTAAGAAGAAATATGGCCTTCCTGATGAATTGATATATCCACCTAAGAAAAGTTATATTTTTCTTCCTCCCTCTTTAGGCTCACTGTTTGACTATAGATATATCAGAGAAGTATGATTTTTAGAAATGCTATATAATACAAATAATACAACTAAATAAGCTTTGTAGAATCAGTGAATGAATATTTATTTGTCTTTGGAGTTATACCTATTCAAAAGGAGTTAGCCATAAAAATAAAAGTAATTAACATTAATAATAATAAATTCAAAACTAAATAACTTATACCTTATTTAATTTATATTTAAAAGGTTATACCACTTAACCGAAATATACAATTAATTCTTATTTATGCTTTTTTGTTGTTAATACAAGATCTAGGCAAAAATTTATCAGTGTAATTTTGTAACTTTTATTACTACCCTTATTATTGGGTAGTACCCTGAATAATAATATTTAGCCCAGCCCAGTTCATTTAGAGGTGACTCAAGCAACATTTTGATAACCTCAGCTATAGTCCTTGAGTAAGTTTGTAAGAATGATACAGGCATTCATGGGTTAACTGGTGCATTGACTTTATTCAATGTCCCCTGCTAACAGTTTTAGAAGATTTAAGTTTGATATTGTTGAGTCAAAATAACTTATAGTTGTGTCATTTTTATACTTATAGTTGTGTCTAATGAACAATAGCTACATTTTATGAAATGAAAGCTACTGGAAACCATGGTTTAAATTTCATCCCCTGTTAGCATGGCGGAAGCTCCAAAGAATAATGCTATAATTACATATGCATAGATCTTTATGGAATTTGTTGGAAGAATCAATTTCAATTAATAAATTATGTAATTTAGGGAAAAGGGAAATGGAAAGCTTGGGCGGATGAACTACCATTAGCTCCTCCAATTCCAAGAGATATACCTGTTAATCAAATTATAGTAACAACTGTTGAGACAATAAGGTGCATGGCATTAATGAACCTCTTAGTTTTACATGAAAAACATTCAATGTTTATTGGGCCTACTGGAACTGGTAAAAGTGTTTATATAGTTGTGAGTATCAATTAGTCTTTCTTCTTAATATACAATAGCTGAAAATGATGTATTAAACTTTACTATCTTACCATTTATGAATTGGCTAGGAAATAAATAAATACTTTAGTGCAAATGCCTATGATGGGTTATTGTCTATACATTGAACATGAGGTCCGTTCAAAATTATATATATATATATATATATGTAATTATATAATCAATCTATCTATCTATATATTTGTCTGTTACCGCTCTGTGTTCACAATTTTTGTTTAAGCGTTACCAAACTCGATATTTAGTCGTTTTATGTAAAAAAAAAAAATCAAGTTCGTTAACGGCTGAAATCGGACCAGTGGGAGGGGGGGTTTAGAGGGGAGGATTTTCGAAAATTCGAAATATCTCCGTTACTATACGTCAGATCGAAAAATTGTACAGAATTAATCTTATTACCAATTAAATTTACTATAAATATTGTTATATACATTTTTTCTCTATCTTGAATATTAACCGAGATATTTGCATTTTTATTAAATCTGGGCGCCTAACGGACGAGAGTTACTTTCCCGCCAAAAGCTAGTTCGGCCGTTTCCTTGACTGGCTCGGGTCTCGTGAAATTTCTCTATTGTAAAACCACGTGGGAAATCTGCTTTGTTTACGCTGCCCCTGCGTGACGGACTTTTTAGATATGATGATAGACCAAAATAAAGAAAAAAAAATAGAAAGTGCATAGTTATTTGTTTAAAATTAAATTATCCTTCTTTGCATATTAAAATCCATTAGTTAGTTTAATTTGGCCACAATAAGTTATGTCTTCATGATTCATTTTCAAAAATTCATGCTTGAAAGTTTGTAACTGAGTTTTTTTTTTGTTTAAATTGAGAAACCAATGTTAAATCATAGACTTCACATATAGAAGTTATATTTTCTTTAGCTGATATAATATATTGCTTAGCACTCCTCACACAACATGTCATACATGATGTGGTGAAGGCAAACATTGTTCTGCGGCATATGATGACTTGGACAGAGGGGGGGACTCAAGGCTACTTGTTTTGAAAGTTGCCAGAAAAAATAGTCCTTATTGAATATGCTAACTGTAATTGAAGAGACCTTAGTCCCTATAAAAGAAGATAAGTATGACAGAAAGAAGGCAACCTGTCAATGATGTCTTTCTACTTTTCCCAAATAGACCTTTCAAAGATAATTTTATCATGATTTATAAGTACTAAATAAGCATAGAACAAAAAAAAAAAAAAAAAAAAAAAAAAAAAAAGAAGAAAATATGCATGTATATAGAATTAAGTATTATATAACTAGAAGAATTTTCGTAAATAATTCTCAGCCCCATCCAAACGAAAATAATCATTTTTACCCATGCTTCCAGAATTTTTTACTAAAGAAAGTTGATGGTGATGTTTATAAACCTCTATTTATCAACTTCTCTGCTCAAACATCAGCTAATCAAACCCAAGATATTATCATGAGTAAACTTGATAAAAGGAGAAAAGGTACTATTCCACTTTAATATAATTATAATAATTGTGGAACTATAATAATTCTGGAACTATAATAATTCTTACTCGAGGTTCCCACAGGATTACTGTATTAGTTGCCCTTCAGGCCCCAAGCAAGCCTGAAAATCACTCTTCAATCTTCTCACACTTAACAGCTTTCAGGAAATATTTTTTACTTTTGTATCAAAGTGTTTTTTTATCTAAAAATATGAAAAATATTAACACATGCTTTGACACTCAGAATTTGCTAGCCTAGACTAACCCTTGTATTGGCCTCAGAAAGTAGTCACTCTGGTAAATACGTTTTACATTTGGGATAGTAGATTTTCATTACCTGGTGGATAAGAATTTGAGGATATGAAAATAAATATGGTGAACTGGTTATTAGTTCTGAAATTAGTATAGTGATTAGCTTAGGCTGAATATGCATATTGTTCCAAATCTGAAAGAGAAAAAACTCTTTCTAGCTAATCCAGGCGAATACTTACAGTCTCATATTTTAATTTCTGTCCTTCGATACAAGTTGTACCATGTGAAACTGAAGAATATGCCTTCTATCTTCTTTAGTTATCAGAGATTGCTTAATGTTTCATGAAAACATTAAAGAGGGATCTATACATAAGGTCCCAATGACATTACAGTGATTCACTGTTACCTTCTGGATGAGACCTAGAGTGGAGACAATTTCACTTATACTCAGTGTTGTATTTCTTATATATATATATATATATATATATATATATATATATATATATAATGGAGCTCTAAATTTAGTCTTTATTCTTAGAAATTTGATTCACTTGAGTGTGAATTTATGTATTATGTGTAAATTATAAACATTTTATAAATATTAGTCATTGACTTGTTATAACATTGGTATATTTTATACTGCAGGAGTTTATGGGCCTCCACTTGGTAAAAAAGCTGTAGTCTTTGTGGATGATGTAAATATGCCAATGAAAGAAGTTTATGGAGCTCAGCCACCTATTGAATTATTGAGACAATGGCTTGATCATTGGATGTGGTATGATCGCAAAGATATTTCTGTTACGAAACTGGTTGATATTCAGGTAAGACAAATAAAATAACAATAAAGATTTTAATATTTAATAAATGTAATAATATTAGTTATAAATATATATATATATATATATATATATATATATATATATATATTTATATATATATATATATATATATATATATATTTATATAATATTGTTTAATTATAAATGTAACATTTTGTACTGTAATAGAATATATTATACTTGAAGTAAATTCATAGGGGAGGGGAATATTATAAGAATAATAATAATATTAAGAGGGGAACTATGAATTCAATAATGCTCACTATAATTTGAATGAAACTAATGAGAAGCAAAATATGAGATATAAAACAATACAGAATTAATATTAGCAGATTTCCCTTCAGGGAAATCAGCTATTGAGGTCGTACTCATGACACGATTTTCGAAAAATTTCTTCAAATGTCCATCGATCCTACCCAGGAGATGATGAAAATGAGGTCCGTTCAAAATTATATATATATATATATATATATATATATATATATGTAATTATATAATCAATCTATCTATCTATATATTTGTCTGTTACCGCTCTAGTGGTCGCAACTTTTGTTTAATCGTTATCAAACTCGAGTTATAGTCGTTTTATGTAAAAAGAAAGATCAAGTTCGTTAACGGCTGAAATCGGACCAGGGGGAGGGGTGGTTTAGAGGGGAAGAATTTTGAAAATACAAAATATCTCCGTTACTATAAGTCGGATCAAAAAAGTGTATAGAATCAATCTTATTGAAAATTAAATGCACTATAAATAATGTTATATACATTTATTCTCCATGTTGAATATTAACCGAGATATTTGCATTTTTCAGTTTTCAGCCTTCAATAAACCCCCACTTCTACTAGTGTTACATAAATAATGCTCTGTTATATAATAAAATATATTATTTGAAGCCTAAATACCAAATATTGTTTTCATTGAACTTTTACTTTGTGAGATATATGCAAATACGTTCTGTTGATCCCCTCCCTTCTTTTGTTTTTCGATTACTAAAATTTGAGTAATTGAGATAAAACTGATTCTGATTCATTACAAATTACACCACTAGCTTTAGTAAATTGTTTTCAATAAAATTAATACGTTATATTCAGATATATTTCATTAATTGTTTGTCTTTCCTGTCTATCTATGCAATCCTACAAGGTGGTCTTGCCTGTTTTTTTACAATTCAGCCTTGTATTGTACATTTACTGAGCATCCATGGTTGTGTTACCTGTATGTACATTTATCTATTCTAAACATTCGCATGGGAAATCTGCTTAGTTTACACAGCCCCTGTGTGATGGACTTTTTGATGATATACAGGATAAAACATGATATGATAATGAAAAAAGGTACACTGGGTAACATAGGGAGACTGCCTCTTCTGTGAGCATATATTGGGGGAACTTCCCAAATAAATAGCTGAGTATCGTGAATGAGTGCTAAAAGACACAGTGAAATAACAGTTAAGTGACTAGTGCAGGTAGCACACTACTTTCAACTCAATTGAGCATGATACTGAGAGCTCAATCTAGTTACATTTAATACAACTTGTGAGATCCATATAAATATTTATATACTAGCTAAGGTACCCGGCAATAACCGGAAAATCATTGTTAACTGACTAATGATGGTTTTTTTTTTAGCAAGACTTTAATTTGTTCAATTACACTTCCCTCCATGACGTATTGTTAAAGGGAAACTTTTGGGGACTTATAGAATAGAAATTCCTGTCAAAAACCAATGTAGTTTAAGTATAGTTTTGTACATAACATTATATTTGTAGTAGTAAATCTCAGTGAAAATCACTTACAGTAATGCCAGGCATTTCACAGGAAATAAGTAAGCTCAATTAACTGTTTTAGCCTCCTGTCAACCTCTGTCCCGCATGAGTGCTTTCAACATTGTTTTCCTTACATTATTGATTCACAATATTATTTTAATAATTTATCTACCTGATGGAATTAAATAATAGTATTACCCTAAAAATAATTTCATTTATATTCAAAAAGCTGGGTGAGGGGAAGAGATCGTAGCCCTCCCTGCAACCTAAGTATTATTTAAACAATCATATTGAGTTTAAACGCAATTGTCTTTTGCCATTAATGTTTAATTGTTATAATAGTACTTGTATAATAGTAATTGTATGATATTTCAATAATATCAAGGTATCAGAAATAAGATATTACTAGAACCCAAGAGTTTGATTCCTTACAATTTCCACTATCACTCCTTGTGCAAATTCAGCATGACTTAGTTTAAATAATATTTATAAAAATTAAATAATGGAAATGCTCTTATAATTGACATTTATATAGGAAATATATAACAAAGATATTTTCTAAGGAAAATAAATAAATCAGGAGGAGGCAACGGATATTTATAACCTCACTAATCCGAATCATATATAGAGCTATCATATGACTAAAACATGACATTATTTGTCATTATATGCATTTATTAAAAATTACACATTAACAAAAAATTAAATAAGTACTAAGAAAATGCACAGACTACATTTTTTGTCCCATTCCAAGACATCAAAATTGGATCTCTCTTGCCTGTCTCTCTTTGCCAATTTATTAATCAATCACTTAAAAATGGCTCAAAAGATTTCAATGTAATTTAACCAAATGGGCTATTACATATTAAAAATTACTTATACTTATATTCATATTCACATCTAAAAATTATGTATGAAATATAGTTCAAATCTTGGTTTTTTTAATTATTTTCAATTTTTTTTTCCTAAATCTTTTTAGTCAAAAAATCGGCTATAATATAATATCCACAAACTACAAGATAATTTCTCTGGTTTATTAAAAAAAAAATAAGGACATATAATATCTTGTTTCCAATTTTTTTCAATAAAGTATTTAAAAAAGTAATTTAGTGATAAACGCTAAATAAATTCCTTTGTTTTACCCTGGCTATAAAAGGGTGGTAACCAGTAGATAACATGTCCCAATTAGCTACAGTAGCATAAAGTGGATATTAATAAATAACAACAAATAATTATTAAAGCATTATTTAATAATGTAACTATAAATAATTACACTACAGTGTTACTGGAGGTTGTAATGAGGGTCAGAAACAAATAAGCATTATATTTCATTTTCTAATTGTTTTTCACCAAAAATGCGCATAACAAAAAATGCTTATTTGTTATTGAAGTAACATTTGTAAAATAGATTTTTGTTTTATAACAATATAACCAAGTAATTTGCATTGAATTATTGTTATGGTCACTAATTCTTTCCAGTGTATAAATTCATTGAACTTGTTACCTGATACCTTACCTGGTTAAATTATCACAGTTTCATTGATCTTTTTAAATCCATGTTAATTTTTAAACGCCAGTAACAGGTTGCACGATGAGCAAAGTATTTTGCCCTTCCCCACTCTCACATATTAACTAATCAGAAATGCTGGTTTTCCCTTATAGGCATTAGCACTTTAGCTGCTCCCGAGCAAGACTTAAGGGATTTGTGCTCAAGATTTTTAGGAGAGAGTGACTATGCCCCTGTTTGCCAAGGAGGATCTGGAATGAGTTGAACTGAGTAACCAGAGGGTCAGTGGTAGTGCCAATCTGCCTGTGGATGGGATCTTAGAGAGCTATAATCGATTATCATACTGAGGGGCTGGTAGATTAACATACTTGCTTAAGTCCTGCTAATCCACAAGTGTTTTCCCTTGATGGGGGTCGAACATGCACTTACTTTTACCTTCATCTTACTAAGGGTTGTGGTAAATATACCACCCACAACCTCTAGCACCCCTAAATACATCTATCTATTTATATTGAGTGTTTGAATTAATTCTTAGGAAATTTATTTGAAAATTGAGGTTTCGTTTTACAAAAATATCTTTAAATATACTATTTAAAGTATTGACCATCATTAGCCACTACCTTTTCCCATCTTTCTGGCAGCATTCAGATTCCATGACATTCCAAGAATGATTTGTTTTTAGAGGCAATCCAAGTTTCAACCCATTTTTTTGCAATCTTTATAACAACCTAAGCATTACTCACCATGGGCCATCAATTAAAATGGGTTGTAATCAGTTTTTTTTTTTATTTATTTATTTGAGCTTCGCAGCTTTGGCGATTTTGCTCTAAAATAAAGCTGTAATCAGTTGGATCAACGTCTTCATAATAAGGTGGGTGTAGTAGGACCTCCCGTTTTGACAGGTTTTGCGACGTGCGGGCAAGCATTGTCATAGAGGAAAATAAATTTGTCGTGCCTATCACCATATTCTGGCCGTTTTTCATTTAGTGTGTGGGGCAAACTCATTAGTTGTAATGCTACCCTGCAATCGTTCATTTGGTCTGAGCAGCTCATAGTGTATCACACCACACTGATCCCACTTAATATAGAGATAAGCTTGGTTCCATGGATATTTGATTTCACCATTGATGTTGATTGGTCAGGCTTAACTTACAACTTACATGATTTGGGATTGTTGAAATTGATCCACTGTTCTTCTCCAGTCACAAAGTCTATGGACAAATCCCTTCCATTTCTGCCATTCAAACAGCAGTTCACAGATGAAAAATGTCTTTCCATGTCTCTTGGTTTCAATTAATATGGGACCCAATTTCCCTGCTTTTGAACCATTCCCATAGCTTTCAAGTGTTTGTTGACTGTGAAAAGCTAACTCCGATGATTCAGTCAAATCTTGAAGTCTTTAGCATGGCATTTCTTCATTATCGAATATTTTTGACTGCCCAGGCCGTTCTTTGTCTTCCAGCTCAAAATCACCACTTTTAAAATAAGTATACTACTTCTTACATATTTGCTCAGCTAGTTCATACTCTCCATAGATATCCACTAAAATTCTATGGCTTTCGGCAGCACTTTTCTTCATGTTAAATGTAATGAACAAGACTCCCTGCAATAACAATGTGTGGTACAAAGTTAGATGAAATGACTAACACTAAAAATAAAGATCAATGACAGTAGGATTTCAAAGAGACAAGAGTCAGTCCATCAATTGGAAAACCCCATTAGTAGCCCAATCTATGAGAAAACTATATATATATATATATATATATATATATATATATATATATATATATATATATATATAGACCCACACACCACTTTTGAAAGGAGTTCATTTTCATCATCTCGTCGGTAGGATTGATGGACATTTGAAGACATTTTTTGAAAATTGCATCATGAGTACCAACTACCTCAATAGCTGATTTCCCCATTGAGGGGTTCATTGAGTAAATTTTTATTTAATTAAAATTAAACCCTGGGGGCTCAATCTATGATGTGACTAGCCTTGTGAGTCTTAATTAGCTTGGTAAACCTAGTCATTGGTTTATTCCCATAAGAGGAATGAGAATTTATTTAGTGATAAACTCATTACATATAATCCTTAGTTTCACCCTGGCTAGAAAAGGATGTTAACCTGTAGATAACATGTCCCAATTACCAATAGTAGTATAAAGTGGATATTAATAAATAACAACAAATAATTATTGTAGCATTACATTATATATAATTACATTAAAAATATGTACAAGGCAATACTATGTTAATAAGTTATCCATTCAATTTCTTTGAACTATCTACAATTTATAAACATCTTTTCTCTAGTTAATGACTGCCATGGACCCTCCGAGTGGGGGGAAAACTGTTACACCAAGATTTTGGAGGCATTTCAATATAACTGTTATTAATGAGTTTGAAGATGAAACTATGGTTATTATTTTCAGTAAAATAATGGCTTGGCATCTTGATACAAGGTATGTCAATATCTTATGGACAATTTATTCATTATCTTTTAGAATTAATTTAATTTTAAATATTTTTACAATAGAGGATTCAGCAAAGAATTTGACCCAAGCATAGACCAAATAGTTGGAGCTACTCTTGCAGTTTACAAACTTGCACTACTTAACCTTTTGCCAACTCCTGCCAAATCTCACTACCTTTTCAATTTAAGAGATTTTTCTAGAGTTATTCAGGTAAATATATATTTGACATATAAAAACATTTAATCAAAATTGAGCTAAAACAGACTTACAGGTCATACAAAAGACATTGATGAAGAAAAATAGAAACCTATGAATCATGGTCTATGATTTGAAGGAAAAATTAAAGTTGTTTAGCCTGTGCATAATTTAGAGACCTTTGTTCGATGGTTCAGTCCAATTCATCCTGAGTCATCCAGTCTCCTCTGTCTGGAGTGCCCTTCTACCTTACTTCTCTTGGTGTAATGTACATTTTCCTGGATGTCTGTTAGAGTCATTCTCTCGACTTGCCTTTATAACTCTAGCCTTCCTGGCAGTAAGGTGATATCAAGTTTTCCATACGTCCTTCAGTTCGGCATTGCTTCTGAACAGCCAACTATGCTGGCCTCTTGCACCTTCAAATATCTTTCTCAGGACACTTCTTTGTCAGACCAGCATCTCATGAACGTCTTATGTACTTGCAATTTTAGCTTACTGGGGAGACAATTAAAATAGAGAGTTTTGCAGAGCATAAAAACATCTTTTACCTGTGACCTACTGTTCTGTACTGAGAGAGAAGAGCCCTTAGACAACTATTTGGAGCTCTGAGGGAACTGCATGGATGCTGTTTCAGAAGCAATGCTGAAGTGATATAGTTGTTAAGGTTAGGCTAATATTATCTGTGCTATAAAAAGGCTGATTGCACTGATCGGGGCATATTGAGAATGGAGCCCAGGAGGCTATCCAGAAAAATGTTGAATTGTACACCAGAAGACTGTGTATAGGTCCTGCAGTAAGATGTCTATGCAAACATGAATTAAAATATATGATGGACATGAGATAAGTCAGTGAATCAGTTATTCAAAGTAAAAATCCGATAAGAAGTGGGGGTTTACCAAAGGCTGAAAATAAGAACATAATAATATCTCGCTTAATATTCAAGTTATGAAAATATGTATTGTACACCAATAGTAGAGCATTAAATGTTTAACAAGATTTATATATATATATATATATATATATATATATATATATATATATATTATAATTATATAACATTTTTTGATCCTAAATAATAATAACTGAGATTGAATTTTTGAGTTCCACCCCCATCTAACCCCTCAGTCTTTTTTGCCCAATTTCAGCTATTAATGAATATGATCTCTAGTGTAGAGGAAAAACTGTTAAATATAGAGTATGGTATTGATGAAATAAAAATGTTTAAGTCAGGAAAATAAAATTGATGATATCACACATAATATATTATCTCCACTCTCACATACTAAAAAATCATATTTGATATTTAAGCATTGAACTAAAGGCTGATATCTGAAAAATGCAAATATCTCGCTTAATATTTGATCTAGAGAAACAATGTATTCAATAACATTTGTAGAAAATTTATTAATGGTAATTTATTTCTTTATTATGGGTAATGACTTTCCCAACAACATTTCTGTTCAATAAATTCATTATACTTACAATCTACAGACAACTGGTTACAAGCCAGTTCAACAGTTATCATCATCCAGAACGTGTAATTTTAATAGTGCTCAGAAATTCAGCCCAATACAATTTATCATACAATAGGTTAATAAGCACTTCTCTTAAAGTTTGAATCAAATGGAATAGACCAATTCCATTTTTTTTAAAAGGCCCGACTAGAATTACCTACTCATTCTCACAAATTTTAGGAATATACATAAAGAAACAAATTCTGTTCCTTTCAAATGAGTTGGCTCCTTAAAAATGAACTTAAATTATATGAAAATAAAATCATAGCTATCAAAATTAAACTACTCAGTATTACCTATAGGGCTAATAATGGCTTTGTCCTTAAGGAATCTCAAGTGCAGTTTTGTTGTCATTCTTGTAGAAAATTTATTTCAATTACTAAAAATAATTCAAGCTTCCCCATTTAAGGAATATCCAAATGATTTAAGTCTCCTTGTTTTCCCAGGAGGGTAATATTCTTATAAATAATTTTTGAATTTTTATTCATACTAATAAATCAAGAATATATTAATTATAGTATTAATATATAAAATAGTGTATTAATAACAATTATTTCATAGTTATTTATTTTATTTATTTTTTTTGTCAAAATTGACTTAGAGGAGTGGGACAAAAATAAAAAATTACCAATTAGAGATTTTTTTTTTTATCATGAAAAGATCTAGAAGTTATGTTCTCTGACATTTTTTGATCTTATCCTTTGGAATAGAGATATTGTATGTCATTTTTGAATGGAATAATTTTAAATGTAGTGCAGCAGTGCATTTTATTTATTTTATTTAATAGGAATACAAGTAAGTAATGTATATTACAGATTATATATTTTTATTTATAAATAGGAAATGTGGTGATACAATTAATCTAGGATGACATATTCATTTATTTTTGTTTGATTATGATGCCAGGGAGTCTTATTGTCAAGACCAGAAGTAATGGAAGACTTGAGAGCTATGAAAAAACTTTGGATTCATGAAGTTCTCCGTGTTTATGGTGACAGACTTGTTGATGAATTGGATAAAATTTGGCTCATTGGTACTCTTCATTCAGTTTGCACTGAACATTTTAATGAAGATATGAATGAATTGCTTGAGCATCTCTGCAATAAGCCTGGAGATGAGGTTTGTATTAATGTTATGTTAATGTTTATGCAACCAATGAAAGTAATTATAGTTGGTTTTATTTCTTTTTTTATAATTTCAGATTTTGTGACCAAAGGTGGATTTGTTAATAAGGGCTTTACCAAATACAAATTTTACCAAAATTATTTGCTAAAAAAATCTGCAGTTCAGAAACTGTGCTACCATGGGGTTATCTTTAAGGGAGGAATATAAACACTTTCTTCCTTAAAGATAAGTTTCTTTTCTTTCCTTTCGTAAGAGAAAAGAAGAAATACATCATATTATCTTAACAAATTCCAAGATCAGCTAAACATTTTCCCAAGCCCCATCCACTTATGTTTTGCAATTTTGAAAACAATTGTTTGGTTTAGCAAATATCTTTTTATAATAATACGATTATAAAACATTGTTTATTGTTCCTTTTACCATAATGTTTATTACCTTAGCAAATTGTCAAAAGGAATATACTTGTTATGTATATTTTTAATAATATCATTTTTATATTAGGTTGGAGAAAATGAGTTAAGGAAGTTAATATACTGTGATTTTGCCAATCCTAAAGCAGAGCAAAGGCATTATATTGAAGTTTTTGATTATAATATACTGCGAGAAATTGTTGAAGGATATCTAAATGAATTCAATAACATGAGCAAGAAACCTATGAATCTGGTTATGTTCAGGTACATCTTTAAAATACAGTAAAAGTCAAGTATATGCAGCGATGTCACATCAGCTACGGATTAACATATATAAGTTGGAGTTCATATATGTCACACTATCTCACTAGATGGCTCTAGTTCCTAGTTTTTATTTATTTCAATTATTTCGATTCTGAGTTTTTTTCATTTAGAAGCTGAGATTAATTTTTAGCTTCTCATCAAATAAATTTAAATTATATTAAAAGCAGAAAGTGGTAGTTTTTGACTTCCTCTTTTGAACGGGTGTTCAATAAGTTTACTACTTTAATAAATTTTACATACTCTGCGTAAATTTTCTATTCAATATTAGTGTGAAATTAAAGCTGCTTTGTGTTTGATTGAATATTAAAACAATTTAAGTTAAATTAATTGTTAGTAAAATCTAAATACATTTTTGTTGGTTCCACTGTAAAACTACAAAAGAAGATTTACATACTTCAGTTTCTCAATAAGTTAATGTGCATGATACAAACATATTTATATTTTTAATTATAGATTTGCCATTGAGCATTTATCTAGAATTTGTCGTATAATGAAACAACCAAGGGGCCATGCACTATTAGTTGGAGTTGGAGGTTCAGGGCGACAGTCCTTAACCAGATTGGCAGCACATATTTCTGAATATGATCTCTTTCAGGTACATGTTTACAGAGGCTTCTTGTTTTGCGATTTGATTTTTTTTTCTCTAAGAGGTAGCGCAATACTTTCTTATATTATTTTTAAATGTAATATCTAGTACATGTGTGTAAATATATGGTGTCAAGTAGAAAAAGAAAAAACCTTATTTTTTCATGGTTAACAGAAAGGTTTAAGAAATTATTGTTTATATTAGAGAAATTGTTGGTACCTACCCGAACCAACCTAGGTATTTTGCATTGTATCTTGCCACCTAAAATACAGATAAGAATACCTTATGCAAAAAAAAAAATTGTTGGTTGGAATTTCTGTACTTTATACCATTAATTGATCATTTTTACCTCTCTTCAAATAATTGACTGGGGCATCATATTTCTAGAGAACAATTTTTTGCAAGGATAGCAGGATTTCATATGTATAGCTTACTTGGTAATGTAGGGGACTATATACTCAAGGATGCCCTAGTTTGAGCACCTGTTAGTGCCAAAGGGGGAAAATTGGTTTTCTCATATGAAAAATAATAAAATTATTAACTAGAAACCATTTCTCTTCATCATGTACTTATTTATTGATTCTGTTCTGGATATTTCATGTCTTTCTGATGTCTTCATGAGTAAAAATAGAATTTGCAATTTTAATTGCAGCTATCTGTCTTCCTAAACAAGGTATGCTTATTAGTCAAAAGACTAGTAAAAAATCCTAGTAAAAAGTCATAATTATCTATCCCATTCCTTTTAAAAATCCTAGAAGCATTCTCCAACAAGAAATCAGTACTAGCTGCTTCTTTTGACATAGAAAAGGCCTTTGATATGGTCTGGAAAAGGGTTATTATCTCAAAACTGATAGAATGGAATATTCAAGGAAAGATTCTCATCTTCATCAAAAACTTTCTTTCGGCTAGAACATTCAAAGTAAAACAGGGTACTGCTTATTCCAAACCATTTAGCCAAGAAAACGGCGTTCCACAAGGATGTGTCTTGAGCACGACCCTTTTTAATATAGCAATTGACACCATTTGTGATTACATTCCTATTGATGTTCAATACTGCCTATTCGTTGACGACCTTCTTATTTATGGTATCTCAATGTCAATAGATATACTAATAACACGCATCCAAGACACTATCCACAGTTTAGAACAGTGGAGTATGGACCATGGGCTGAAATTTTCTACTCAGAAAACAAAAGTCATACTTTTTACTAAAAAACGTGTAAACACCCCTACCCTATACCTCTACTTAAATGAAATCCCAAAAGCTGTATCTATAAAGTTTCTGGGAATAGTTTTTGACAAGAAGCTTACTTGGGTACCCCACATTAAATCAGTAGCTAATAAAGCAAAACACAAATTGAATCTCCTAAGAGTTCTGGCTAACGCAAATTGGGGTGCAAACAGAAAATCAATGCTTACGATTTATCGAAGCATCATACAGTCACGAATAGATTATGGAAGCATCACATTCTCACCTGCTAACCCTAACATTTTGAAAATGCTAGAAACCATTGAAAACCAATGCCTCCGAATTTCAACTGGTGCATTTAAGTCCACATCAATTGCAGCCCTATATGCCGAAACGGGAGAACTACTACCATCACATAGACACTCTATCAACATTATAAAACATGGACTCAAAATATAATTTCTCAATACTTCATCTCCTTACTATCATTTAATGTCTAACAATGAAAACATTAACAGATATTACATCACGAGAAGTTGAAGAGGCCTTTTTTCATCAGACACTATGACGTATTACAGAGGTATAAATTAATTCAATGCATTATCTTTCCAATTAACTTTAGTAAAATTCCTCTGTGGAGAATAAGAAATTTCCAAGTGAATTTAACTCTTAAATAATTTAATAAAAAAGACCCTCTAGTGTCAACGTTTTATAATAAGGCCTATCAACAATTCATTACAGACAACCACACACACTTATTCATTTACACTGATGGTTCTAAATATGATAATAAATGCGGTTCAGCCACCATTCTTGAAAACACTGTTCACATGCTTTGTCTCCCAAACAGCTCAAGTAACTACACTGCTGAACTAGCAGAGATACATTTGGGACTCAAAGAAATTAACAATGCACCACATAACAACATCACATTATTTACAGACTCCTTGAGTTGTTTGCAAAAACTCTTGTCGGTTTACACCTATAATCCCATGATAACGAATATAAAGGACACTCTTTATAACTTACAGTTAAAAAATAAGAAAGTCACTTTATTTTGGTTACCTGGGCATACGGGTATAACTGAGGGTACAATGATAGATACTCAAGCCAAAATTGAAACAACCAAAAGTGACATCGACATAACTCAAATAACACTAACTAACGCACTACATTACTACAAAAACAAGATTGTACAAAACTGGGAACAAGAATGGTTATCAATAGATTGCAAATTAAGGGAAATCAAAAATACAACGGTGGAATGGCCATCAAGCAATCGAAGTTCAAGAAGAGAAGAGGTGGTTCTTGCTCGATTGCGACATGGCCATTCCCGTCTAACACATCAGTACCTTATGGCAAAATTCGAACCACCAACTTGTTCCCTATGTAATAGACTACTAACTATAAAACACTTACTTACTGACTGCAAAAGGCGACATAACTTAGACTTACCTTACAATTTGGACGAACTGCTGAACAACGAAAGTACACATCTATATGTATTATTATCATATTTAAAACGAGCACACACTTATATAGTACCCAACCTCTTCTTATTTCCAGCGAAGTATAGCTATAAAGGTTTAATTCAACACAGTGTGTGTGTCTGTGTGTGTGTGTGTGTGTGTGTGTGTGTGTGTGTGTGTGTGTGTGTGTGTGTGTGTGTGTGTGTGTGTATGTATGTGTGTAATTCTGAATGCTTGTGTAAAATCTCTTTTACAAACTTTAAATAAATCCTTGTTTATTTATCATAAATTACTAATTATACTTTTGTGAAATATTTTAGTTTTCAAATTTAACATTACGCTTTTGTTTCGTATTTTTTTGTCTTTTACCAATTATTCATGTTCTGTTTCCTCTTCATAACTTTCCCTGTTCTGTTTTTTTCTGTTTTAATAGTTTTTTTTTTGTTTTTTTTTATTTCTATTAGTTCCTACTTTATTTTATTTTCCACTGAGTTATCGCCCAGCAGCAACAATGAATTTATATTAACTAGACTGAATATTGGAGTAATCTTTAGCTTTTGGTTGTGCGATAAAGGGTGTAAATCGCTAAATTTGCGTGACACCAAACAAATAAATAAATAAACTTTTAAAAATACATTAGCAATAATACAGCAGCTAGTTCTATTTGGCAGACGGAATAGGAAACATCATCACAGGACTGAAGATGTTATATAACTAGTCATGAGAGTTGACTATCCAATAAAAAGTTTTAAGTGGAATTTGCAACAGCTTTTTCACCTAATTAATGATTTCTACAACCACTGGCATAAGTGATAAAACTGGGTTCAAGAATAAAATTTACATTTCATTTCATTAGGAAATGTGTAAATTTCTATGTATAATAGCCTTTGAGTTATAAGCTAATTAATAACAAAAAATGTTAAAATTTTATAATGTGAATATCTCCAGAATTTTTCCAAATTGGATCACATTTATATTATTTTTTTTTGTTTCAAATAAGATATAAAATCCATTCCTCAAGTTTGGCATGCCTTATCACTTGACAATCTCCATATGTTGTTGCATTATTATTATTTTTTTTAATAGTTTTCTACCTAATTTTACTTATCAGGTAGAAATGACAAAACAATACGGAGCATATGACTGGCATGAAGATATCAAAAATATTTTAAGAAAAGCTAGTGCAAGTGACCAACATGTTGTTTTTC
The DNA here is from genome assembly GCA_019009955.1 of Riptortus pedestris. NCBI lineage: Eukaryota > Metazoa > Arthropoda > Insecta > Hemiptera > Alydidae > Riptortus > Riptortus pedestris. Next base: position 103,550,939 of record CM032228.1, on the reverse strand, counting down.
TGTTCACTGATACACAGGTGAAGATAGTACTCTGTTGCAGTTTTAGTAGTTGAGTATCTTAGAAGGATGTATAACATTAAAAATGCTTTAGATAAAAGAAGAATCCTTTGTAGAAGATATGAATAATTTGTTAAACTCAGGTGAAGTACCAAATATATTTGCTATGGATGAAAAAATTGACCTATGCGAAAAAATGAGGATAATAGACCGACAAAGAGAAAAATCACAGCAAGTAAGTTTTTTAACAAGATAAATATAAATATAAATTCAGTCATTTATAATAATGCTAAATTTGAATGCTAATGAAACTTAATTAAGAGATAACAAAAGTCATTCCAGATATATTGTGGTGCTTTATGTAAATAAAAGGATTAGTGTGATACAAATTGATGCACAACTTGAACAAAAAGTACCAAGCTTCTATAGCTAAATGTGAAAATCTCAACAACCCCTGAAATGCCCAGCTCTACCACCAAGTGGCTTAATTGTGTGCTCGAAGGGTTAGCTTGGCAGAGTCCTAGCTGTATCTTGGCATTACTGACAATAGATAACTATTTGTATTTTCAAGTAGTTTTCAATGCTCCATGACACAGGGGGAGGGAGGGTCGGCTAAAGCCTGGTAGCCTCATAGTTAAATAAAATTTAGTGGGCAATCCCTGAGTTTGAAGTTAACACTTTTAGCACTGTAATCCAGTGTGTTTATCCTCCTGGTTAAAAGTAAGTTTTCATTTTTGTAGAGAATGTTTATGTAAATATCAGTCACTTATAAATATTTGTAATAAATTATATATTGTATCATGTTTAATTATGGTTAAATTGAATCCAGAAGCGCAAGGTTTTACATTTAGAATTAATTTAGATTATTAAATTTGAATGTTACCAAGGCTGATATTGACCATGGCTGTACATTCCATTATTTTTAGAATAACAGGATGGAAATCAGGGCATAATTTAAAACAATAAAGCTCTCTTTTTTTGATATTACCACCCCCTGATCTCCTCCAGGAGCTCTTAATAGTATTTTTATAATGATAATTAATTGCTGTAGAATAGAATATATTTTATTATACTAGTACCTATTAGCTTTAACTATCTTTATGATCTTTGTTTAAATAGTGTATTACAAACAAATATTAATTACAGACAGATGGGAGTCCTGTTGCACTGTTCAATTTTTTCCTCCAAATAGTTCGTGAACAATTGCACATAGTACTTGCATTTAGTCCAATTGGAGATGGATTTAGAATTCGAATGAGGAAATTTCCAGCTTTAGTAAATTGCTGCACAATTGACTGGTTTCAGGTAACTATTTTTAATCATATTTTATAATCCCTTTTTCTATTCTTAGTGTATGTGTTATTATCTGAGAATAACATTTTAAAAATGGAACTTATTAAAGAACTTTATATTAGAAATAATAATTAATCATACATCCTGAAAAGGATTTCTTGTTTTGCAATTTAGGTTGAAGCCTATTATCTTATCTCTTTATAATCTCCTTGTCTAAAAATACTAATTTATTTTTAGTTTTTAATTCTTTGGTTGTCATCAAGTTACATATATGATTAAAAGTTTTAAATAATTTATCTGTCATTTCTATGTACACTAATAAATTTATCACCTCCATATTTAAATAAAAATTGAGTGTGATTACTCAAATCAGACCAGGAAGAGGAGGGGGGGGGGGTTAGAGGGGGAAATAGAAAATTCAAAATACCTCTAAAATTACGAGTCGGATCAATAAATATTTATAACCAGTCAGATTGCAAATTTATTTTTCTATAAATTTATGTCCTATTTTTCTTTGTATCTTCAATATTAAACAAGCTATTTCTATTTTTTAGTTGTAATCCATTAGTAAACCCCCACTTTTAATCATCTCACCTTAATTCTAAGCCACTATATCATGATATGTCTTATAAGTTCCTACATTATTACTATGAAAGGGAAGGAAGGGGAATAGAAAATTTGAAATACTTCCACTATTCTGAATTGGATCAAAAAATGTTATTAACTGATCTTGTGGGAAATTTAATTTTCTATAGCTATTACTCTATACATGATTTATTTAGCTCAAATATTATTATTATTAATAGTTATGTGTATTTTTTTAGTTTTCAGCATTCAGTAGTTCTCTCCTTTCTCCTTTTCTGATTTTCAATTTGAGTAACTGAATCACTCATGACCAGCTTAAATTTAAATTCCTGTGTAATAAAGAAAGATGTGTAAGAGACATGAGATCACCAGCGTATCATTCCACCATTTGCAAAATCTGCTTAGTTTGTGCAGGCCCTGGACTTTATTGTGTTTTCCCAATTCCTATAGACATAGAAATTCAGAGTATTTAACCATAACACAAAATAAGAATATTTTATTTACAACAGTTAATTAATAAAAAATAAACTTAGTATGATAATATTAGTCAACTATACTACAATATACAGTCTTCACTGTGTAGAATAAACCACAACTCATTTATTTCCTGCAAAGAACAAATAAAGATGGTTTCCTTCAGTTAAAACACTTTCGATAAACTCATAATACTGGACACAGGCTAAATACTAAATACTAGACAAAAATATTCATTTTACGATATCTGAATATTGCTATAACATTAGACACCTCCCTCCTGGACTAATATAATTCATTAACAAACTTGTACTATAGTTTTAGATGAAAATTTTAAATTTTTAGTTTACTAATGATAAGGTGACAAATTGTGGCTCTAGTGCATTTATTTTTATTTTATTATTTAGTCTTATTTTTATTATTGATGAACACACACTTTATCTTAACGCTAATACAGCTCATCAATAGTTTAAAACCCCATCCTATCTATCATGGGACTAATTACTATTCAACCTAAAATATTGTATTTCACCAGAGATCACCAAGTTTCAACAAATACACACAAAAAAAGTAGTTTAGTTAAAAGTTTCATTTATCTATGGAAGACTGATAGTTAGAAAAGTTAGTTTTTGAATAATCCACACCATAATCATGGATAGCATTTATTACAATTAAATAATATCTATAATGAACATATTTCCTGTTAAAGCCAATCCGAGCACATATAGTTTAAGCATAGTTTTGTACATAAGATTATATTTGTAACAGTAAATCTCACAATCAGTGGAAATCACTTCCAGTAATGCCAGCATTTCACAGGAAATAAGTAAACTCAATTAATGTCTTTAGCCTCCCGTCGACTTCCGCTCCTGCATTATTTTAATAATTTATCTACTTGATGGAATTAAATAATAGTGCTACCCTAAAAATAATTTCATTCATATTCGAAAAGCTAGGTGAGGGGAAGAGATCATAGAACTTCCTGCAATCTAAGTAATATTAAACAATCATATCGAGTTTATAAACGCATATTGTCTTTTGTCATAATGATATTACCATTAATGTTTTATTGTTATTATATACATAATATTTGTTTCAATTACATCAAGATATCGAAAAGAAGATAATATATTAGCAGAACCAAAGAGTTTGATCCCTACAACTTCCGCTATCACTCCTATTACCAATTCAACATGATTTTGTTTAAATAATACATTATACAAATTAAATACTGGAAATGCTCTTATAGTTTACATTTCTATTGGAAATAGTTAAGGAAAAAGAAATAAATGAGAAAGGGACGACAGAGATATATAACCTCACTAATCCGAATCATATTTAGAGTTATCATATGTGACTAACACATAACATCATTTGTCATAATATGCCTATTTTAAAAACATTTAAATAAGTACTAATAAAATCGTCGACTCCCGCTATAGATTCAGCGTATATCCCGTATTTACTTCATTTTACGGCAAAAGTGAATGTAACAAAAGTTGCTCTAAATAACAAAATAAACAACTTTTGTCATGTGCATATTTGCAGAAAAACCAGTATAAAACGAAATACCACTATTTTTAATTTCAGGCATCCCTTATAACCCCCACTCCTGCCCGTCCTAAGAAATGTTTGTATGGCTTATGATAATTAAGGCGTCAGTGCTAATACACATACCGAGTTTTATTTAGTTCAGTTTAGTCTTTTGTGCCAAATAATATTGTTGACTCCCGCTTTAATTTTTAGCGTATTGCCCATTTAAACTTAAGACGAAAGTGTACATAACAAAAGTTACTCTAAATAATAAAATAAACAACTTTTGTTATGTTTACATTTGACAAAAAACCAATAGGAAACGAAATATCACTATTTTTAATTTCAGGCCTCCCTTATAACCCCCACTCCTGTTCGTCTTAGAGACTATAAATATAGCCTAAAGTCTAAGTTGGGTTAGTAGTAATATACATACCAAGTTTCATAAAATTCGGTTCTGCCGTTTATGCGTGAAAAGGTAACAAACAAACAAACAGAGACGAAAGAAACAAAATACAGTTATGGTGTCTATGACATGTGAAACGAAAAGTTATCGTGAAATTTCGTGAAAAAAATCAATGTACAGACAGAGGTTACAATTTTATATATATATAGATTAACGTCCACTTTTTGCTACTACGGCTAATTGGGACGGGTTGTCTACAGGTTATCAACCATTTCTAGCCAGGGTGGGACTAAGTATTTTATTTAATGAGTTCCTCACTATATAAACTCCCATTGCCCAGGTAGGCAGAAACTCGCCACTCTCGGATTATCATGTGAGATTAAGGCAAATGCTTTAACTCACATGGGTAAGCTGAGCCTCAGGTGAATAATAGAAATTATGTCATAACTGTCTCTCTATCTCTCTTGTTTTATAAATTTATATATCAAGAAATGTTTATTTAACTTTAACTCTAAATTTATACCCAACATTTAATATTTATCAAATATTAATGTTACCAAATATTTTTTAAATATATAACTCAACGTACTCAAAATATAATATTACTTCTTAAATAAATATAAACATAATAAAATATAATTGTATTTATAATATAAATATATTAATAAGTATTTTTTTATTACTGACATTTGAAATAAAATATCTTTTCTCAGATTTGATAGCATTTTTTTTTTATTTTCTCATTTGGGTAACACTGAAATAATATTTGTTGTATTAAAATGTTTCAATCAATCAGTCTCTGCAATAGTCTTTTTCAACAGTGAACATTAAGAAGAAGGTTTTTTCTACATTGAATCTCCTATTTGAGCAAAGTGAATTGTTGAAGTATAATGACTGGTATTGCTTTTGAATTCCTGTTTCAATATAGCAAACTTAAAAACTTTTTTTTAAATCTATTACTAGACTGCACTGGTTAATGATGGTCCACATTAATTAATATGAATAATGGATGGTTGAAAACTTTGAACATTAGTGAATTTATGTTGTATATATGGGTTAATAAAGTAATAGTTACAACTCTTCTATTGGCTCAAAATCTTGATCGAACTGATGGAACATCAAACCCCATTAACTGCACATTTAAATAAAATAGTATGATATCTCTGGCCTCGAACTCTGGGTTCTATTACAGTTATTAAGTACATAAACCATTTGGCTACCACAAGTCAGCATTTTCTTATAGTATAATTGTTCATTAATAAGAATTAATTTTAATTTATAATTTTATTTTACATTGTAGGCCTGGCCTGAAGATGCTCTTCTAGCTGTTGCAACACGTTTTCTTTCTGAAGTTGAATTGTCTCAACAAGAGCGAATGACTTGTATTGACATGTGTCAAGACTTCCATACATCAACACAATATCTTGCATACACTTTTTTAAGTCAAACTGGACGCTACACATATGTTACTCCCACATCGTATTTAGAACTTATAAATACCTTTAAAGAATTATTGGGGAAAAAAAGAAAGTAAGGAACGATTTTGTTTTCTATTTATTCATTTATTTAAAATGTCACACTTTTGTTCACGTGCCAACCTCTTTCATATCTTCACAACTATACATTAGTGCATGATCCTGTTCAAGGTGTGTAATAATTCAAAATTTAGAAGGTGAATAAATATAGTATATTTTTATACTGTAGTACCTCGTTTATAGTTATTTTTGCTATAATAAATGTGGTTTTAACATATTTTCTTTAAATGATAAATCATATTTTATAGATTAAATACCCAATTGGTGTTTTACCAATACAAAATAAGAGTAAATAAAAACAATATTAAAAGGTACAACAAACATTTATTTAATTTATATTTTAATATATTAAATATTTATAATTTGACAATATACACTTTTCAAAAAAAATAATTTACTTCAAACTTTATTGTTGTCATGGTTTCTATTTATTACCAGATATAAGACTAGAGAGAGAGTGAGTTTTATTATTTATTAATATTAAAACAGACGAATAGGGTATTTTATAATATTGGAGATTTCATTGAGGAAATTGCTAGGCTGGCTCATTACTTAGAAATGTTTTGTTTTCACTCTGCATATCCCTTGCCATGCTATTTAACTTCCAAAATAGGACTCCACGTATTCGTTCCAAAAATTTAATTATTATGAAAAGACAATCATAATTGCCATGAGATCAAAATGTGCTCTGGCCCTGTGAAGTTCAAGATCTTACAGATGATGAGTCTGGAAACATCTATTGGAAGGTTATTCACAGGTTGCAAGCTCCATGCTTTTTTTCATTGTATACTGGAAGTTGTTTGTTTTCTGTGAAGTACCAAAAATATATCTATGTATACCACAATAAATCTTTTACTATTTCCACCCATAAAACACTACAATAACACTGTGTCACCAATATATATATATATATATATATATATATATATATATACATATACATACTTACTGGGGCAACGGATAAACACTGTTTTTCGTCCTTAAAACATCTGTTTTATTTAATTACCTAAAGCATTTCAAGCTCTATAGCTCCTTATCAAGGGGTTCCCTTTTATCTCACTTTTTTGTCCACCATCTACTTGTTATAAACCAGCATTGTCAATTTTTTAATTTTGCCATTCACATTTAAAATCAACTTTCAAAATTACATTACTCAATATAGCCAATCCAAGATAGATGTATAGTAATGAAATTTGGAAAGATGATTTTAAATGTTGATGGCAAAATTAAAAAGTTAGCAATGCTGGCTTAGCAAGTAAATGTTGGACATAAGATAAATAAGATAAAAATGAACCCCTTGATAAGGAGCTATAGAGCTTGAAACGCACATGTTTAGGAATTACTTTAAGCAGATCTTTTGACACACACACACACACACACACACACACACACACATACATACATACGTACATACACATAATATATACACACACTTGTCTGTTACTGCTCCAATGGTCACAATTTTTGCGGTATCATTACCAAAATCTATATATAAGAGTTTCATGTAAAACTAAAGATCAAGTTCATCAATAGCTAAATGGTGGAGGAGGGAGGGAGGAAATTAAAAAATCTCTGTTATAAGTTGGATCGAAAGATAGTATATAACCAATCTGAATGCAAATTTAATTACCTATAAATGTTGTTTTATATGCATATTTTCTCTATCATGAATATTAACCAAGATATTTGAAGTTTTTAGTTTTCAGCTTTCAGTAACTCCCCTCCACTCTTATTCATGTCATATTAACAAAACTGTTATATCAAGAACCTTGTTTTGGAAGCTTATTTACCAAATATTGTTTTCATTCAATTTTTTCTGTGTGATACATGTTCTTAACTCGAAAATGTTTAATTTTCCTACTCCTGACTCAATATTTAACTCTTTCATTCACCACTCAAAAAGGGCATATTAATTAGTGGCTGAATTGCCTGGAATAGGGGGGAGGGTTAGACAGCGGAATTCAAAATGTCTTCGTTACTGTGTTACGGATTGAAAAATGTTATAGAACAATTCTTGTTTAACCCTCCGTCGGGCGCAGCTGGCCTGAGAGGCCAGGAAAACATACTTTTTGATACCGCGCCTCATTCTGTTTCCCCTGTGAGGGGCCATTCCCAGTAATTTCCTGATTTGTGTTCATGCTTAGAATCCCCTACTTTAGTCCATTGCCATCCTTCATCCAGACCGACTGGTCCCTAGGTGGCTTGTGAGGCCAACTGCGCCCAATTGCTCCTTAATTTCGAAGATGATTTTTTTTCAAGATATATCTATTGCAATCGTCCCTTTTACTATGATTAATGCTATTCTATATGGAAGTTCGTCGATATCTTGAGAAATAAGTGCTAGTCTAACTCTGGCCTCTCAGGCCGAATGCGCCTGATCAATTTTACTTGTTTTAGTATAAGCTTCATTCTATTCTAATAAAAACAATATTTTTCGTTCTAAATATTATATTTTGTTTCCAAAGATCCTAGCGAAGTCTGTCCTACCAGCATTTTAAATTAAATTTAATTAGTTGGGTAGTGGGGGTTTAAAATATGTGAGCGGCCTCTCAGGCCGGGTGCGCCCGATTTTGTTTCGTCAGAGGTGCGCCCGACGGAGGGTTAACTATTGATACTGGGAAATCTTTTTAGTTTATGCAGCTCCTGTGTGGCAGACTTTTATTCTCTCTGTACCTTTATGGTTTTCTTTCACAGCTTGCTAGAGTGTACGTATTTTTAACTTGTGACAAATTTCATATATAAAATTCCAAAGCAGTAAATACCCTAAAAGGTAAGACAATTTATTTTGTATTAATCTTAGGCTATATTATCAACAACTTTATCCAATTGCATCAATTGTGTATTAGTATTGCCTTTCCACCATAGAGAATTTTCCATATTAATTATTTTTTTTAATATTTTTTTTTTTTCATTTTAGTGAAGTTTTAGTAGGAAAACAACGTTATTTGGTTGGTTTGGAAAAACTAGCCCATGCAGCTGCTCAAATTCACATCATGGGAGAAAATTTAAAAGAACTTCAACCAGCACTTATCCAAGCCGCTGCTGATGTTAGAAATACAGTTGAAAAAGTAGACAAAGAAAAAGAAGATGTAGCTAAGGTACTATTGACATTTGTTATTCCTTAGTTTGTCCTAACTTTTTCTGTATTCTCCTTTTATGCAATATATTAGCTTCTGAAGTTTTATAAATTATAAACTTAGTACTTGTTCATTATCAGAATTCTAGGTAAAAGATTGTCAACTTCAATTGTCATTTATTAATGTTCACTTTTTGCTACTATGGCTAATTGGGGTGTGCTATATGCAGGATACCTACCATCCTTTCTAGCAAGGGTGGGATTATGGAATTTATTTAATGAGTTTGTCACTAAATAAATTCCTATTGCCCAGGCGGGAGTCAAACTCACTATTCTAGGATTACTATGTGAGATTAAGGCCAATGCTTTAACTCACATCACTAACCTGAGCCCCCAACTTCAATTAAATTGTTGTTACAATTGTAAAGTTTTGCTTATTTAATTATTTGTAATATTTCTTTTTTTTTAAATTAGGGATATAACCAATCACTATAAAATGTCTCTATTTCTATAATTTTTTAAAAAGGTTTATTCTTAATCTTTCTTTTTTTCTTACAATTCTTGCACATTCATGGAGTGCTCCTAATTGTAGTTTTATTTTATTTTTTTTATATAAGTTTTTTATTTGTGGTCAACATTAATATTTTTTTTTTTAATACAGGGTTTATTATTACTCACTCTTATGTATGATCATAGGCTGGTCCACAAATGACATATTTTGCAAATGTTTATCAAAACTCTTCCTCTTTGACTTTGTAGTAACTTATGGTACAGCCTTGATTTTGATGGTGTAATTGGGATTTTGTTATTTGTGTTCTTCTGAGTCTATTTAATGCTCAACTGCACAATATAGATGGTATATCCTGTGCTATATGGTTTTCACCATGAGATAACTGAATAAAATTAATTGTAATTTTTGTTTAAATGTTTTTTTTTTTTTTTTTTTTTTATATTTGCCATTAGTATATTTGATTTTTTTTCCTAAATGCTTCTACCGCTTTCTGGTTATAGTTATGTCTCCAACATCCCCTCCAACCCAATTCAGTTCCATTAGATGAAACAATAATTTCACCAGTTGTTTGTCCATATTGTTGCAAAAATTAAATAAACCAGAGAAGGAACCGCGTGATTGGGGAGTACGGAGGAGCTGAAAGAAGTGTCGCTAATTGGTGGAAGGCACTAGCCCCTTCCAGTCCTTCTTGGAAGAGCCTCGGTCTCATCCTGCTTCTCTATTTAAGCCTGTACAGCTCAACCTAGAGGAGCCGGTAGAATCTAATTAGGGCCCGCCCTGCCTATCTTCCTGGAACTTCTGGACCTTTCCTTGGCTAGCCCCTTCTACAGGCATTTATAAGAGGCCCTGCCAGTACCTCAGTTTCAGTTTACGCTCAGGTGTCTTGATGGTCACATCGGTGCTACAGTGCGACTTAGTTCAGTGCGGTAAAGTGTTTTTATAAGAAGAACAGTGTTGTGCCGTGACTGTAAGTAACAGTTTAGTGCGTGTTTAAGACAGTCCAGTGCCGCGAAGTAAAGGACAGTGCAGTGCCGTCGTTTTATGTGAAGTTCAGTGACTGCGAGCGAATTATTGGACTGTGAAATCTGAAGAACAGTGACACTATCAGTGTAATACTGTGAGTAGTAATAGTTAACCAAGAGTATTGTGCATTGTGAAATAAATTGTGCAGTGATAAACTGTGAAACTTGTGTGTGTTTAATTTTGCAACCCAAAAGAACTCTTATTAACAACGTTTATTACTGGTTTTGTAATAAAACGTAACAATATATATATATATATATATATATATATATATATATATATATATATATATAAACACACACACACACATATATATTTCAGTATCTGCTATATTCATATTACTATACCCTCTGAAATCCTTAAGATTTTCTGTTTTCTCCTTCCCTAAGTCAAATGAGCTTCACCTTTTCCTTTACTTAATACTTGATTAGATTTTGCATTCACTTGTCACATTTAGAACTTTGATTTATTTTAGTCCTGCTCGCTCTAGTGTTTCTGTTTCAATCATAAACCCCACATTTTATTTTATATTCTTTTGTAAAAAGACCAATTTTTAGTCACAAAAAGCATCACACTCTTTACTAGTGGGTGACAGTTGTGGACTTCCGTGTATATATCTTCTTAAATACATTGCAAATCAAAAATTTTCTTTCTTAAAAGAAATCAACAGAAGAAAAAAAAACAATCTAAGAAAATAGTAAACTGCCAAATAGAATGGGAAAGGTCCTGTTATTGAACAAGTACCTTTCCTAGGAATCAGTATTCTGAGGAAACTATCTATTCTGATACCAACAAATTACTAGCCCTAGTTCATTATAATTATTGTATTTTCTTTGAATATTCCTTGTCTTTTCTAGTTTTAAAATTAATTTTATAGTTTATACATCATTTTTTAGGTTGAGGAAATAGTTAAAGGTGATGAAATTGTAGCAAATGCACAAGCTCAGGCTGCTCAAGCTATTAAAGATGAATGTGATGAAAATTTAGCTGAAGCTATGCCAATTTTGGATGCTGCTCTTGCTGCTCTTAATACACTGACACCAGCAGACATAACTGTGGTTAAGAGTATGAAGAATCCTCCCCGAGGAGTTAAGCTTGTAATGGAAGCTATTTGTGTAATGAAGGCATGTGATGTTATTTACATATTCATTTCCATTTCAATTGGTTATAAAAAATATGGCTTGGAGTTTTTGTGTATTTCATGATTCAATTTGTTTTTAATTAAAATGAATTGGTCAATTTTAATTATTATTTATTTTTAATTTTTGGGATAGTTACAAGATAATCATGAAATTTGATAAATCTAACTCTCTCACCTTTCCATCAGTCTAAATGAAGAAGTGTGTCTATGAAACCTATTAGTGTGTGTGTGCATGTGCCTGTTTGTGCACGTGTGCATGCGCGTTTGTGTGTGTGTGTGTGTGCGCATGTGTGTGAGTGTGCATTTGTGTGTATACACACAGAAATATGTATTTACACTCACATAAACATAGTTTCTTTTAATTATAATTTCTCCCCTTCAGAATCAGTTTGCTATGATACTATCCCCAATCATTTCTTGTTCATTAGCTTAACCGTTAGGTCGCGTAGTTCTTTGGCAGGTGGTGTGGGATAGTCTATCCCCTGCAGAGGCCTGTGTTCTGAATTATTTTTATGTTTTAGTGCTATCCATATAATCCCATCTCTTCTACTTGAAACTCCACTAGTTCCAAACATTTACCAATAGACACATTTCGGTGCGTATCATGTGGATGCTTATCATAATTCGAAGAAGAATCACCGTCACTTTCACTCTTACCTGCAAACATTTGTTTATCAGAAAAAAATCTTTTTTCCTGACATTTTGAAGCACTCAACTGTTCACTTAGAAAGAAGAAAATGTACTAACTAAATATGCAATGGGAATTTGTATAATGAGTCGCGCACTGAGCTCCTCGACCTATTATACCAGTCCGTAGCACCCAGGGATGCTCCCAGGGGGGAAGGTGTCTCCCTCTGGACTGATGTATCAGTCCGTAACTTTCCTGGTAAAAAATACCTGGACTAATTTATCAGTCCTTAGTAGCCTAAGGGTTAAGTCACATCTGTCTAATCAGTGCTTTAATTTTAACTTTATTAATAAAATAACTTCATTGAAATAATTACAGGATGTGAAACCTGACAGAATTCCTGACCCAGAAGGCTCAGGAAAAATGGTAGAAGATTTTTGGGGACCATCGAAACGTGTTTTAGGGGACATGAAATTCTTAGAAAGTTTAGTGAACTATGACAAGGATAATATAGCTCCAAGAATAATGAAAATTATTAATGACAGGTTCCTTACAAATCCAGAATTTGATCCAGATAAAATTAAAACTGCATCGACAGCAGCAGAAGGTAGTATTTGTTTCTATATAATTATTCTATTAGTAATATTTTACTACTTCCTTTAGTGTTATTTTGCCTTCAATAACACTAATGCTTGTCATTTCTACTAAAAGGTACTTTATAGAATTATAGCAATTTACATAGTTCTTCTATCTTCTTCTTTGGTTACTCATACCATATGATTCATTCCTTAGAATCCAGTTTGCGAGCTGTCTATAAATCACTTGCTTGTATAAAGGAAAGAAAAAAATAATATAACTGTCTCAATATTTCTGAAATGCCTTAGACAAGAAAAACTATTCTTTGACTAAATGACACAAAAGAAAGCTAAGAGTTTTGGCACTGTATACTGAACTATTACGGTAAAATATCCATTATGCAGAAGTTGCATGAACTAACCAGATAAAAGAAAATATCAAATTCTTGTATTTTAACCCCCAAACCCAAATATGATACTTAAAAAGCTGTATCACCCACCATATTTTCAGATTTTATTAAATTAACCAATTTTTACAGAATTTAACAGTTTTTGTATGTTTTAAATAAATTGAAAAAGTAGTTATAATGGATGTAGAGGTCATTGGTAGCACTGCTGTAACACTCCTCATTCTATTTTGCTGAATTGGCCTGTGAGTGAGTCTTTAAAACCTGGTGATAAGAACATTCTGCACAAAAACCTTGTAGATCCAAAGAACGTGCTCCTACCACCTCTATATTGAATAGCCTCCTAGATTACTTCCCAGAGAATTTGGGTGATGTTAGTGAAGAGCAAGGTGAGCGTTTTCACCAGGACATTGAAGTAATGGAAGACCCTACCAGGGCCGATGGGGGACTACTTTTGGTCACTTCACCGAAAGGTTCAGCAACTAACTCATTGCAAAAAAAGCTCTGCAGGAAGCTTCAACAAAAAAAAAGAGAAAAAAGTATAAACCAATTCCAGCTGAGAAGTGAAACCTGTATTAACACATTATATCATAGTTGTAAGTAGCCTACTGTAAATACGAACCATGCTTATGGAATAAAATAGTGTTACATTCATTTTCCTATACACTTAATAGCAGATTGGTTGAAAAATATGGGTGTTAAAAAAACAAAAAAAAAAAACTTAAATGCCAGATTTGGATTCAGCACAAAAAATCTATAAGGTTCAGATAGTAAAGTAGAAAAAGTTTCAAAACATTTTTTGTTGTTGTTGGTCTGTGTAATTAAGATGTTTCTTCTTTTATTAGGTTTATGCAAGTGGGTAATAGCAATTTCTAAGTATGACAAAGTAGCTAAAGTAGTTGCTCCCAAAAAAATTGCTTTAGCAAAAGCAGAAGAAGAATATCAAACAGCCATGACAGCATTAGAAGCAAAACGTGCTCAGCTGAGAGATGTTCAAGCTAAGCTAGCAAAACTTGAAGCTGCATTGGATGCACAAAAGAGGAAGCTTGCAGCGCTACAGGTTCACTGATTAGAAATTTATTTTTCAATTTAAGTATATTTTAAAGCTATATCATAAATTAATTGCCTGGATGGGGAGAGGGGTTAATGAAGCAACTAATTAGTAACAGTGATGAATCAAGAAAATTGAATATTAGAAAAAATGAAAATGTATAAGAGCCCATCTCCTTTCTCAAAAATCAGAACTAAATTCTTGACCACTATTCATTTAAGACCAACATAGTACCTAGGTATGCAACAGCCCAGCAAGGTCAAAATTTACGTTATTATACTAGATTCCTTTTAGTTTTTATGTGTGTAATCAATTCTTTTTGCGAGTAAACTATTACAAAAATATTCTTTTAATTTTGTGTACTATTCTCAATTTCAACGAAAAAACATTTTAGCTCAATCTCATTATGAGCTTTATTACTCGTCGTTAACAGATTGAAATAGAAATGCTTTCCCATGGGAAATAAAGATTGTTGAGTAACCTATCCACAATATCATCCAATCTTATTCACTACATAACGTAAATGTCCTGTAATATTTACAGTAAATGTGCAGCCATTCATCTGATTCTTGTGAGGTATAAAGTTGCAAGTACATATTTATTTTTAGAACGAATGTTATCTGTGAGTTAATTGAAATAATAATAGTTTACCTTTGAAATATAATGATTGGATTAATGGAAGCTCTGAATAACCTTTTATTAACATTATATGAGTCATTAAATGAGTTTTGAATGTGAAGCATTATTTGGAAGTCTTGGGATACATTTAAGCAATGCATTAGGATTGAAAAATACTTTATAAACATAATTTGTTCTTTATATTTTGTCAATGAAACCAATATTGACAAAAATATTGACACTCATAAAATTATATATTAATAAAATAGAAGTAATGTATAAGGTAGCTGGATAATAACTGGCATGGATCATATTCGTATCCTTGATACATATAGAAAAAGTTTTACAATTCTGTGTAGGCAGTTTCATGGAACACTATATTAAATCTATTTAGTGACTGGAAGTCAAAATTTGGAAATTCATAAATCTAAATAACATTTTAGTTAGGACAAATAATTGATTCTAAACAAAATTCATTCTTTACATTTTTCATATGAAACCAATATTGAAAAAGAAGTTGACGAATATATGATTTGGCATCCAAGTAAACTCCCACTCCTAAGAGTGGTAGTAAAGGATAAAATAGTGCATGTTGTCAGTATTTATTCTCTTAATACATATACAAAACATTTCTCAATTCTATTGAGGCATTTTCATGGACCACGAATAAAGTCATATTTGGCACCCATAAGGCAGAAGTCTAAATTTTGTAATTCATGAATGTAAATAACAACTGTAATCATCTCAGGTAAGAAAAAACGCCTCGTTCCTTCACTGTTCTTTATTTGTTGTGACAGAGCGCTTTCAGAGCATACGCTCCATCATCAGTGCCCTGCTGGCAAACAAATACCATAAAAACGTTGTACAATATGTCATTTAATTGAAAAATTTAGAAAATATATGTACATGTCGATGGTCAAGAGTTAAAACATACAACTTAGTGTCCCAGTGAATATTTACAGAAATAAGAAAAACTATTTTCACAGATTAAAATTAAAAATTAAAAACTTGTCAGTAGAATATATACACAATTTCAATAAATAGTTAAAATAAATAAATGAATAAAAAATGAATATTTACAGTTAAAAAGTCTAAAATAGAATAAATAGTAAAAAAAATGAATAGTCTAATTAAAATTAAAAAAAGAAAAAATGAAGGAACAACAACCGGAGGAGCTACGGAAAGCAATACATACAAAAAACGTAAAAGAAGAAAAATAGAGAAGCCAGACAATGACTAACCTCTTCACAATGATGTGACAGGAACCAAGGATTCCCTGTGACTGAGGCCTCGAGACTGAAGAGCAATGAGAGAGGCTTCCGAGACATGCCTCAACCTGGTTCCTTCTCCCGTCTTATTAATATTGAGGCCTCCTTTTTTCATCCTATCTAGCTTTATGAATAGGTTTTCGGCTATGCTCAGGGTCTTGCCTTTTTTTGCTTCATAGAGCAGCTCATATTTTATAGCCACCGTACCTGAATAGTTGCTATGAGACAATAAAGTACACCCTGGAAGTAGAGCAGCATAACAAGCTGTGCTACCTAGATTTGGAGATAGAGAAGCGAGGTAGTGGCCATTCTTTTAGTATTTTTAGGAAGAGGTCATTGACAGACCTGATAATACCGGCAGATTCTTTCCACCACCCCCAATACAAGATGTCAGGCCTGATTTTCCTTGTAGACAGGCTGTTGAATGTGCCGTTGGATGAAAAGAACTATGAAGCTGAGCTGCGCCACATCAAGTGTATAGCATCCAACAACAGCTACAAGGATGGGGTGGTGGACAGACTAGTCCAGAAGAGGCTCCGTCAGATGAACCGAAATAAGGACGTACGTTTCCCTCTTTCTATTCCGTATCTGGGCTCTGTGACTCATAAGATTGGAAATAAACTCAAGACACTCGGGAAGACGACTGCTTTCAAAAGTCGACATTCTTTGAAAGCAATGCTCCCAAGGGTCAAGGATCCTGTTGACTCACTGAACAAGTCGGGAGTTTGCAGGGTAAAATGCTCTAGTTGTGAGGCATCGTACGTCGGTCAAAGTGGAAGAAAGATCAGAACCCGGATGAAAGAGCATGTTACCAGAGACACAGAGTTCCATGCCCACATCAAGAAGGAGGGTCATGAGAAATCGGCTATAAAATATGAGCTGCTCTATGAAGCAAAAAAAGGCAAGACCCTGAGCATAGCCGAAAACCTATTCATAAAGCTAGATAGGATGAAAAAAGGAGGCCTCAATATTAATAAGACGGGAGAAGGAACCAGGTTGAGGCATGTCTCGGAAGCCTCTCTCATTGCTCTTCGGTCTCGAGGCCTCAGTCACAGGGAATCCTTGGTTCCTGTCACATCATTGTGAAGAGGTTAGTCATTGTCTGGCTTCTCTATTTTTCTTCTTTTACGTTTTTTGTATGTATTGCTTTCTGTAGCTTCTCCGGTGGTTGTTCCTTCATTTTTTCATTTTTGGTTTTTTAATTTTAATTGGACTATTCGTTTTTTAATATTTATTCTATTTTAGACTTTTTAACTGTAAATATTCATTTTTTATTCATTTATTTATTTAAACTATTTATTGAAATTGTGTATATATTCTACTGACAAGTTTTTAATTTTAATCTGTGAAAATAGTTTTTCTTATTTCTGTAAATATTCACTGGGACACTAAGTTGTATGTTTTAACTCTTGACCATCAAGATGTATATATATTTTCTAAATTTTTCAATTAAATGACATATTGTACAATGTTTTTATGGTATTTGTTTGCCAGCAGGGCACTGATGATGGAGCGTATGCTCTGAAAGCGCTCTGTCACAACAAATAAAGAACAGTGAAGGAACGAGACGTTTTTTTCTTACCTGAGATAATAATTCCTTCACCATCCAGCACCTCAAAAATGGTACTGTAATCATGATTCTAAACACAATTTGTTTTTTATATTTACTTGATAAAATAAATTTTAAGAATGATATTGTATTTTTTTCTCACAATGTAGTAACCCCCCATCCGTGTTGAAATTATAAGAATATTTAAAAAAATTATAGAATATAGGCCAATATGAACTTTGCCTAGGCAAACCAGAAATATATTGATATCTTATCAAAAGGTGGCTAAGTTGCCTGCTCAAATATATATTTATATTCTCATGTTATTCATGAGCTAATTGAATGGTCTACAAAAAAAAATCCGCCATGCAGGGGCTGCAGAAACTAAGCAGATTTCCGATGTGCTGCTATGATATTCCCACATATTCTGACTGAAAACAAGTACAAATACCTTGCTGAATACTTGAGTTCTGAAAAAATGCTTAGAACAACAATTTTAGACCAGCAATAGATTAACAAGATTGGTTCTATAACTTTTACAATCCGTCTAGAACAAATATGATCTTTAGTTTTGACTTGTATTGTATAGATCAATTAGAAATTTTCAAAGCTAGAACATAAAATCTGAATTGATGGCGTCATCACACAACGTGTATGGATCTCTCATAATAAAGCCTCATAAAAACAATATTTGGTATTTATGCTTAGAATAAAGGGGTTCATATTTAACAGCGGATTGTTATTAGGACATGAGTTGGAGTGGGGGTTTACTGAAGGCTGAAAACTAAAAATTCCAAATATCTTGGTTAATATTAATCATAGAGAGCATATGTATATAAAAACATTTATAGACAATTAAATTTATCTTAAGATTAGTTCTATACACTTGTTCGATCCGAAGTTTCAAATTTTCAAAAATCTCCCCCTCTAAACCTGACTCCCCCAGGCCGATTTCAGCTGTATAATGAACATGATCTTTATTTTTACATAAAACGCTTAAATATCGAGTTGGGCAACGATAAAACAACAATTGGTTCCTGGGTAGGATTGATGGACATTTGAGGAAAATTTTCGAAAATTTCATCATGATTTGAAAATGAAAATTTTAAGTGTGTGTGTGTGCATACATGTGAGTGTATATATATAATATGTGTTAATGCTCTGTCAGTTGCAGTTTTTGTCTAATCGTTACCAAACTCGGTATTTAAACGATTCATGGAAAAATTACTTTTCGAGACACATACAAATAAATACGTCACGTGATGACATAATCAATTAATATTTTTCGTTCTTTACTCAAAAATGTTTATTTGATCAGTACTATTCTTGATATATAGCTGCTCCAGTCAACACTAAAGGGGAGAATGTCTAAGAAAATATTTGTTATTGGCTGAAATTGGACCTGGAATAGTGGTGGTTTAGAGAGCGGAATTAGAAAATTCAAAATATCTGTTATTATGAGTCTGATCATAAAATGTTATAGAACCAATCTTGTTAAAATTTCAATTTTCTAGAATTGTTGTTCTATGCATTTTTTGGTAACTAAAGTATAAGAGAGTTATTCATACTTTTTGTTTTTTGCCTTCAGTAACCTCCCCTTCCCCTTCTGCTCATCGGTTTTACATATAATACGTTGTGAGATGTGATCAGAAATGTGTTATACCAACACTTGTGAAATCTGCTTTATTTACGCAGCTGCTGCATGACTGACTTTTTTAAATTTTATTCTATTAAAATAAATTGTTGTGAAAGTAAACCAAATTATTCAATGAAATCAATTTTTGCATTGTTTGCCCCCACTAAATGATTCCATCGGACTTTTTAACACAAAAAATGAAAAGATTTTGGTTATTTAATATTATTTCAATTCTAATTGATTTTCTTATTACTTAAAATACATTATACTTACAGGCCGATAGTGATTTGTGCACTCTTAAATTACAACGAGCCCAGGAATTGTTAGGTGGGTTGGGTGGCGAGCAAACTAGATGGAAACAGACTGCTGAAGCTCTAGGAGAACGCTATTACTCTCTCACTGGTTGTTTTTCTTAATTTCTTTTTATGGCTTTCTTAGAGATAAATTACATTGTTACTTTTAAATTAAATATCTTAAATTTTGTTATAGGTGATGTTCTTATTGCTTCAGGGGTTGTTGCTTATCTTGGGCCTTTTACTACACAGTTTCGTGCAAATCAAATTTTGGATTGGGTTAAAAAAGTTCAGTCATTTAATATTATTTGTTCAGATGATTTTTCTGTTACTAACACACTTGGTGAAGCAGTTGAAATCAGAAACTGGACAATTTGCGGCCTTCCTAGTGATGCTTTCTCAGTTGAAAATGGCATCATTGTTAAGTAAGATTAAAACACGATATTTAACTTTTGTATTTATATTTCACAATGTTTTCAAAGTGATTCCCCCCTGATGAAATTTACAGTTTCTTATCAAGTTTTTGTCCAAGAATAGGCCAATGCAAATACGTACTGAAAAAAAAAAAATATTTGCATGAAACTGATGGAAATGGAAGAAAAAACTTTTCTAATAAAGAGTAAAATAAATTAAAATCGGTCTCAATTATGATGATATGTCGTGCATTTTTTGATGATAAACAGCCTTTTTTACAATTTCCAGCAAAACTAGACCTTCTATCAAAAAGTGTTTAATATAAAATTTGTAGGTAATCAAAATATCTACAAATTTGTGTAAACCATTTTTTCACATAACCAAATGTTTCAGAGAAAATTGGGAGTAAATTTATACAAATAAAAACGATTTTTATTTTTTTCTCCCACAAAATTATTTTTCATTAAATTTGATGGAAACTTACATTTATTTGCCCCAAAGAAGTTTTAATTTTTTAAAATGAAAATATACTTTTTTACATTTTATTTTGATTTAAATCTAAAAAAATATTTATTTAAATATGGGGGGCTCAGGTTAGCCATGTGAGTTGAAGCGTTGACCTTAATCTCACATGGTAAACCTAGAGTGGCGAGTTCGATCCCCCCCTGGCAATAGGAGTTTATTTAGTGAGGAATACACTAAATAAAATCCTTAGAAAAGGGTGGTAGCCTGTAGATAACCCGTCCCAATTAGTCTATAATAATAATAACCCGTCTCAGTTGCAAAATGTGGACTAATAAATAATTTAATTTAAAAAAAATATGTTATATGCAATTGAACATTTTCATGTTCAGAAATCGTTTTTCAGAATTAACAGTGGTCATTTCCTTTTCTTTTCTTTTTTTTAATATCTATTTTCAGAAGGAGAAAATTATTTCATTTATGTTTATTTGAAATTTTTAATTACTTATTTTTCTCTGAAAATTTTAGGATATATGAAGAAATGGTTTACATAAAAGTGGTAAATCTTATTACCTAGAAATTGTATATTGATTGTTTTTTTTTTCTTTTTCTTTTTTTTTCTTTTCTTAATAGAAAGTCTAGTTTTGCTGGAAATTATGAAAAACAAATTTACCATAAAAAAATTGGACCTCATTTAATCCCTTGTAACTGGGTTAGACATTTTTCCTGTTATTAGAAATTATTCCCTTCTCTTTCCAATAGGTTTTATACTGTTATTAATTTTTATAACTTTGCTCCCTTTTAGTGTTTTTGCCCTGGTCTAGAAAGCCTAATATGGCTTGTCCTTGCTTTGATTAGTGGAATAATAAACAAAACAGGGAAGCAGTTTACTTACTCCTGAACTCCTGATTACTTGATTTGATTTGAAAAGGGGAGGTGTGTTTTTTGATCACTGCCGGTTCTTCCTCTCTCTCTCTCTCTCTCTCTCTCTCTCTCTCTCTCTCTCTCTCTCTCTCTCTCTCTCTCTCTCTCTCTCTCTCTCTCCCTCTCTCTCTCCGCTTCCTCTTTATCAACATTTCTATTTTTGGGCTGGGATAATAGGAAAGGTATGGTGCATTGTTTATTTATTTATTCATTAAAATATTTATCTATTTTTCTTTTTCTCCCATTTTTTAATAAATTCAAGGAGTGCCCGGAGACTGGTTTCATCTTTAATCAAGTCTTCTATGTGCTGGTTGTAGTCAACATGTCTTTGCACATCCGACTTCTAGTTCCATCATGTAAGGTGCATTCCTTCAGAACATGTTCTGCTGTTTCGCTAGAGTTTCCGCAGGCGCAGTATGGAGGCTCTCCTATTGAACCTATGGAGGTTTGATGTCGGAATGTCCCGTGGGTGCTGTTGAGCAGATGAAACTGCGGCAACCACTAACTGGTTTTCGGCAGGCTTTTTAGCAATTCTATATGCTGCTACCCATGGGCTTTCTGCAGATGAGTTCACAACAATGTTTTCCTTGTTGATTTCTTTGGCCTTTGAGATCTTCTTGGTAAATGCTTTGTTCAGGGACTTATAGATCGCCCAATTCATCTCTTTAAAAATGCCATCTCAGAAACTTCTGGAAAGCTTTTCTTGCTCTTGACACAACTCTTATAGTGGCTGTCAGCTCTTGGGTCCACTAGGGCTTACACCTCCTTTGTGCAAGTCTTTATTCGAAGCAGCGGCTTTGTTTGCCACTTCTGTAATGGCCTGTTGTAGTTGCACAACCATATCTTCAACCAGTTCCTCATTGTCACAAAAAGTGGGGTGCTCTGCTTTCAAAGCAACACTATGCCTAAGTACCACATCGTAGTAGGCGTCCTAACTAATATTTTTGTAATCAAACCTTCTATGGTCTAGGCCTTCAGCAGGTCTTATTTTACCTATCATGATTTCAAAGTATATTGTTGCATGGTCATTATTGGTAGAGTGGTTAATGCGTCATTTCGTTATAGAGTCCAGTAGGTCTGGCTTGACTATGGTAAGATTAATGTGGGGACTCCCGCTTTTGCCATTAACCATAGGAGGAGACTTTGGGTCATTAACAAAACACATTCCTTCACAGCATCTCCTTCCTGTATTACAAACACTCTAAAATCAGTTCGATTGGAACCCCAAGCAGTATGCTACACATTGGAGTCCATACTAATTATTGCTGTTCTCTTGAAAAACCATAAAATCTCTTCTATTTTGTCAAGAATCGGATTTAGGGCTTGACTAGGTGGACAGTAAGTTGAAATTAAATAAATAGTCTCCGGTCCTCATCCTATAGTCATGACTGTGATGGTTTCCGAGGTTAGGTTATAATGACAGAGTTGGGGTATTATACACTACAAGGCTGCTAGAACCCTGTTATCTGCAACGGACGAAATACCACACCATGCTCCCGGTGGAATTTTCATTACTTTCCGTCTCTTTAGAGCAGGTTCTTGCATGGCTATTATAATTTTGTCACCTATGGCCTCTTGGAGAACTTTGAAGACAGTTTGTTGCCTGTACCTAAGATTTAGCATGTATTTTTAACTTTTGCTATACATGCCATGTGCACTGGGCACCTTGTATAGCTTGATGGGTGATTATGTTGTCTTTGTACATTTTTGCAATTTACGCAAGTTGAGTCCGCATTTTTATTTGGGCAATTTTTGATCTAATGCTCTAGTTGACCACACCATGTACACATTTCATTTATACTTCCACATTTACTTGAAATATGTCTAAACTTTTGACATCTAAAGCATCTGGGATGATATATGAAGCCACGAGCAAATACAATTAGAGACTTACTCTTTTTCTCCCTCCTTAACTTTAGCTCTGGGTTTTAGCCCAACTTCAGCAATCCACTGAGTGGTCTGACCATTTTCGGTACATACTTAAAGAGAAGCCTGATTTTTGTGCTCTCGGAAATATTGTCCTCCATGCCAAGATATTTTCTATAAGTGTCTTTGGGATTTTTCTTCTCCCCACACATTAGGAACACTTGGGAATATGATTCTGAGAATGTGCTTTTCCATTGTAGTGCATGGACTGTCTTTATTCTTAGCTTTAATTAGTCTTCTACTTTATTGGAACATATTTTGTATTTTACATTAATTAGTAGATTACCATTATTAGCCAGTTCAACACCTTCAATATCTCCTCCAAGAGTATCTGATTTCTGTTGCATCAAGGATTTTCTTGATTCTTCCTTCTGAGCCCAACGCTTGCCCTTCACTCCCTATATCTACTTTGATGAGCAGCCTGGGGGAGATACATTCATCTTCTATTGATTTAGGGAGGGATTTGAGAATATCTCTTTTCATTTTTTAGCAGATTTCCCTTAAGGAAAATCAGCTATTGAGGTTGTACTCATGATGCAATTTTCGAAATTTTTCTTCAAATGTCCATTGATCCTACCTAGTAGATGACGAAAATGAAGTCCGTTCAAAACTGTATATATATCTATATATCTATCTATCTATCTATATATTTGTGTGTTACCGCTCTAGCAGTCGCAATTTTTGTTTGATCAGTACCAAACTCGATATTTAGTCGTTTTATGTAAAAAGAAAGATCAAGTTCGTTAACGGCTGAAATCGGACCAGTGGGAGGGGGGGGGCATTAGAGAGGAGGATTTTCGAAAATTCAAAATATCTTCGTTACTATACGTCGGATCGAAAAATTGTACAGAATCAATCTTATTGCAAATTAAATTTACTATAAATATTGCTATATACATTTATTCTCTATCTTGAATATTACCCGAGATATTTGCATTTTTATGAAGTCTGTGGTCCGGTATAGTTCGGCCATTTCCGCCAGTACTCGCTCAGGTGGAAACTTCTTCTAACCTTACCTGTCGTTTCTAACCTTACCTGTCGTTTCTAACCTTACCTTACCTTCCTTACTTTGTGAGATTTATGCAAATACGCTCTGTTCATCCGCCGCCCCCCCCCTTCTTTAGTTCTTGGACTACTAAAATTTGAGTTATTAAAATATAAATTATTCTTACAATTCAGAAGCCGTTTCAGTTGGGAATTTATTTTAATTAACTGAAAGATTTCTCATTACCGTTTGTATTTAATCACGGTGGTATTGTGTTACCAGTATGCAGATTTCTCTATTGTAAACCGTCACATGGGAAATCTGCTTAGTTTACGCAGCCCCTGCGTGACGGACTTTTGATAGTTTGTACTGGTTTCCTGTTTTTTGCCTTCTTTTTCATCCCCTTAACAACACTCCAGCCATCCTCACTTGACTGTCGAACTTCCATGTCGTTAGGCATTTTCAATGAGTTGTTTTAATTCTTTGCCTCTTTGTATGTTGTGTTTGAGGTAGTTTCCACTGGTTTATCACTAGGACATCTATTACTTGATGAGGTGTCAATTCTGTGTGGTTTAGTTTTATTTCTTATCAGATGTAGTTTATGGTTAAGGTTTTTATTAACTTGTTCAATGATTTGGTTAACAATGTCTTGTCTTATATTTTCCATGACTTCCAGATTTAGCTCCTTGTTCCTCTATGCTTCATCACTTCCTGTAGGTTGACTAGCCATCCAAGTGGGTTTGGGTCACTCACAATTGTCAGAAGTCCCCTGAGATCCATTAACTCTCATTTGGTTGTTTCCCAGCCCAAAATCATTTTCACCATCATTGATCATTGATTTTTCAATTAATGAAATCTTATGTAAAGGGTAGTGTGTTTAGTTTAATTGTAAAGGGTAGTGTGTTTAGTTAATAGTTATTAATCATGTAATTACTCATGTATTTGTATAACGCAGGTAATTGTGTAAGATATTAATTATTTAATATGAGTTTACTTGGGTGGGGCTGGCTGGTGCTAGAGGGGGGTTTTCTGCTGACCGGTGCAAGATGTGAGGCCGGGGGACAGTGTCCAGCAGGCAGGGACTGGGTGTGCGTGTCAGTGCTGTAGCAGAGCAGACCCTCAGCATGTATTGGCCATGGATAATCCTAGGTGAGAGACCTTTGTCATACCCATTTATCTGATAGCCAGTCCCATTCCCGTTTATTTAGTTTTTATGGTGTTTATATATTTTTTTGGTGTTAACTACTTTTTAATCTATTTGTAAAATATATGTATTTAAGAGAAATAGGACTATTATCACCTCCCTCTCACAGAAACCCTCATTACAAATGGTGTCAGGCGCGGGGTAGTTTACGCGATTTGGGGCTAAACTACTTAAAGAACTACGCGTGAATAGAATAGAGAAAGAGTGAGAGGGAGATAGGGCGTGGCTAGCTATAGCGACACAGGAGGCGATAAGGATAGTTGATAAGAGCTTTAAATTCGCGGACCTCAATCCGAGGCCTTATCAGTTACTCATACCCTACAGTTGATAGAGCCTTAGGTTCGCGGGCGTCAAGCCCGAGGAAGTAAATAAATAATCTTTTCCCTTATTGCGTATATTCCCACCTTTTGTAAGCATGGAAGGGGAACTTCGACAAAAGTTGGAGCAACTCGTCGAGGCTAATCGGGCTTTCGAGGAGAGGGAAGCATCATTGAAAAGGGAGCTTGAACGCATGTCCACACAGCTAAGTACGCTAACGGGTAAAGAAGTCAAAGTGACCGAATCTGATAACGAGACTATGTCGGGCGGTCCCCGGGCTCAAGTAAGAAAGGACATGAGCCTCCAGACTATGGTATTACCGTGGTCCGGTGAACCAGGGTCAATCTCAGTGACTGATTTTTTTGAAGGGGTGGAACTTGTAGCCCAATGCGGTAACTGGGGAGACTTAGATAAAATCCTGGTTGTGAGGATGAAGTTGAAGGGTCCAGCCGCGTCGTTTTTAGCCAGTCGTCGTGACCTGACGAGCCCTCAGTCGACCTACGGAGCGATTAGAAACGCGTTAGAGGCTAGGTTTAAAGATACCTGGAAACCGGAACAGTACTTGATGAAACTTAGTAGCGTTCGTCAGGAAAAGGGCGAAGACTCCAGGGCTTTCGCGGACCGCTGTAGAGCCATAGGTGAAAAAGCTCTGAAGGAAAAGGGGTCTCCCATAGAGCAAATGGTCGCGAGAGAGCAGATCGATCGCGTGGTATTAACGGCGTACCTGAGTGGCCTTAGGGGCGATGTAGGCCGGTTTGTACGGTTGTTCCCTCCATCCTCCTTGGAAGAAGCAGTAGAAAGGGCGTGCACCATTGAGCTGGAGGAGGGGGGTAGTCGGCAGGTGTTTGCAATTGATGAGACCGGGGGAGAAGAGCCGGTGGTGAGTATGGTACACCAAAACCGAGGGAAGTCCCAGTCTCAGTTAGAAGTGATTTGTTATCGCTGTGGAGGTAGCGGTCACTTTTCAAGTAAATGTGCTACGCCAGTCACTCCAGGCGATCGAGGGGCACTGATTAGTAACAAAAAGGGGGCCTCGACGCTCGTGTGCTATAGATGCCGAACTCCAGGGCACGTCGCTAAGGAATGCCGCCAGAGGGTTAAATCAGAGCGCACTATTAGGGAAAACCCAAAAGGCCAAGACCTGGTCGAGCCCCGCGAACCAGGTCGAAACTAAGAAAAGGCGGGGACAGAGACGTTAGGCTCCACGGGATTGGAGGAGGGGAAAAGCCTGGGTTTACAGTCCAAGTGAGCATAGACGGCCTCCCGCACCTAATGCTATTAGATACGGGGGCTGATGTCACACTCCTCAAGAAGCCTATCAGAGGAAAGGAACTACTCCCTCCGAGTAGTAAATTAAAGGGCGTGTCCGGGGAGGCGTTGGCGGTTCGTGGAGAGCAATCGGTGAGAGTTCGACTGGACCAGACCGACCTTATCCACCCTGTGGTGATAGCAGAAGTAGATATTGACTGCGATGGGCTCCTGGGCATGGATTTGCTTAGGAGATTTGGTGCGGTGGTTGATATTTCCTCTGGGTCAATTAAGGCTACCCGTTCCCCTTCGCGATTAAATAAATTGATGAGAGTCAATGAGGACAGGTTAGAGAAGGACAGACAGTGGATAAGGGAGGTTAAGCGCCGGACCGCTGAGCTGGTTTCTAAGTGGGACAAAAAGAGGGGAGGTGAAACGCCCGCCGTCGGCAGTCGTGCATTATCTAAATCCCCTGAGGCGCCAATCTCTAAGGGTAGACCGAAGAAGGGAGACTTGAAAGGAATCTCTTTGGGCTACGATGAGGCGAATCGTTTCGTGAAGGTACAGAGGGCGGAAGTAATCCCCCCTTACTGTGAAGCCTTGGTGCCTGGGAAGATGAGAGGTCGTAAGCCGGACGGACCGGTGCTGGTCGAACCTGAACTTGTGGCAGCTAGCGGTCTGAGGATAGCGCGGGTGGTGGTAGACGGAAGCTCAAGCGTTTTGTGGCTGAAGGTACTAAATGAAACCTCCACCGAATTAACGTTGAATAAGGGTGAGATTGCGGGCAAGGCTTACGCGATATGCCCCGAAGACGTGTTGCGTACGGAAGACAGATCCGCCCCTAACCGTGTCGAGGATGGTAACCTGTCTCGGGGAGAAATAAGGGGTAAGCTGGCGCATCTGCCAGAGAAGGAAAAGCACCTGATTGAACAAGTGCTGTTGGATTTCTCGGACGTATTTGAGGAACCTGGGGAGGAAGGGTGTAGCTTGCCTGTGTTCCATCACATAAAAACAGGAGACGCTCCTCCGATTGCGAAACGGCCGTACAGGGTCCCTTTCCATGAGAGGGCTGTGGTGGAAGAACAATTGGAAGGCATGCTCGCCAAGGGCGTCATCACCCCTTCGGATAGTCCCTGGTCGGCACCAGTTGTGCTGGTTAGAAAAACGAACCAGGACGGGAGTATAAAGTACCGTTTTTGTACGGATTTTAGGGGGTTAAACGCGGTAACACGACCAGACCCGTACCCCTTGCCACTGATTCAAGAAACCCTTGAACAATTAGGGACGAGCAAGTATTTTAGTACCATCGATCTGGCCAGCGGGTTCCACCAAATACCCATAGCCCCCGAGGACCGAGAGAAGACGGCTTTTACCACTCTAGGAGGCCACTGGGAATACAGGAAAATGGCGTTCGGTTTGTGTGGAGCGCCGGCTACGTTTCAACGAACTATGGATCAGGTGCTAGGCAAACTTAAGGGCGACGGCTGTTTCGTCTACATCGATGACATAGTGATCCATAGCGAGGATGCGGAGGGTCACGCGAAAAGGTTAGAAGGAGTCCTTGGTCGACTGCGATCAGCTAACTTGAAGGCAAACTGGGCGAAGTGTAATTTCGCGGTAGCTGAGGTAACGTATCTTGGGCATGTTGTTACCCGAGATGGAGTTAAGCCGGACCCACTCAAAGTTGATGCTGTGAAAAGCTTCCCGGCGCCAACTAATGCCAGTGAACTCAGGTCGTTCCTGGGGTTGGCCAGTTACTACCGACGCTTTGTTAAGGGGTTTGCTGAGATTGCAAAACCCCTGACGTCCTTGACGGGACCAAAGGTTCCCTTTGTGTGGGGGCCAGAGCAGAAACGTGCGTTCGAAGGACTGAAGCAGTTCCTTTGCTCTGAGAATGTCCTGGTATACCCTGATTTTAGAGATCCGTTTATCCTTTCAACAGACGCCTCGGGATCGGCGATTGGTGCGGTCTTGTCTCAGATGAGAGACGGCCAAGAGCGACCAATTAGCTACGCAAGCCGACAGTTAAAGAAAGCCGAGTCCAACTACTCGGCAACGGAACGGGAGCTATTGGCGGTAGTGTGGGCTACAAAAATATACCGCTGCTACTTATTAGGAAGGCGGTTCAAGCTCATAACCGATCATGCTGCCTTAAGGTGGATGCTTAGAGTGCATGATCCATCGGCTCGTCTGACGAGGTGGGCTCTGCGGTTAACCGAGTTCGACTATGAAGTAGAACATAGGCCGGGAAAGAAACATGGCAATGCAGATGCATTGAGTAGAAGGGTCGCCCAGCTGAAGAGCTGTGTGTGGAGTAGGGACAGGATATTGGCTGCTCAACAAAAGGACTCGTGGTGCCAGTCCATGGTAACGACGAGTCGTTCGGATCAGGTCGTGAAGGACGCGGACGGTGTTTTGTATTGGGACCAAGGGACTTCTACCGGTTCTGATTGGCGACTGCTCGTCCCGGTGGTAATGAGGGAGGACGTTTTGACGGAATGTCATGCATCCCCCTGGGCGGGTCATCCAGGCATTGAACGCACCTCTGCCATAGTCCACCGCTCGTATTATTGGCCGAGCTGGAAGAAGGACGTGGCAGAGTTTGTAAAAAGTTGTGAGGCCTGTTCGAAAAGGAAGACGCCGGCAGGCTTACGCGTCCCTGTCCAACGCCCTTATATGGCCAGAGCACCTTTCGAGCAAGTCTCGATGGACGTGGTGGGACCATTTCCCAAAACGGGCCAAGGTAACAAGTACTTGCTCACGTTTATAGATCATTTCACGAGATATGCCGAGGGAATCCCCATTAAGGACCTAACAGCTGAAGAATCAGCCCGCGGTTTTGTAGAAATAGTCACGAGGCATGGGGTGCCGCTCAGGCTTTTGACCGACCAAGGGCGCAATTTCGTGTCCAAGTTCTTCAGGCAAGTGTGTCAGTTACTGGGAACAAAGAAGGTTCAAACAACTCCTTACCACCCGGAGTGTAATGGTATGATCGAGAGGCTCCATCGTACGATTACAGAATCAGTTTCACACTATGCCAGGAAGGACGGTAGGGATTGGGATAGATGGGTCCCGTATGCGCTGATGGCATATCGATCGATACCGCATTCCTCCACAGGCTACTCACCGAATTTCCTGATATTCGGTAGAGAGCTGACTCCCCCGTCGTTCTGTGACTCGTCACCCCTGAGAGAAGGGGAAGCCTGGGAAGACCAGGTTGGCAACCTCAGACACCGCCTCTCAAAG
Source organism: Riptortus pedestris (assembly GCA_019009955.1). Classification (NCBI taxonomy): domain Eukaryota; kingdom Metazoa; phylum Arthropoda; class Insecta; order Hemiptera; family Alydidae; genus Riptortus; species Riptortus pedestris. The sequence goes on along the minus strand of CM032228.1, from coordinate 103,520,613 downwards.
GCGTATGAAGAGGCAAGAGCCAGGGCTGAAAAGACGTGGGCGGAACGAACACGCTATTGTAACAGAAGGTTAAAGGAGCGTGTATTCAAATGCGGGGATCGAGTTTATTTGCATGTGCCTGCAGTAAAACCAGGTCACTTTCCAAAATTCCATTGCCCTTGGACGGGACCTCATGAAATTGGTAAGGTACTGTCTCGAGTAACCTACGAGGTGTTACTTAGTACCGGGGGTCGGATGGTGGTCCATGCAAATCGCTTAAAGAAAGCGTACTCAAGTGATGAGGGGTCGACTCCAGAGGTCAACCAGGCGGTTGACGGACCTACACCAGTGTCGGAAATACTACCGGAAGAGCCGTCTATACTTGAGATGTGGCCCGGTGCACCTTACGACCTGGAGGACGATTACTTTGGAGGGTGTGGCGAGGAGGAAGAGGCGCAGGGCGCACAGGCGCCAGCCTCAGGCCGCGTGACCCCTGTGGAAGGGATGTCGGAGACTGCAACCGTGGAGCCGGGGGAGAATTCGTTAGACCCAACGGGGCAAACGATCGTGTTAGGGAATACTCAGCCGGAAGGGGTAGTCACTCCTGAACAGTCGGAAGGGGTAGTCACTCCTGAACTGTTAGAAGAAGCACCGGGCCCTCAGGAAACACAGCCTTTGGGTTTGCCAATACCAGTCGCGCCAGGCCCGAGTTCAGGCCACCGCCATTCCCGATGTCCCGTGCGTACGAAATCAGCAGTCCGTTGTCCGCTACCTGATTGCCCAACCCCTGAGACCCAACGTAGTGTTCTGGGAGAATACTTCAGACGGTTGCGAGATCGGTACTCGAAGGGCAGTGTAGAGTCCCCTGAGGTAGAGACGGAGGGAAGTGAGGAAAGTACCCTCGTTCCAGGGGAAAGTAGCGATTCAGGAGAGGATTCCACTCTTCGGGCCCCTAGGGGGGGAACGGTTTCCGAAGGGAGTGAGGAAGAGTCGGAAAGGTCGGGAGAACTTACACAGGACCCCGAATGGAGTCCTCCGCACTTGGCCAGGGACGTTGCGCCACGGTCTCCGTACCAACTTCGCCATCGTAGAGCACCTGATGGTCCAGGAGGCGTATGAGCCCGTGATGAATTACAATCAGCGACGTCGAGACTCTTAGAGTAAGTATTTCTAGTACCTGGGTTACAGGATAAATTTTAAGTCTGTTCGTTTGGTTGGGTGTTGCGCGAGTGATAGGGACCTATCACAGGAATCACAGGGAGTGACATCCAGGAATGAGGGGATAGGGAAAGCAGTGTCCCCCTCAATGATGCTTTTAAATGAAACAGTAACCATTACTGCCTCTCTTCGTAACCCCGAACTTGCCACTTTCGAGTTGTTATTTAGGCTTGAGGAAACGGTAAGGGGGGGTGGAGTTGTGCCAAAGGGGAATCTTTTCAAGGGTCCTATTGCGGAGTTGGGAATTAGAGAGAACCCTGCGGGATGTGGAGCTGGCTCTCCCGATGGGTGTGACTTTGGTTTCAGGTGCAGACGAGCCAAATGTCTACTACAGTCTGGCGAGGGTACATCGTGTGGCTACAACGCACGAGATATGTGCGGTCTTAGACTTGCCACTGAAGACTTCAGGACCGCCCATGACGGCATGCACAGTGAACGCAAGGTCCCAACGGCACAACTCGACAGGTGTGTTCCTGCAGGCGCTGGCAGAAGCAGAAGTGTGAACAGCTGTTTCTTCACTTTTGACATCGGAGGGCAGTTCCAGCTTGGATGACGTTGGCGGAGATCACGTCTAGGAACTGCGGAACTGCGCTGGAGGAGGAGTATGGACATTGTTCCTGTGGATGTTCATCGTATTAGGGACTACCCTTCTTGTGGGAGGCGTCGCCTTAGTGGCGGTTATTGGATGGCCGTGAGCGGCGGAGTATGGCTGAGGAGACCGAAGACGGGGTGCGCTTTGGAGGAAGCGTTGCGGCACGTAGAGGTGGAGACCCCTAAGGGGCCGGTGGAGAATTTGGACTCATAGTACCGGGACCCTCGAATAGTGTTGTTCTAAAGTGCCGTTCAGGAGTGAAGCGACACTTTTTCAGTGAGGGGGGTATTGTAAAGGGTAGTGTGTTTAGTTTAATTGTAAAGGGTAGTGTGTTTAGTTAATAGTTATTAATCATGTAATTACTCATGTATTTGTATAACGCAGGTAATTGTGTAAGATATTAATTATTTAATATGAGTTTACTTGGGTGGGGCTGGCTGGTGCTAGAGGGGGGTTTTCTGCTGACCGGTGCAAGATGTGAGGCCGGGGGACAGTGTCCAGCAGGCAGGGACTGGGTGTGCGTGTCAGTGCTGTAGCAGAGCAGACCCTCAGCATGTATTGGCCATGGATAATCCTAGGTGAGAGACCTTTGTCATACCCATTTATCTGATAGCCAGTCCCATTCCCGTTTATTTAGTTTTTATGGTGTTTATATATTTTTTTGGTGTTAACTACTTTTTAATCTATTTGTAAAATATATGTATTTAAGAGAAATAGGACTATTATCACCTCCCTCTCACAGAAACCCTCATTACACTTAGTTTATTTTTAAAACTTTTTTTCTTTGTGTCCACCATGATTTTTTTCAAGTTCTGGTGTATTTTCTTTACCTGGATTTCTAGTGGGTGCACAGAGCATTTTTGGTTTAAACTAGTGCTCCCCATTTTACTCCACTTTGATCTGAGTTACTTTAAGTTCTGGTTGGTAATTTGGCTCTCATTAGGTGAAGGTCCATTCTGTATAACTTTGTTCTGGAGAGACTCCTGCCAAAGGGATTCTCTGGAACTCAATCAAGTTGCTATAGGGTTTAAATATTACCATGTAGGATTATATGTATAACATCATCATTGTCCTAGATCTGAATGTAGAGCATCTCCTAAAACAGGATAGGATGATACACAGCTATTACTTGAATTGTGGGTTGAATTATAGTGATTCAATTACTATTGTATAATTCACTCCACATACACTCTTGTCACCTCTAGTCCTAATGTTACCAGGAATGTTATTATATATGACCAATATCACTAACCACTATATGACCTATACAATAATTAGTTCTATGTGAAGGTTTGTAGATTTATTTTCAGAGTGTTAATTGAGGCTAATTCCAAGCAGCATTCTGTAGTGCATGAGAAGAGCGAACAGATGAACTACTAGCCTTGCAAGGTGCATACACAAATGTGTATTCTAATATTATATCCTTACTCACATAATGTAGGGAATGTTGAAGAACCATAGAAGTTCTGCTTCATTTCTTATCAGCAGAAACATTTTGAAATATCACTGAGACCAGGCTAAATAAGCTCCAGCTTTAGGTCTCTTCCCTTCTAATTTAAACTGGTAAATAATTACTAAAAACTAGTTTTTTTTTACTGATTATTTGTTACTTTTCTAGTACTAAGCTAACTATTGAGAGAAATGTGGCATGCTCTCACCCATGAGGTTAACCAATCTAACCACTGATAAGAGTTTATAATTTTATTTAACTCACGGGTAGACCAGGAATTATGTACAATTAGTAACACAAGTTCGTCCTCTTCCATATTCTTATGATTTATCCTATAATTCCTCCTTAATATGAAAGTCCATGCTCACTTTGCTTGAGTAACTGTACAGGCAATGGCACTTTCCATGTATCTTTCAAATTATTGGGTCGACGAAATTAGAAACAAAGTTATCCCACACCTAAGTCTCTCTCCACGACACTAATTTGAGACTTCCTCAAGTGTCATATTATAAAAATTAAAAACTATTTTAGGGACCTACATCATGTCGGCCCCCATGATCTCTCCCTCCCCCCCCCCCCCCCCGTCACTCTCTCTCTCTCTCTCTCTCTCTCTCTCTCTCTCTCTCTCACCTACCTGCGCATACACACACACATTCAGATTTTAAACAAGTTACCTATACCTTTTTTAACAATGTATTTTAATTATTTAGAAACTCTAGGCGGTTCCCATTGATGATTGATCCTCAAGGACAAGGAAACAAATGGATTAAAAATCTAGAAAAGCCAAATGGTTTGAGAGTTGTTAGAATGACTCAGTCAGATTATGTTAGAATTCTTGAAAACTCAATACAATTTGGTAATCCTGTAAGTAAATATAAAGCCCTCTTTTATTGATTAGTAGTTATTTATTAACGTCCACTTTTTGCACCTGTGTCTAATTAGGAAATTATTGTCAACTAGCTAAAAATCATGTATTTTCTCCCTATAATGGGGCTATCTATATAAATAAAACTATAGTTTGTCTGATTTTCCATTTATTATTATTATTATTATTTATTAACGTCCACTTTTTGCAACTCAGGCTGATTTTCCATTTAAATTTGGCGGGGATAAAATTTGTTTCACGTTTCACACCATTCTATTAATAATTTATAAGATCAATGTCATAAAAATTGAAAATCTTGTCTATCTGTTTGTTTGTCCACCCATTTGCTACTTGATTACTCAAAATGACTTAGAGGTTTGGAATAATTTTTGTATTTGTGATTCAACTATCCCAAGGTACAACAAAGACTGCATGAGAATTTGATTTTCAACTAGAAGAGGGGTTTCTTGTGCTTTATTGTGGTCTTCTACCATTGTCAGAAGTGAGGGTTATATTAGAATAACATTAAATATATTTCCATGGGAAACCATTTCTATTTCAACCCACAACCACTGACACTGCAGTTAGCTAATTACTTCCAATTTTGGTCACAACATTTTTTTTTTATCATATTCGAGGAGAATGTCCAAACAGAATGTAATCATATTTGTTCCCCTAATGCTAATTATTGTTCAATCATGATGATGAGAATATAGATGTATTTGAATTTATGGTCAATAATAAATTCGTCAATGTTCATTAATGGGCCATTCCATGCTTCAAGGTTAAAACTATAATGTAACAATAATTTGATGACAATACAGAGATTATTCTGTGCTTACCTTAATCCAGTTTTTACATTTCAATGGGTAACTATTTGTATTCCCATTTGTTTACGGATCACAACTGTTCCAAGCATAAATTAGTCTAATTACCACTAATTATATCATGGATTTAACACCTGAATGACTGCTTATTTACTGCCGTGTCTCAGGACATTTGTGTTGTGTGATAAATATGAGTGATTTCATGCATAGGCTAATCCGAACTTTATTAATGAAAGGTAAATTACTTCAAATTATCAACAATGGGTAACATGGCTAGCATATAATAATATATGTGCCACAATTATAAATATGTGTATTTACTTTCCATTTTTTTTAAATTAATAAAATACAGTGTTTATACTTGGTAGGAGTTTTATACTTAAATCTGTTAATTTATAGATATTATGACTCTTGAATATAATGATAAGGATGGTATATATGGAAAGTTTCGCTTTCAGAGAGGAATACTTCATCCAGATTTGTAGCTGTGCCTGTAGCTGAAATATAATGGGATACCCAGAACCCAAGACATTAGAAAAATTGTTCTCTTAAATTAAATGTTTAATGTGTAACATTATTTTTAATTGTTTGCTCCTACGGAAAGTTTGCTCTTAACATAAGTAATGTTTTAAATTTTAAAGCAGCACACCAACATATTCACCCAAATGTTAAAAACTAGTTTATTTTGGGTACTGAGTTAATAATGATAATATACTGATTCCAGGAGTTTGCAAATCTTTACTTTCAATTTTTGTAGGTATTACTTGAAAATATTGGAGAAGAATTAGATGCACTTTTAGAACCTTTGTTATTGAAGCAAACTTTTAAAGCAGGAGGCGCTATGTGTATTAAATTAGGCGATTCAGTTGTAGAGTTTTCTAGTGCTTTCAGGTAAATATAATAATAATAATAATATTTGAGTTTAATCAATTCAAATTTAAATGGAGTAATCACATTGTGAGTGTGTATTCATTTTGTTTTTAATTTAATTTTGCTAAACATTTTTAAGAGCGATTCATACAAATAACACTCTTTTTAGTATAAATAGTCATTGATATATGACTGCATATTCATAATATTTTCCATTAAGTATTTATACATTTTTCTCCTCACCCCAAGGCCAATTTCATTGACTTCCCCATTCCTCTGCCCACCGTGTTCTTCTTTTAGCCCCAATATGGCTGTCTTGTTTGTTCTTTCTACTAAGAACATTGTATATAAGTGGACTATGAATATTTCTTACCATAAAATAAAAAGTAGAACGCTTCTATAGTGAAACATGGCATATAAATTGAAAAGTGGAAAACCCCAAATTTCTTTCTTTTGAAAAACGTAGTAGAAATGATGAAGTTAAATTGCATAAGAACTTTTGCAAACTATTTATGATTCATGCATGTACAACAATATTCATCTTTAAATGACTTCGAATAAGATGAAGGTTCTCTATTCAACCCACAGATTTCTTTTAATTGACTTTTTTTTAAATAAGTACACGTTACCCCTCCACAGAAGAACCTCTTTGTGGTGGGTAAATCTGTTGGACCCATGAGTGTGTGATGTAGGAAGGTCAATATAGATGGCCACCAAAAATTAAGAAAGGCCTCTTTTATAACTGCAAAAATGTTGCATTGAGTGTTTTGAGACCTCTCCAAATTGTGGAGAATTTCCTCATACAATTTGTCCTTACAAGGTCTCTCTTCAAGTTACTCTGCTGGATTCTGTTAGGTAGTTGCCGATTAACGGCTTTTTCTGCCTCACAATCTGGGATGTTAGTCCCATGACCTTCTTTAAATGCCTCGTAAATAAAATTTTCCTAACTCCTTTTTTTTATTTTGCCTTAAAGAACCATCCTATATGGCTTGGTTTAAACTTAATATGTGGCTATTTGCCACTGGAATTCAATACATTATTTAAATCTCCTGTCAATTCCTGGTGCACCATGGAATTCATGATTTCCTTTGGGCATGGAGTTTGCCTAGATGTATATATCCACTTGTGATTCCGAGTAACAGTTTTAATGATAAACAGCAAGTTCTTTTTAAAAAGCTTCTATTAACAACTTGCAATTAAAGAGAGATTTGTAAATAAGTAATAAAAAGACGCCACCAGACTTAAAAAACATTATTTCAACAAACCTGCATACTTCACAAATTTCCAAGTGTACTAACCACTTCAAATTTTTGTGAGTAAAACATGAATTTAGGTTTTTAAATGAATAGTAAACATGCAGTTTGCTGGCCATATGGTACTGTCCTATTGGGGGGAGGGGTATAAAAAACAAAAATCTATAAGTTCCCGTGCATAGAGTCAAAAAACCTTAGGGAACATAATTTGTAGAATTTCTTTCTTTTTTTTTAATGGTAAACAAAAATGGTCCTATGCCAATTTTCTGAATTTTTAATAGATACATTAAGTTTATAGTATAGATAATGATAGTAAAAGTGAGGAAGCTGATATAAAAGCCAGTATGGCTGCAGGGACCAGATTCATTTAGTCCTTCGAAAAGGTTGGCCTCTTTAAGATTTCCGGGGAGGTGAAAATGTAAATATATGAAATGATGGTTATCAGTCCAATAGTTCTAGTGGTAGTGAAACATGGACATGGTGTAGTTATATATGGACATTGAAAAGTTGAAAGGCACCATTTGTCTTGGAGAGAAGAGCTCTGAGGAAGATATTTGGGATTGAGAAATAAGTCCATCACACAGGGACTGCGTAAACTAAGCAGATTTCCCACGTAAAGTTATACAATAGAGAAATCTCAATATGAGTGCTGAACAGTTATGGAAACGGCTGAACTAGCTTTCAGCAGGAACGAATAGAAGCGACCATAGCTCGTCCGTTGCGCTTAATAAAAATGCAAATATCTCGGTTAATATTCAATATAGAGAATAAATGTATACAACAATATTTATAGTAAATTTAATTTAATAATAATAATAGTAATAAGATTGGTCCTATACAATTTTTCGATCCGACATATAGTAATGGAGATATTTCGAAATTCCCCCCACTAAACCTCCCCCCTCCCACTGGTCTGATTTCAGCCGTTAACGAACTTGATCTTTCTTTTTGCTTAAAACCATTAAATACCGAGTTTGGTGACGATTAAACAAAAATTGTAACGCTAGAGCGGTAACAGACAAATATATATATATATATATATATATATATATATATATAGTTTTGAACGGACCTCATTTTCGTCATCTCCTAGATAGGATCGATGGACATTTGAAGAAATTTTTTGATATTTCTGATCAATTTTTGATACTGCTAAAACCAGTACAGACGGTGGATTCAGAAGCAATGGCAAACTGAGTTGTTTGGCAAGCCTGAGAGTGCTAATAACACACTCAAGACTGAATACATCCTTTAGGATCTATAAAAGCTACTGTTATTGTCATGTCCTGACTCATAAATGTTATTCATATCCTATGAGTATGATCTTATCACTGTTTCATCTATAGCGTTCATTTTTGACTATTATACTTGTGTAATATTCTAGTAGAAAGGACTGGTTTAAAAACAATATTTACTATATTTTTTACCATTACCATTCTTTCATTGTACCCAAGATTTTAGGGAATTGATTTTTAGAAGGACATCTATTCACCATGCTAAACCTTCCTTAACCCTAACTCCTCATTTTACCGTGACTTGGCTGTCATAGCTTGTTGTTCTACTGCTAGGATTAGCATCACCGCTCTTCTGGCCTAGGACCTTGAATGTGACCTTATTTAAAAGGTAGAGCATACCTTGAATATATTCTAACCCTTTAGAACTTGGAAACTTTTTTCTAATTAGTTCTTTAAATTGAAGTTTTAATGTATTTATAATACATAGGGTGATTGAAAATAGAATCTCAATCTTACTTGAGATGTTAAATAACTTTAAATATTATCTCCTAGTTATTATTCTACGTTTTATTAAAAAGTTGTCAAAGTCTGCAAGATATAAGTTTTTAATTTTTTCCAGATTTTATATTACTACAAAACTACGAAATCCTCATTACCTTCCAGAAATAGCAGTTAAAGTGACTTTATTAAATTTTATGATCACTCCAACTGGTTTGGAAGACCAGTTATTAGGAATAGTAGTTGCAAAGGACAGGCCTGACCTAGAATCCAAGAAGAATGAGCTGATTTTATCAGGTGCTGATAATAAAAGGTATGTGAAATCACTTGCCAATACGTGTGTGTGTGAGTGCGTGCGTGTGTGTGTTATTGTGAATATACATTGTATTTATAATTTCATTTACCTTCTGTATTTATCTAGTTAATTTCCCTAGCATGGGGCATGCTGTAGGGTGCCAAATAATACTGATGAATGTGGTATAATTAAATCTTACTAAAGAGTCCTTGCATCAACTTGTGAACCCAACATGTTTTCATGGGACTAATATTTTGAATGATTGTTTAAGACTAACCCCATACCTTTACAAATAAAATAACAATATTACATTTATCTACTTAGTCAGATAAATACAATAAATATGCAATATATTCCTAAATAAATACTATAGGCAATAGGAATTTATTTAATGACAAACTCATTAAATAAAATTCCAAGTCCCACCCTGGCTAGACGGTTGGTAACATGTAGATAACCCGCCCCAATTAGCCCTAGTAGCAAAAAGTGGGCGTTAATAAATAATAATAATTTATTATTATTATTATTATTTATTGGGTTAACAATCATGTTAATAAAAAGAATCTAAGCAAAAATAATAGTAAAATATATCCAATATTTTATTTAGTTTTTATCCAAATTGGGAGTTGGTCAAAACAGTTGGGCAATTGATAAACTTAGCCTATACAAATAAAGATGGAAAATGTATTCTACTTACATTTCATCAATGAATACAAAACAGCCACACCACTTCTTTAACTCTGTTAACCAAACTGGATATTTTAATGTTTCATGTAAAACTAAAGATTAAATTTTTTAATAGCCAAAATGAGACCATATGGATCGGGGTAAAATTCAAGGTAGAGTAAAATATTCAATCCCAAATATCTGTTATTGAGAGCCTGGTAAAAAAAGTAATATAACCAATGCTGTTGATAAAGTAATATTCTACAATTCTAATCTAACATTTTCTCTAACAAGGAAGTTAGTGATGTGATTATTACTTTTTTTTTTTTTTACTTTTCAGGTTTACACAGTACACTTCCACTCATCTTACATTAACAATAAGCTAATATACCAAGAAATCCTTGGAAATATTCCAAGCTTAAATATTACATGCTTCATGGGGGTCTTTCACAACTTGAGATTTCAGATAGTCTATGGAATTCCAGTTTTAGCAGACTTCCCTTAAGGGAAATCAGCTATTGAGGTTGTTCTCATGACGCAATTTTCGAAATTTTTCTTCAAATGCCCATCGATCCTACCCAGGAGATGATGAAAATGAGGTCCGTTCAAAACTGTATATATATATATATATATATATATATATATATATTTGTCTATTACCGCTCTCAGCGGTCGCAATTATTGTTTAATTGTTACCAAACTCGATATTTAGTTGTTTTATGTAAAAAGAAAGATCAAGTTCGTTAACAGCTGAAATCGGGCCAGGGGGAGGGGGAGTTTAGAGGGGAGGATTTTCGAAAATTCGAAATATCTCCGTTACCATAGGTCGGATCGAAAAATTGTATAGAACTAATCTTATTACAAATTAAATTTACTATAAATATTGTGATATACATTTATTCTATATCTTGAATATTAACCGAGATATTTGCATTTTTCAGTTTTCAGCCATCAACAAACTGCCACTTCTACTTATGTTACATAAACAATACTCTGCTACATAATAAATCACATTATTCAAAGTTTAAATACCGAAAATTGTATTGAAGAGACCTTTATTATACGAGATATATGCAAATATGTTCTGGTGACCCCCCCCCCCCCCCGCCGTCTTAAGGTTTTGGACTACTAAAATTTGATTGATTGAGATAACAATTATTCTGACTCATTATTAATTACAGTACTAGATATAGTAAGTAGTTCTCAATAAAATTAATGTTATATTCTGATATATTTCAGTAATTGTTTTTCTTTCCGGTGTGAGGCGGGCAGACCAGTTTGTTTACATTTATAACCCAACGCTTCCTGTCGGCAGGTTATTGAAATTGGATGAAACATTTCTTATTTCCGTTTGTATTTATTTACGGCAGTATTGTGTTAGCAGTATGTAGATTTATCTATTACTAAACTCACGAGGGAAATCTGCTTAGTTTATGCAGCCCTTGCGTGACGGACTTTTTTTAGTATTAGCTGAATATTCTGTGCCTGGGAACATTTTGTTGTAATTGGGCTATTTTTACTGATGCTTTAATTGTCCTTGTCTGTATAGAACATTCCTTCATTGCTCATGTAGTATGTTGAATTTTGAATATAGAAGGGTTTTCTGTTTGATTGTCATGTATTAACTACTCTATCCTCACCATCCTCTTTGTACAAATAATAACTTCTTTTTTATCACCCAGTATAAGCAATAATAATTTGATGCTTGAGTTTATCAATTGTATTGATAAGGGCAGGGTATGGCTATATATTGACTAATATGTATTTTCTGTTTAATATATATATATATATATATATATATATATATATATATAATCATAATCAAGAACTATACAATATTTGCAGAATGTTAAAAGAAATTGAAGATAAAATATTAGAAATTTTATCATCTTCTGAAGGTAATATTTTAGAGGATGAATATGCTGTAAACATTTTAAGTTCTTCAAAAGTTTTAGCTAATGAGATAGCACAGAAACAAGAAGCAGCTGAAGTCACTGAAAAGTCCATAGATGCTACTCGAAAACAATATGAACCTATATCTGTGTATACCACGGTTTTATTCTTTAGTATAAGTGAGTAATAAATAAAATATGATTAAAATAATTTTTCTTTAACTCGCAGTAGGCATGCGGATGAAAATATTGGTTCAGATTCATTTTTATTAATCTTATCTTTATCTTCCTGCCAAAGCACTCTTAAATTATTTCTGTATTTGTTAATAATTATCAGTATTATTATAATGATAAAGGCAAAACTCATTATAAGAAGGGGGTTATGTTTTATATATATGTCTGTTATTGCTCTAGTGGTTGTAATTTTGTTTAATTGTTACCAAACTTGATATGTAAGTACTTCATACAAAACTGTCAAGTTCATAAATAGCTGAAATTGGAACAGTGGGAGTGGGGGTTTAGAGAAGGAATGAATGAATGAATATTTTTATTGCTTATAAAAATTTAACAATTTTATAGCAAGGGTTCAGCCCATGTTCATGATTACATTTTTCGTTTCTTTTCTTTATATAAACATAAACAGAGAATTCTTTTAAAAAAAATAACAAAAAACAAAAACTATATACAATAATTACTATAGAAAAAAAAACATGAAACATTAATTTTATTTTAATTATTATATTGTTTGTATTTTTTCCCCCTCTGACGTAAAGACCTTTAAGTATGAAAACATATATGTAGTTTATTTTATTCTTGTCCATAAGGTCAAACAAATTATCCATGGATTGCTGTGGAATGTTGAGACTTTTCAGGAGGTGGTTTCTTCTATCTGCTAAAATGGGGCATTTAAGGATGAAGTGCGAAACGGTGTCTTAGCTATCTTCGCAAAGGGGGCATGGCTTTTCTGGATTGAATATGTAAATTGTCCTACCAATTATCAATCTTTGATTTTTTGTACCTAATAAACGGATTTGAGATATAACTTTGGTCTTAAAAAATGGCACATTTTGGTACAGGTACTCCTCGCCTCTGCCAAGAGAGCTAATTCTTCTAAAGTACTGGCTATATGTGCTTTTTAAAACTCTTTCTATATCTAACGAGATTAAATGTATAATATTTTCCGCCATATTTTCCAATTCCTCCAAGCTCCCTCCTATGCACCCAAGATACCCTTCCAGTTCATTCACCCAATTAAATGGCATTGAATAATTGGCAGATAATTCCTTTAGGCGCATGTAACACAGTCTTGATAGATCATCTGCCGACTTCTCTTGTAGAGCCACCAATTCAACATCCTCTTGAAAATTTTCAGTCGGGTGTGTGTACGGTTAAATTCTATTCTAATGTAAGCATTAGGAGTGTTTTTAGGGAGACACATAAGCCATTTAACACATTGCGTGCGATTGTGAAATTATTATTTTTTTCTCAGGAGCGATTCATTTTTTTTTACTATTTTAAATCAAAAACATGTTTATTTAACAAATAACCTAGCTTATATGCCTACCAACACATTTTTTAATGGTAATTAACTTATTTAATTAGCTCCTTGCCTGGCAAGGAGCTCGCTACCAGCGGACGTCGCCGGTTAGGCAACCCGCAAAGCACATGATCGGTTTAAAATAACAAGCAATGAAAACGGGTTAAAATAACACAGTATTCGTTAACAAATAAATTTATTATTTCTACATTGTGTATTGCATTACCTATTAGATAATAAACATCAATTGTTCAATTGCATACTATTCTTACAGGTGATAACAGTTTACAGATATACAAATTCATATTATACTGTAATAACTTCTCTCCTACCATGGTACAATTTAAATCAGGTCTCAAGACAAAGCCCGGGTTTTTCTGGACATTCGGGGCAATAATAAATAGTTTGGTTTCTCACTTTTTTCCCGTCTTCTCCGATGGCCTTACTGCATTGCATACAGTTTTTTTGCAACCGCTTATTCCCTTTACCCGTGAATGGGGTAAAACTAGGGAAATGCAGCCATTTTGTGGGTATTTTCGGGGATAAGGGAATCACAGGAGTTTTGAATGATATTAATTTATCCTCTATTGCAAGGCGAAAGTCCCTTGGTCAGAATCTTTTTTCCACACTTCGTTTTTTCATTTTTCAAATTTTTGATACCTATAAATAATACAAACCATCATTATTATTATTATTTTAAAAACCCATAAAAATAATATGCTTTATAATGTGTTAAATACTTTAAAAATCACAGTAATAATGCTTACCTTAAAAAAAAGAAGAATTTTCTGATAAAAACTTGAAAAAAATCCACTAAAATCGGAAACGAACTACACTGTTAGATGCAAGACACTTGTCTGAGGCGAATGAAGGCATCCGGAGTCGGTTTTAACGAGCGTACCCCCTCCAATTCCAGTTGGGAATACCCAGGGCAGCTGCTTGCCTGGGAAGGACGTCGCTACCTGGGTTGGGACGGCCCTCCTTGCCTGGCAAGGAGCTCGCACGGAATGTGTTAAAGAAGTTGAATTGAGCTTTCTCAATCACATCCGAATAACCAGGGCCCCATATTTCTGATACATATAGGAGTACACTTTCACTAAGTGCATCGAACAGCATACATTTGGTTGCCCAAGTTTCAGCTTTGCTTTTATTAAGTATGCGTAAGATGGCAGCATTGGCAGAGCAACCTTTTGCCAAGAAGTGAGTACTGGCTTGACAGAATTTTCCTGAGGATGAGAAAGGTACCCCCAGATATGTAAATGAATTTATAAGCTGGATTGGGTTATTATTATAAAATATGGTTTAGAGAAGGAAATTTCGAAAATTCAAAATATCTCTGTTGATCTGTTGCCTTGAGTCGGATCGAAAATTTGTATAAACCCAGTCTTATTGCAAATTTGTCTATAATTGATATTATATACATTTATTCGTTATCTTGAATATTAACCGAGATATTTGCATCTTTTAGTGTTCTGCATTCAGAAAACCACCTTTCTACTCATATCAGAATAGCTATACGCTGTTAACTGATACATGAACTGCTTTATTCTATAACCCTGAATACCAAATATTGTTTTCAACAGACCTTTTTATGCTAGATATATGCACATTCATTGTGTGATGACATCATTAATTAATATTTTACATTCTTATTTCAAAAATGTTTATTTCATCTATATCATACTTGACATTTAACCATTTCAGTCAACTCTAAAGATTATAATTGTTATTGACAGAAATCGGACATAGAATTGTGGTCGTATAGAGGGGAGAATTTGAAAATACATATTTCTGTTATTATGAGTGGGATCATAAAATTTTATAGAACCAGTCTTGGTAAATTATTGATGATCTACAATTGTTGTTGTATGCATTTTTTCGTAACTCAAGTATTAAGCGAGTTATTTGTGCTTTCTTGTTTTCAGCTTTCAATAACCTCCCCTTACCCTTCTGCTCATCGGTTTTACATATAATACGTGGTGAGATGAGATCTGAAGTGTTATACCAGCACTTGGGAAATCTAATTTTTCACTCTAGCCTTTATTCTAGATTACTCAATATTATTTTATTTTTTTGATCAGTCTAAATGACTATTTGTACAATTTATTTTGTTTTAAGGTGTCTTTCAGTTTGCCTAATATAGCTGAAACCATATTTACATGTTAGTTTATGTATTTTAAATTCATGCTGTATATTTGTCAGGCAAAACATATAATACTCAAGAACAAATAAAATTGTTGAATTCATGAATGATATATTTTGCAAAACTGAAATTGACAATATTGAAGAGATACTTTAAAAAGCTCTAAAAAAAAATATAACTACAAAAAAATGGCAGATTGGAGTAAGACTTTCATAGGAAGCCTTAAAATTCACTGATTGGAATATGTCACTTAAAATCATTCAATTCAACATAATCTCATTCATTTCAACATCTGTTGCCCTGACTTCAATCACTCTCAGGATAGAGAGGAGAGAAACTTCGGCAGATAATTGAAGATGATATATTGCATAACAAACATTAATGGCTGGCTACAAACATTGTTAACATAATTGAAACGGATTAAGGTGCAATAAAAAATGAAGACACCAACAGTTGGGCATACACACAAATATAACTCAGTGAATAATATACAAAGAGGAAAGAGTATCTTTCTGACCAGTCCTAATTAGCCATAGCAGCACAAAGTTTATGTTAATTAATAATGATATTTAAGAGTGGTTAATTATTGTTACCTTGTATGACCTTTTGCTTGTGATAATAATATTAGATTTATTGGTTTCTTCATAAATAATTTCCATCTTTTACAATAATGAGCCATATACATTATTACATTGAGAAACATTTTTATCTAATACAATGTTGTAAATAATTTAACATTTCAACCTTCAGCAAACCTGGCCAACATTGATCCCATGTATCAATATTCTCTTGTTTGGTTTGTGAATCTATTTAAAATGGCTATTGACAATACTGAAAAAAGTGATGATGTGCCTAAAAGAATTGAAGAACTTTCTGAATATTTTACTTATTCTTTATATGTCAATATTTGTAGAAGTCTTTTTGAGAAGGTATTTTATATATTATATTTTCATAAATAATAATTGTTTTTATATAAATTTAATACAGTTCAAATCCTTACAGGATAAGCTCTTGTTCTCTTTACTTCTGGTAATAAATTTGATGTTTAAACGAGATGCTGTTAATCGGGATGAATGGATGTTCCTTCTCACTGGAGGAGTTGGTTTGGATAACCCTCATCCAAACCCTACAAAGTGGCTCCCAAGAATTTCATGGGATGAATTTTGTAGGCTTTCAGATCTACCAACATATAATGTATTGTTTTATTACTAAAGTGCAATTAATTTAATACAATTAATAAATTATAGCATTTATTTTTTTTTTTTATTTCAAGGGGTTAAGAGAACAATTTACTAATGATCCCTCCGCTTGGAAGGAAATGTTTGATTCATTAGAACCTCAAAATTTTGAACTTCCTCAACCATGGAATAAAAATTTAACCCAATTCCAAAAGCTCTTAATTTTAAGATGTGTAAGATCAGATAAAATGATTCCTGCAGTCCAAAATTTAGTGCTAGGTAACCAAATTTGTTCTTAATTCTATTGTGATATTAAATTAATAAACATGCAATGAAATGTTATTGATTGATTAATTTTAATAAAATGGTATTTTTTGAGTCTATTACTATGAAATTTACAACCATTGGATGGAATTACTTGTTAAAAACTGAATACTCAGAATAATTAATTGATGGTGTTTACTCATAACCTATGTTTAAACTAATTAAATTATTTCAATTTATGGAAGATTATTGCAAATCACCTTTGATGTTGGTGTCCATAAATAAATAAATTATTTCCAGCCAGGCAACCTATCATTGTAGTACTGTAACTTTCATAGACCGTGTTAATAAAAATTTAACACATTTTTTAAAATAACACTCCTGATAAAAATTATGTTCTATTGCTTGAGTACATTTTTCTGAAAAACTACTATCAGGAAACTTGTGATTCATTTTTAAATGATTGGCAAGTGAAATCTCTATGTCCTGAAATTACTTAATTTGACATTTAAAGAATGAGTAATTAAATAAAAAAAAAATCAGACAAAGTTATTTTAATTTGCCTTGTTGAAATATTAATTTATAACATTTTTTCCTCCATGGTTATAGAATTCAGGTATTTTAAAAATTTCTTTTAAAAGTATATACAGAATGAAACATCAAAAGAGAGCTTTGAAATATCATTTAATGTTGGTTCCACTTGATGGCTAGTTTCTCTTACAGTAGATTTATCTCTTCCTAGTAGAAAATGATGCTAGGGCACTGAAAGCACTTGCCTAGCCAAAAGCTTAAAGATATATTAATGGGATACATTTCCTAAGAAAAAAATTTCACAAAGGAGTATTATTTCCTGCAGTAATCATTAACCATCAGAAATACATATTCATCCAAAGAAAATTTCAGGAAGGGTTGGTTACAATTAAGAACACTCTGAAGCACAGTAAAATTAAATATTAAAAACCATTTCAGCAGAAGTCGGTGAATCTCATTATATAGCTCAAGGAACCTGTCATCTTGTAGAAATGTAAAAAAAGTAAGACTATTGGATCAATAGAATAAAGTATACTGTTTTGTTTTTTTTTTGGGGGGGGGTGTATAAACATTTCATAAAAGAAGATTAGTGGAAGCAGTTTTAGAAATTTCAAAGAAAGCTCCTTAAATCCTAGCAGGTTCAGAAGTTGGCTAATTATTACAGAAACCAGATTCTGAATATATTGTAACATTTTAAAGTATTGTTCTAAATGCTGTCATGAATACCTCCTCTCTCCCTAGAAGAGTTGGCTGATTGATCTTAAATTAAAATCTAAAGACTAATAAGTCTACTAAGCGATATAGTTTACCTCTAGGGTGAAAGAACTATGACAAACTAGATTAATTTGGACATTTTATTAATATATAAATATATTTATAGAATCATAAAATAAGATCTTTCTGTCATTTATTTTTCAGCTGAAATTGGTAAAGCTTTTATTGAACCCCCAGTATTTGACCTTCAAGCTTCTTTTGCAGATTCTCATTGTTGCATACCTTTGATTTTTATTTTG
The DNA here is from genome assembly GCA_019009955.1 of Riptortus pedestris. NCBI lineage: Eukaryota > Metazoa > Arthropoda > Insecta > Hemiptera > Alydidae > Riptortus > Riptortus pedestris. The sequence continues at coordinate 103,502,307 of CM032228.1, read as the reverse complement.
ACACCTGGGGCTGATCCAACAGCAACATTATTAAAATTTGCAGATGATATGGTATAGTAAACACTTATAAGTTAAAAAACCTCTACATACATTTATTGTTTTTATTTAATGATTTTGCTACATTTTGTTTTGTCTGAAATTAATATGAAATTTGACAGGGAACATCCAATAAAAAGTAATTAATGGATTATTTTTAATTTATTTTATTTTTTAATAATGTTATTGACTTTTTGTAAAGTTGTATTTCTAGAAATATATTTTCGTTTTACACATCTCCATACCCATTTCTACTTTTGAAATCAAAACAAATATTCATGAATATCTTCATTAATATTGGATTTATACTATAAAAAAAAAAAAAAAAAAAAAAAAAAAAAAAAAATGGAAAAAATAAATAATGTGTAGAATAGAAATTGGAGTCCTAAAACATTAGTTATATTTCTAAATTTCAAAGTTATGACTTCTGACTTTCAGGCGCCAAAGACTTAATTCGTGCTCTATGAAATGCCCAACAGAATTAATAATTGCAGAAAAAATCCAAAATAAAAAACACAAATTCACACAGTTGAAGATTGAGGATTTTTTTCATTCAAGAACGATTAACTGAATGAACAGTAACGAGAAATGAAGAAATAGTAATAAATAAGCACTTATACCAACAAGATAGCATTCAATATGAAAATACATGATAAACAACGAACTAAAGAAGTTTTTTCCTTTTAAATATAAACCAGCGAAGAGCATTAAGAAAATCTGTAAGGCCGTTGGACCAATAGCCTGGACATATGGGGAGAAAATCAGTAAAAGTTTCAGTCGTATAAAAGATAAAACTTAAAGACAAGGAAACAAAATACAATGTTTATAAAATAAACTGATCTGCCTGTGGCAAATTTTATACAGGGAAGTTCTCGCAGACCTTAAAGAAAGTGAACATCTTTGGCTGAATATTCTATGACATTTAAGCATGAATTTAATTTAGAGGAGGTAGAAATTTTAGATAATGACAAAAACGTAACCAAATGGAAGATACAAGAAAATATCTCTTATATTGATTATTGAAGTTTAAATCTCAATGATATATAAATATTTAAAAAGTTTTGAGATAAAATAGTTAATGTTAATTTTCAGGGATTTGGTGGAAACAGACTGAATTCATTATCCTTAGGACAAGGTCAAGGTCCAATAGCTATGAGAATGATAACTGAAGCATTACTTGCGGGGACATGGGTTGTACTTCAAAATTGCCATTTAGCTAAAAGTTGGATGCCAGTTCTTGAGAAGGTAATGGTAGTTTAACATCTTCTAAAATACAATTGTATTAAGAACACCATTTTGGAAAATATAAGCAGTATGGTGTTCATTAATTAAACCAATTATTATCTCAAAAGTTAAACTTATATTGAGATAACCTGTGAAAGCTAGATGAAACTCCTGCATGACTTCATTAAATTTCTTCTTTAAAAGTTTCTATGAATCTAGGGACTCCATTATTCATTTATATTGGTTTTCCATTATAAAAAAAAAATCAATAAAACAAAGTGTTACATTTGGTAGGAGTTGCCAGTGATTTTTGAACAAATATTGGACATGCTGATTCCAAATATGCAAATTAATTATACTGATTTCCAAGGTGCAAATTATTTCGGTAAATCTAAAGATTGTTAATTTCTTGCTCAGACGGCACACTGTCACCATATTTCACCTGCATGTGACTTTTTTGAATAGCTCATTTATTATCACAAAACTAGAACCATTCTTGCTAAAATAAGGTCAATTTGGATTCAGCAGCCTGGGTTTTTACATTAATATAATTTCATTGGTAATACAATTTTTGTTGGCCAATATTATCAGATGAGTGTTTCAGTTGACTGCATTCTTTGCCTGAAGTGTGGGTATAATTTACCATTTTCCTGTATAAAAATTAACACCTTTTGATGTCCAGAAAGGGTGCTAAGTAATGTATTGTTCTAGGAGGGTCTTATTTCAAAGATTATTTTAACACATCTCAAGGACTCAATAGTTGTATTTATAAAAACTATAACATTTTGGCTCAACACATGGCTTTGGTGGGAGATCAAGTAGGCAACTTGATTGTTGTGTGGTTTGAAGACCAAAAATCACTACTTCCTTATTCAAGTGCCTACTCAAAGCCCTTGTAAACATATAGCTAAATAAAATTTAAAGGGTTATCCCTGGCCTTGAACCCGGCTGTAGTGTAGTAATTAAGTATGCAAGCCTCTCGTCTATACTACTCTCCATCTGTACAAATACATCCATATAAATGACTTACAGGTATGATACGTATACTTCCATAGAACTAAGTTTTACAGTTCTGCTTAATGGAGATTTTTAAACCTATATCATTATGTTGTCAATTGTATGGCAAAGGGTAAATTTGCTTATTTTGCCCTACATGTTTCATGGCTTCTTTGGCACCTCTTCAGGGGATAACATTTTAGAAAAATATAATAACACTATAAACAATTATTTAAAACCTTAAATTGTTAAACTTATCAATTAATATAACATTGTGTTTTAATCTAAACATACTGATACAATCAAATCTAAAACTTACAAATGTGAAAAAATGAGGTGGATCCGTTATGCTTGACTACTTGTCAAAGACTAAGATCCACCTAATTTTTTCAGGTAGTTAAGAATTTGATTTTATCATATCAGTTTGTATTGGTTACGGCACAATATTATATTAATTGACAACTTTAATCACTTAAGGTTTTAAAAAAATTGTTTATTATATTGTTATATTTTAAAACATTTTAACCCCTGAAGAGGTGCAAAAGAAGGTACGAAACATGTAGGGCAAATTAAATTCAAGAAAGCTATTTGTTTTTATCAAGATAGACTCTTTGCCAAACTACTGATAAAATTAAATCATCAGGTAATCAGGTCATTATTGATCTGATTTATCATTTTTTAAAGATATGTGAAGAGCTGACACCAGACACAACTCACCCTGACTTCAGATTATGGCTAACGTCCTACCCTGCAGATCATTTTCCAGTCCTAGTGCTTCAGAATGGTGTCAAAATGACAAATGAGCCTCCTAAAGGACTTCGGGCTAATATTACAAGGTAATGAGATGTCAAAGAAACTGATTCCTTGTTTGTTTCAGTTTGTGTCAGACCTCTTTAAATGAACACTAATCATAAATATGTACCTTTTAGACCTAATTTAGAAAGAAAAAAAAACATGTATGAGATTGGGTAATAAAAAAATGGATCGACACTTCAAATATATCATTAGTCATAACGTCCTAAAATCAAAATAGAGATTCTTCAAATTGAAGTTCATATACGCAGACACACACACTGTCTTTTTGGAGTAGTTTCATATCTACAGTGACATACAAAAAATGCATTGTAAATTTAATATTTGAATCCCTTTATGGGGTTGTCACCTCATTCTGTTGTATATGATTATGAAATCTAGAAAATAATAATGTACGAGGTGTGGCTATTAAATAACGAGACTGACGCTGTAAAACATTTTATTTTTATTTCATACAATTTTACTTATTATCACCTTCAATATACACCCCTCCTTTATCCCTACAACGCTCCATGCGAACCTTCCATTGTTCGAAACAGTGCTGGAAGTCTTTTTCTGTCAGCTGCTTCAGGACACATGCCACTTTCTCTTTCACAGCTTCAACAGACTCAAATCTTGTTCCTTTTAATGCAGATTTCATCTTAGGAAACAGATAGAAGTCGCACGGCGCAAGATCCGGCGAATAAGGCGGATGGTCTAACACTGGGATGCTGAATTTGGCTAGAAACCTCTTAACAGACAATGCGGAATGAGCCGGCGCATTGTCTTGGTGGAGAACCCATGACTTGTCCTTCCACAATTCAGGTCGTTTTTTCCTTATTCTTTCGCGGAGTTCAGCAAGAACGTGAAGGTAGTAATGTTGATTAATTGTTTGACCTTCAGGAACCCAGTGAAGGTTCACAATCCCATGAATATCGAAAAAAACAATCAGTTAGTTTCAAAATATTTGTATGAGTTTTATAACTTATTCATAACATTTCTATAACATTTTTGTAAGGAATGGATACATTTTTGCCCCTAATAATTCATTATGAATGATTAGAATTGGATTCTTTTGTATCTAATAATAAAATCAGTTAGTTCAATTGTAGATTCTTATGTCAATCAAGTATTTGAAATTCCAATGTAATGAATGTTGTTGTGGATGCTTTCTTATTTTTTTCATTTAGAGATGAAAATGAAAATCTTTGGCTTAACAGTCCAGGAATTGCCAGAATCTAATACAGAGAATGTTGGGAGGTTAAGTAGCCAACTTGACGCATCGCCTGTTGTCTTGTAGTGGTATTTACTGGCCAAAATCATTACTTTTTTTTATATTTTATTTTACATCCATTTTATGCTAATAGGCTAATCGGGACAGGTTACCATCCTTTTCTAGCCAGGGTGGGAATAAGGAGTTTATTTAATGAGTCCGTCATTAAATAAAATTCTACTGCCCAGGGCGGGATTCGAACCCGCCACTCTAGGTCTGTCATGCGAGATTAGGACCAACACCCTAACCCGCATGGCCAACCCGAGCCTCTCAAAAAAATCATTACTTTAGTTGTTCATTCCTGGTTTTGATTGCGGACCTCTAGGGCAGTCATTTATTGTTTTATTCAGCACACAAGGGGCAGAGATGGTCCAGAAAACTGGATTATTATGCTGAAGGTGTCTAATTCAAACTCCAAAGGGTCGCACTGCAAATTTTATTTACTAGTGCAGTCACCTTGCTTTAAGGTTAGACTTCCCTTTGGAGTGCCCATTCAGCATTTTAAGACAATTAAGAAGCTACTTAAATAAAAAAGGGCCAGTCTTTGGTCTGTGTTAGCTTCAAGCCGACCACTCTATTTCTAGGTAGGCCCTGGCTCTTCATGGGTTCTTGTGCCAAAGATTTAGAATGTTCTTCACTATACCACTGCCACTCTCCCCCGGACAAACATGAAATATTTGCAATAAATATTTAGACATGCAATTATGAAATATCCCAATTGAAGAACTTCCCATTTTAATTCAGAGCACTCAATTTCTTTTTTTTAATTTTTTTGATAGATCTTTCCTGGGTGATCCAATAGCTGATATAGAGTTTTATGAAGGATGCAAACAAAATGTTGCCTTTAAGCGACTGCTATTTGGTTTATGTTTTTTCCATGCATTGATACAAGAACGTAGAAAATTTGGACCTCTTGGTTGGAATATTCCATATGAATACAATGAAACAGATTTAAGGATAAGTGTTCAGCAATTGCAAATGTTTCTGAATCAATACGATGTAAGTTAATACCTTCAATTTTAACAACACATTCTATTACTTACTACCAAACTTAAAAATTCCTTTAATTTATTTATTTGAAAGAATAAAATATACTTAAATAAAGTTTACATCTTCACGAAAACTTCTTAGTTTTTTCATTTTAATATTCAAACTACTATAATATTTAGTTTAAGGAGAAAAAGGTCTATATTGGTCACTGCAGGTTTTTATCAATTAAAAGAAATACCTCTGAAAATCTGTTTAGCAGTTATATAGAAAATTTGGTTAGGCCACATTACTAAGTTTCAATGGTGCAAAAGAACCCCCCATAAAATTTTGAAAAGCTGTGAATTTATTGACAATACAATCATCTCAATATAAATTTTAAGTTAATGGTTTTCTTCAAGAAGTACCCCCAAGATTCTTACAAAATTTAACATTGTGAATCATTGGTAGTTTATACAACATTCAAATACAATTTTAACTAAAACATACATAAAGAATACAACTATTTAATCACAGAAAAGTAGAATGAATAAATAATCTACATGTAAATAGGGTCCTCAAACAATGAGAAAATTGATCACAATTAGAATAAGATATAAAATAACAATAACATTAAACTCGCAGTTGAAACAAAATATTAGTAATAAATATAGTATTAGAAAAACTGTTTGCCTAAGCTTTTATGACATTAGGGACTTTCTAGCAGGAAACAAATAGAGCCTGTGAGCATTGTTGAAAAGTAAAACAAACATGAGATGCAGCATCTAGGACTGCAGAAACTATTATGATATGGAAACCAAATAAATTCTAAGTAAATGAATAGGTATATTGGTTCCGATTCACTGTCAGTTAAATTGCTAGTACTTAAGTGGTTGGAATTAAAACTTGAGTGGTGGGAGAGGATACTAGGAAGTCTGAGCAGTAGCATTAATAGGGCACCAGTATTTGAGGATTAGGATGTGAAATGCAAATAAAATTTTAATATAATTTAGATCCAGCTCTAGATAAAAAGCATTATGTATCCGTTCAGATATTTTGCAAGTTGATTTATTTGAACAATCACCATATGCATCAGAGGATAAGCAATAAGCTTATGATTTTTAATTCATTGGAGCATATTTTGAGTAGTTGTGTTTATGACTAGACAAGAAGAATACATATTATTGCTTGAAGATTTATAAAAAGGGTATTTAACCACTTATAGTTAAGTTGTCCGCTGAACATCCACCTCTATTGTATTGTTCTCTGTTAGTCTCCTTCGGAAACAAAGATGGTCTCTTGGAAATAATCTCTGTGCTGGGGGTTTCCCCACAGAGATTCTGTGAAGTGATTTTCAATAACCTGCAAGTCTTGTAAATTTGTACTTTGCCTTGAGAGTCGTTTATTATATATATTTTGTTGTATTATTTTTTTTATTAAATAATAGGATTCCCATGTATTTGTCATTAAATAGTAGGCATTACTTGCTATTAAATAATAGGATTTCTCATGTTCTAGATTTTATTTTAAAAATAATATTGGTCTTACAATATCTCATAAGTCTTGTAAATAATGAACAATAAGTTTATAGGCTATACATGTTTACAGAATTGTGTAATTTACCTGAATTTTAATGTATATAGTTAAGGCATATACTTTCCAGAAGTTTTTAAAGAGGATTCAATAACTTTACAGGACATACAATATGAAGCACTATGTTATTTGACTGGAGAATGTAATTATGGTGGGCGAGTTACAGATGATTGGGACAGGAGAACATTGAATACTATTTTACGGAAATTTTATTGCCCTGCAATTCTTAGTACTGAACAAGTTTATAATTTTGATCCTTCAGGTAGTTATGCTGTATAAATTAAAGTACACCCCAAAATTGAGTTTGATGAAATCATAAAGCCAAAAAGGATAATCTTTAGTCTCATAAAAATTGTTTTATTCAAAATAGCATATGCTGTATTTTAAGGAAAATTACTTGTAAGTTCATCAGTAATTAAAAAAAAAAATATCTTCAAAACAAAGGGGTGGGAAAAAAATAATATTGTTACACCAATCCCCATTAACCAATATAGTGGTCTGCCAAAAAACATTAATTAACACTTTCACTGCCACCAGATTTTCAAAAAATTTAACCGTGTGCCACTTTGTTTTTTTTTTTTACATAAACGGTGAGCTAAGAGCTTTTAAAAAAAGGGAAAAATAGTTCCTGAACAGATTTGTTAAAACCAATGGTTCTCTTTTAATCTCCGGTGTTTAACTGAGTGCCACTTTAAATTTCAAGCCCTTTCTTTGTGTGCTGGGGTGGGGAGAAACAATGGTCTGGAGTTATACCTGCTCCGTAGCATCTACGGAGCCAGCACACAGAGTGAAACTCACACTTCCGTATACGCTACGGAGGTGGCAGTGAAAGTGTTAAGAGTGATTGCTATAATTTACTTCTTTATTTCCTGCGATTAATTTTGAACATTTGTTTTAGCAGAAAATAAATTATTCATGTTGTACTCTTGACATGATTTTCATTAATTTCTTTAAATGTTTATTGATCCTCCCTATATATATGTTTGTCTGTCAACATTCTAGTAGTCATAATTTTTGTTAGATCATTGCAAACTCAATATTTAAGTGTTCTATATAAAACTATGGCTTATTAATGCCTGAAATTTGATCAGCAGGAGGGGGGGGGGGTTAGAGGGGGAATTTCAAAAAACCTGTTATTATAAGTCGGGTCGAAAAATTGTATTGAACCAATCTTAGTGAAAATTTAATATTATATATATTACATATTTTTCCACTATCTTGAATATTACCTGAGATTTATAGTTTCAGCCTTCAGTGTGCCCCACTTCTACTCATTGGATTTTTACTTGGAAATAGAATATATATATATATATATATATATATATATATATATATATATATATATATATATATATACTAGCTCAGATACCCGGCTTCGCTCGGGAATTCATTTGAGGCTGAATGTTGATGGTATTTTTTTGGCAAGGCTTTATTTTGCACAATATTTTGACATTTACCCGTCCCAGTGTTTAGGGTTAATACCCGTCGTTTCTGTGGATTTGTTAATAATAAAATTAATTTTTTATGTAAGACTTCACTGTCCTCCATATTGTCATATTTCCCGCTTCCTGTGCATTATGCATAGATTTGAATTATTAAGGACTAAATATTAACATACATTTGAATTAATTTTTCCAGGTGAGGTACCTGGTAGTTCATATTGAAAAGAATTCTTGAGCAAATTTCTCTAAATAACAAAATAAACAACTTTTGTTATGTGCATATTTGTCGAAACTACAATAGGAAACAAAATATCAATATTTTTAATTTCAGGTCTCCCTTATAACCCCCACTCCTGCCTGTCCCTAGAAATAGTATGGCTTTTTATAAGGAAGGCGTTAGTGCTAATACACATAGTGAGTGTTTTATTTAGTTCGGTTGAGTCTTTTGGGCCAAATAAAATTTTTCTTTCCGCTATAATTTTTAGCGTATATCTCGTTTATAATTCGGTATACGAAAAAAGTGTATATAACAAAAGTTACTCTAAATAGCAAAATAAACAACTTTTGTTATGTTCATATTTGCCGATAAACCAATAGGAAACGAAATATCGCTATTTTTAATTTCTGGCTTCTCTTAAAACCCCCACTCCTGCCCGTCCCTAGAAATGTTGGTATGGCTTCTTATAATGGAAGCATTAGTGCTAATACACATACCGAGTTTTATTTATTTCGGTTGGGTCTTTTGTCCCAAATAATATTGTTGACTCCCGCTATAGTCATTAGCGTATAACTCATTTAAACTTCGGAATACGATGAAAGTGTTTATGACAAAAGTTACTCTAAATAACAAAATAAACCACTTTTGTTATGTGCATATTTGCGAAAAAAAACCAATAGAAAACGAAATATCGCGACTTTTAATTTCAGGCCTCCCTTATAACCCCCACTCCTGTTCGTCTCAGAGAAAATTAATATAGCCTATCTCTCAAGTTGGACCAGACTGCTCACGGTGTGCCAATTTAATTTAAGATCGGTTAAGTAGTTTAGGAGTCCATCGCGGACAAACATCGTGACAGGAGATTTATATATATTAAGATATATATATATATATATATATATATATATATATATATATATAGAGAGAGAGAGAGAGAGAGAGAGAGAGAGAATATATCACTAGTGTGCCATACTTGAACATGGTAAATCTGCTTAGTTTACAGAATCCCTGTGTGGCAGACGTTTTTACTTTTAGTAAACCCATACTAATTAATAAGTCAGTATATTAGGAAACTTCATGTTCCAAGCTTAAATGTAAAATATAAAGATCAACTAACAGTTGTTAGTAATGCTTGTTTCTAAAATAACAAAAGATTTAATATTCATAGTCCATTCTCTGATGTTATTTGCATTAGTTAATGCAAGGTTGTACATGAATTTGTTTTCATGCTGTGGTGTGAACCAGAAACATTTATACATTTGTTGTTGTTACTGTTTGAGAATTCCATATTCTTCGACAATTCCATTAGGGCTTTCTTTTTGACAATTTTATGCAATATTTACAATATCAATGCTGTCTGCTAACTAATGGACTAATTGGTCAGGTACTGTATATAATTGATAACAAATTGTTAATTAGTTCATTTGTGTTCCTAAATTTCTTTTCTATTTTAACGTTGACCCAAAGAAAATTAAGAAATTCTGTCATTCAGGGGCTGCTCAAACTTAGCAAACTTCACAAGAGCTTGTATATCATACGTTAATGATCTTAACTCACCATCCATTCTCTATTAGAGGGGTTTACTGAAGACTGATTATTAAAAAAATTTAAATATTTCAATTAATGTTTAACACTTTCACTGCCACCAGATTTTTAAAAAATTTAACCGTGTGCCACTTTGTTTTTTTTTTACATAAACGGTGAGCTAAGAGCTTTTAAAAAAAGGGAAAAATCGTCAAAAAAAAATTTGGGCTAATTAAAACTCGTAACGCTAATCTCCGGTGTTTAACTGAGTGCCACTTTAAATTTTAAGCCCTTTCTTTGTGTGCCGGGGTGGGGAGAAACAATGGTCTGGAGTTATACCTGCTCCGTAGCATCTACGGAGCCAGCACACAGAGTGAAACTCACGCTTCCGTATACACTACGGAGGTGGCAGTGAAAGTGTTAAGGTTCAGAACATTTATAGGAAATTAAATTTGCAATAAGATTAATTCATAACAACTGAGATAAGATGAATTCTTCATTTTCCTCCCATCTATACCCATACCCATTGCCAATTTCAGCCATTAGCAAATATAGTTAGGTGATGTAATTGTTTTGTCAGGAAACTAGATTTATTTTACCCTTTGACCCGTACTAAGTTCGTAATTCACCTAATAGCCCAGCCCTTGCTTCACAAGTAAAACAAAAATGACTGTACTTTAATGAAGATTATTCAGTGCTTATGTTATTACAATCATTTTATTTTGATAGAAAACCATTTCAATTCAATTATGAATATCAGGTATTCTAAATAAAAATTTGTCCTGCTACCAGCTTTACTCCATGAGAATTGAATGACTGAACAACTACTTTACATGGCACAAGACGTTGTGTAAATTAATGGGATGATTTTGTGTATAGGTTTTTCAATCTTTGCAACAATAATTGTACTCAACACAAAGCCACAGAAAAAAAAAATACAGTAAAGAATTAGTTAATATGTATAAATAAAATCAGTGTTATATTTCCATGGAACCATTTCTATTTAAACCCGCTAGTGACTGGTTACAGCTATAGTATTATATAAATTGTTAATCCTACACGTGTGATTTTATATGAAAATAAAATATATCACTACTTATCATGAGTTCAATTTAAATTTCAATTATATTTTATGTAAGGTTCTTTCTTACTAAGAGATTAATTTAGAATACAGTGTGATGCAATGTCATGAGTTTGTCATTCATAATATTTAAAAATTGCATAGTTTATGCTTAAAAATGTATGTTGCATAACAATGTTAAAATGAGATATGCACAAAAGCTATAGCTCGAGTCCATAATTTAATGAAGCAAAAAATAATGGAATAAAATTCTGTTTGTATACTTAACATTAACACCTATATTATTATTACTATGAATGAACAGAAGCAATTAATGTGTTAACTTTAAAGATGTATTTCAAGGTTTTAAATCATGAATCAGATTCTTACTGATGACAATCATACTGAGCTAGATTTTCATGAAATCCGAGTTTGAGTCTCAGCAGGAACATTCAATTTTTATCAAATAAATTATTAAGCATTTACTAACGGTATGTGCTGTCCATAAAATTAATACATTGTAGAGATAAAGATAAACACACACACACACAAACACTTTTTACTGTAAGGTTTGAGGATAGAATATACAATAATTATTTATGTTTCTACCAGGTTTATACTATTGCCCAAATGTGACAGATTATGATAAGTTTTTGGTTTATGTCAAATCTCTTCCTTTGATAACCAAACCCTCAGTTTTTGGTATGAATGAAAATGCAGACATCATGAAAGATCAAGCAGAGACTAATCTGTTATTTTCTAGTATTTTGTTGACACAGGTAATTCTATTTTTCTTATTACCATAACTCCAATAATGTATGTAGTCTTAAATCTAATTAAAGTATGTTCACGGAAAAAGTAATGATAATAATAACAAACAAGTAGCAATTACATTGATATAGTTATTTGTAGTATAGTCCTAGAACGGTCAATTTTCATTTTCATTTTCGAAAACTGAAATTTTTAAGGTCCAGTTTTTCATGTTTAATAACTCCATAATGCTAATAGAGCGAACATTGAACATCACAAAATTACTTGAAAAAAATAAACCATAACCATGATTTCACCTTAAGATTAATTTTTTTAGTTATTACATGTATCAATATATGCAAAAATGGAGTGTCTATCAAAAAGATACGAAATACAGAAATTTCTCTGGTAAACTGCCACTGGCTAACTCACCTTGTTTTTACTTAGAAATAAAAAATATATGGTGAAAAGAGATCAATAGTGTCATGCCAACATTGGGGAAATCTACTTAGTTTAAACAACCCCTGCTGACGTACTTTTTCTTCTAAAAATCGGTAGGCCACAAAAACTGAAATATTTTGCATTAAGAAAAATCTAATGGGGTTTAAGTGCGCCATGTGAGTTAAAGCACCGGCTTTATTGCACTTGGTAGACCTAGGATTGGGGACAGGCAAAAGGCCTTTCAGAGGGCCAGTTGATGAACTCACAACCTTCAACTTTGACACAACCACTCAGCCGCACTGACCTCCATAGCATAAAGTGGATGTTAATAAATAAAACAAAACATTGTGGAGAATGAATTGATTTTAATTTATAGATTTTTAATATGTATTATCCAATTTTGGTTTTATTTATAATTTTTTTCCTTCTGTTCAGGATGCAGCTAAAGGGGGTGGAAGTACTGAAGGTCAAGACAAAGCTGTCTTTGATGTGGCAAAAGATGTTCTACAGAAACTTCCAAGGAATTTTGATCTTGTTACTGCTTTAGAAAAGTACCCTACTTTATACAATCAATCAATGAATACTGTTCTAGTTCAAGAAATGGGGAGATTTAATAATCTCATATCTGTTGTTAGAAATAGCCTTACTAATCTCCAAAAGGCTATAAAAGGCATGTATTTTATAGTTTATAATAGGTTATTTTATTACTTTAATTCTTAAGCATAGGAAAGTAGCAATGTAAGATTGTTAGCTTTAGAATACAAAATGATATTTATGTTTGTCTGTTAACACTCTAACCATCGCAATTTTTGTTTGATCATTACCAAACTCGATATGTAATCATTTTATGTAAAAAGGAAGATCAACATCATTAATGGCTGAAATCGGACAAGTAGGAGGGGGATTTTCAAAAATTCGAAATATCTCCATTACTATATTACTATACGTTGGATCGAAAAATTATATAGAACCAATCTTATTGCAAAATAAATGTACTAAAAATATTGTTCTATACATTTATTCTCTATCTTGAATATTAACTGAGATATTTTCATTTTCAGTCTTCAGCAAATCCCCACTTCTACCTACATTACATAAACAATGCCTTGTTATATAATAAACCACATTATTCGAAGCTTAAATACTAAAGCTACTAAATATTAAATACTACTTGTTTTCAAAACACCTTTATTAGACGAGATACATGCAAATATGTTCTGGTGACCCCCCCCCCCATCTTAAGTTCTTGGACTACTAAAATGTAATTGTTTGAGATAAAAATTATTCTGATTCATTATAAATTTCAGTACTAGATATATTAAATAGGTGTCAATAAAATTAATGTGTTATATTCTGATATATTTGAGTAATTATTTTTCTTTCCGGTGAGAGGTTGGCAGACCTGTTTGTTTACATTTCAGACACTTCCTGTCGGGAGGTTATTAAAATTGACTGAAAGATTTCTTATTACCATTTATATTTATTCACTTAATTTTCATGGTGGTGTTGTGTTACCAGTATATAGATTTGTCTATTGTTAAAATCCACGAGGGAAACCTGCCTAGTTTATGCAACCCCTGTGTGACACTTTTTCTCATTCAGTCTATAGTTCAGATCTCACACCTTCAGATTAAAATATGTTCTGGCTCATGATGCACTTTCTCTGTGATAGAAGTTTTAACAAATTGATGTGGAAAATGGGTGTGAAAAGATTGATCATTATACTAGAATGATATTGGACATTTGTCGAAAAGTGGCTTCAAACCTTTGCACAAAAGTGTTAGAAAGTATTGGTTTGTAGTAATGGTAATTCAAATAAAGGGTTAGAACCGCCAATATAAATGATAATATTGTCATACCTCTCGGTGGAGATCGTCGTCACTGGCTGATGGTTGAGTACCGCTGGCAAGCGCTTTCGATGCGATGGCATCATCTTCAAGCCTGTTGATAGTTGTACTGAGTTGGTTGTCCGTCAGTCAGTGGGTTTTATGCTCTGTTCACCGTATTAGTTGTTTACGTTTAGTCCAGATCTGTTTACTGAAGATGATGCCATCGCATCGAAAGCGCTTGCCAGCGGTACTCAACCATCAGCCAGTGACGACAGTCTCCATCGAGAGGTATGACAATATTGGTTTGTACTTTGAAGATTAAATATTTGTTAATCAAAAATTAATAAAATGATAAAAACTTCTAAATCACTCTGGTAAATAGTAACATCAGCACTAAGCTCAGGACTTTCAAAAGCTTCTGCCCCTATTGACAGAGCTACTAACTACATTAACTGATATTCTGTTTAGGCAAAGCGTGTAACTTTGCTCTTTTGAGCTCTACACTTACGCTTACACCTGTAAACTATTGAATTGTAAAACGTTTATAGCATTTATTAAGGACATATTCCATAAAAACTTGTAGATATCTAGGATACTTGGATTAGACTCCCAATAGGCTCAGAAATTATGTTTTCTCTTAAATTAAACAAAAGTTATTAATTATGTACTGATGGTGTATACCAGTCTAAAAATCAAGAAAACACAGTGTCTAGGCATAGTATAAGTATTGTCCCTCAACAACATATCGATGCAATACATCATTTTGCATTGTTCCTTCAAGAGTTTATAACCATGCTTATACCACAAAGGGTACTGGGCTGGATATCCAGAATAGCTGGTCTCGACAATTTAAAATTATTTCATTCGAAAGGAACATACTTTGAAAGTTATCTCTTTGTTCCGAAAGGTCAAATGAAAAAAATGTCATAGAACATAACTTATTGATCTTTTTAGGATAAACTCAAAAATGACCTGTACAAATCTGTTTTCCTATAGGTATAGGGAAATCTGCATTCTATATTGTCATTTTCCTCTACACCCCCTCTCTCCCTTAGTCGATTTTTATCAAAAGGTAAGGTTATATATAGCTAGATATTACATTATATCATAAAACAGTCCTAAATATGAAGTTTCATCATTCTAAAGTTAAAAACAAAATATCTTAATTCATATGTGAAGTTGACTAAAGAAAAAACTTCCCAGAATTATTGGACTGCTCACTGGACAGTTTATTCTTAGGGTTTTGAAAAATAATTTTTTTTGTTGAGATAATTGTTTTTATTTTTTAGGACAAGTTGTGATGTCTTTTGATCTTGAAGAACTTTACAAAAGTGTTTCAATAGGGAAAATTCCTGGAATGTGGGCAAAAAATTCTTATCCATCTCTCAAACCCCTTGGGAGTTACATAAGTGACCTTCTAGGAAGATTAGATTTTCTACAGGTAGGGAGTTACATAAGTGACCTTTAATGAAGATTATACTTTCTTTAGGTAGAATTATCATTCATTTTTCAAAAGAAGGGGTAGCATAATGTTGAAAATGTGTTTAGAAAATCTGATCTATTCAATAGGTCATTTTCCATCCTCTTGTCTATATTGTAAATAGATTAATCAATTCTATTTTTTATCAAGAATAGTCAATTCATAGAAATACTTCTATAATTCACATAAGGCCTCAATTTTTAGGTAAAAATAATCAATAATATATTAATTTAAGAATTTTGAGATTCTCGCTGTTGATAACAATTAAGCAATCTGAAAATATTATTTTTTTAATTGTAACTTAAATTGTCAAATATTTATATTAAAGTATATTAGGTTCATTCTATATGGCACAACACTAAGTTTCTTGACTAGCAACATAAAAAGTTTATACTTTGTGTATTTCCATATTGGCTTGGGACAGTGTTTTGTGTGGGTATATACATGTTTATAAATTTATGATTCTAATATATAGAAGTTAGATTTCATCCCACAATGTTTGAAAACTTTCTGATCCAAATTTTCTGATGACAGTATTTAATAGTAGTGATATTTCTGGAGTAATTGTTTTATCTTCAGTTATCAGCAAGTCTTCACATGAATATTAACCGAGACATTCATTATTTGAAGCTTAAATATCAAATATTTTCACTGAACTTATACTGTGGTGTGTTATGAATCATCTACAGCCTTGGTCAGTTATTGAGTATTATTTTAATAGTTGTATGTTGCCTATTGTTGATGATGAGAATTAATACCATATGAGGTAGTAGAGAGAGCTGGGTGAAGGATATCCACCTCATGTCTAGGAGGCAGGCCCTTTCATGTAATTCACAGTTCCTTCCCATGTAACCCTAGGCCTCCATTATTCAGCCATAGTATCTCTGTTCTACTAAACAAGAAGTCTGCCTGCCAGTCTCATACCCCCCCCCCCCCCTTTTACTCTCTACATTTTTATGACTCTTGATGAGCAAAACACTGTTTAAACTGTTTGTGTATAATGCCTATTATCTATAAAAGTTAGATCTAATCATTTTATTAAAGTTACTTCCAAGTTTATATATATATGTGATGTGAACATCACATGCCTGTATGTATAATAATATTAAATATTTATTATTATTGTTACATTAAATATTTATAATATTGTTACATTAATTATTAATTAATATTAAATTTGTTGGTGCGCTTCATTTGAAAGTAATATACAATATTTCATTCCAACATATTGGATCAAAAAATGCCTTTTATAGATCTTTTCATGATAAACTAAAACGACTTTATACAAATGTCTTGTATCTCAAATATACTGCTCAAAAATGAATAGGGATATTGGTTATTTTTTCTTAACCTATTAATTTTAATTAAATTACTTTTTTCAGGGGGGGAAAGGCAATAATTTCTAATGAATATTAATGATATTTATAATTTTTTAAAAAAAATGCTAGGCCCCATAAATATCACAAAACAGCCAATATCCCTATTCATTTTTGAGCAGTATAGATACACATCAATTTAGAATTTTTCATCTCCGTCCTTTCTAAACCCTCTCTCCCTTTATCAAATCACCAGAAAAAGGTGGACTTAGAAAAAATCCAAAGTTCTAAATGAGGTAAGTGCATGAAAGACTTATCAAGGTCATGGAAAAAAGGAGAGTGAAACTTCTTGGCCATATCATAAGGCAAAATGATTTCATCATAAATATGTTGGAAGGTAAGGTCCTTGGGTATATGGGAAGAGGGAGGCCTAGAAAATCCTGTTTTGAAGACAGCAAATATTTTATTGATTTCGGTGAGTATACTGATGAGAAAGAGCAGTTTCTGATAGAACACAATGGTTGCAACTACATAGCCTTCAGATAATAATAATGTATTTGTGTGACATCAAATAAGTATATAATAGTCCTTACCTGGCTAGAAAAGGATAATTTGCCCATAAATGTGGACTCATTTCCACAATCTGGACATAAAATACAATAAATAATATTGTTGTCCTTTGGAGATAGTTGTAACATATTTTTTTAAAGCCCTATAAGGCTCAAAACTCTGATTTTTTTCTTTTTAATTGACATCACAATACTTGCAAAAGAAAGTTTTTATCTGTTTTGAGCAAATTAATATTTATTTATATATACTTTTCCAGAAATGGTTTGAAATTGGTCCGCCTCCAGTTTTTTGGCTTTCTGGATTTTTTTTTACACAAGCTTTCTTAACTGGTGCTCAACAAAACTTTGCACGGAAATACAAAATACCAATTGACTTGTTAAGCTTCGATTTCAAGGTAATAAGAGTTTATTTGTTAATTTCTATATTCAATTATGAATTACTGTCAAAATCAGATTGGGACCAGATCATGGCATGGGCAATTAGATTATTAAGTAATTTAAGCTAAAGAAAAGAAATGGATAAAAAAAATGTACATTACATATTAATTGTTTTTTATAGTATATCGTATCCTTCAAGGGCCATGTGTTTCACCATTTTGGCTGCCTGTATGTTAGTCTTCATATCTATGAAGAGTTATTTCTATATATACCATTTCCACTTATAAATTTGTTATCATTTTGTCATATTTACATAACTGGCATTTTTTCTTTCCTCCATTATCTCTTTCTGTATAATTTCCATATTTAAGTATGTCTGGAGATTAAACAGACCTAGAAAACTTATTTAGTGAAAATGATATTTCCTCCTAACTCTTGTATCATGTGGCAATGCTTCCTCTATTCCTGAGATATTGATGATTAATTTATATGTATTGACTTCTAGGCATTAATCCATTTCTAATGGAGTTTGTAAAGAACAGAATAGTGTGTAATACTGATATTTATTTCATTATACTGATATTTATATACAGATATCTTAGTCAGTTTTAATGTATTCCTGACCTTTCTAACTTTTGGTCTCTAAGTCTTCAAAACCTTTCATTTTGGCTGTTACTCTAGCTTGTTGAAAACTTATTCCAAGGAAGTGGTGAGTAAGTGAATAGAATGAAAGTCCATCACGCAGGGGCTGCGTAAACTAAGCAGATTTCCCACGTGAAGTTATACAATAAAGAAATCTCCATACGAGAGCCGAACAGTTACGGCAAAGGGCAGAACTAGCTTTTGGCGGGAAACTCGTCTGGTAACCGTTATCAGCCCAAATTTAATAAAAATGCATATTTCTCGGTTAATATTCAAGATAGAGAATAAATGTATAGAACAATATTTATAGTAAATTTAATGTACAATAAGATTGGTTCTATACAATTTTTTGATCCGACGTATGGTAACGGAGAAATTTCGAAAATCTCCCCTCCCACTGGTCCGATTTCATCCATTAACGAACTTAATCTGTCTTTTTGCATAAAACGTTTAAATATCGAGTTTGGTAACGATCAAACAAAAATTGCGACCGCTAGAGCGTTAACAGACAAATATATATATATACTAGCTCAGATACCCGGCTTCGCCCGGGAATTGATTTGAGGCTGAATGGTGATGGTATTTTTTTGGCAAGGCTTTACTTTGAACAATATTTGACATTTACCCGTCCCAGTGATTTGGGTTAATACCCGTTTTTGGCGTTTGTTAAATTAATTTTTTATGTAAGTCTTCACTGTCCTCCAAATTGTCATATTTCCCGTTTCCTGTCCTCATAGTTCAAATTGGAATGAATTGTTGAGCATATCTATATTTTTACGCAAATTACTTGCTCCATGCATTGTTCCTGGAGAAATGTATAAAACAAAAGTTAATCTAAATAACAAAGTAAACAACGTTTGTTATGTGCATGTTTGTCGAAAAACAAATAGGCGATGAAATATCGTGAATTTTTATTTCTGGCGTCCCTTATAACCCCCACTCCCGTTCTAACCTAAAAATTTTAATATAGCTTATAAACATGGAAGAATTAATGCTAAGTGACATACCGAGTTTTGTTAAGTTCGGTTCAATCGTTAGCTCCCAATAAAATAGTTGATTCCCGCTTTAGTTTATAGTGTATATCTCGTTTATACTTTGTTAAAAGACAAATATTAATATGATAAAAGTTACTCTAAATAACAAAATAAACAACTTTTGTTATGTGCATATTTGCCGAAAATGCAATAGGAAACGAAATATCACTATTATTAATTTCAGGCCTTCCTTATAACCCCCACTCCTGCCCGCCCGTCCCTAGAAATGTTAGTATGGCTTATTATAAGGAAGACATTAGTGATAATTCACATACTGAGTTTCGTTTAGTTCGGTTGGGTCTTTTGTGCCAAATAAAATTGGGGACTTTCGCTATAGTTATTAGCGTATAACTCATTTATACTTCCGTATACGGCAAAAGTGCATATCACAAAAGTTACTCTAAATAACAAAATAAACAACTTTTGTTATGTGCATATTTGCTGAAAAAGCAATAGGAAACGAAATATCGCTATTTTTAATTTCAGGCCTCCCTTATAACCCCCACTCCTGCCCGTCCCTAGAAATGTTAGTATGGCTTATTATAAGTAAATCGTTAGTATTAATTCACATAGCGAGTCTGTTTTAGTTCGGTTGAGTCTTTTATGCCAAATAAAATTGTGGACTCCCGCTATAGTGTTTAGCGTATAACTCATTTATACTTCCGTATACGGCAAAAGTGCATATAACAAAAGTTACTCTAAATTACAAAATAAACAACTTTTGTTATGTTCATATTTGACGAAAAACCAATATGAAACGAAATATCGCTATTTTTAATTTCAGGCCTCCCTTATAACCCCCACTCCTGTTCATCTTAGAGAATATTAATATAGCCTAAAGTCTAAGTTGGGCTAGTAGTAATATACATACCAAGTTTCATAAAATTCGGTTCAGCCGTTTATGCGTGAAAAGGTAACAAACAAACAAACAAATAAACAAACAAACAAACAGACACCAAAGAAACAAAATGCAGTTATGGTGTCTATGACATGTGAAACGAAAAGTTTTCGGGAAGTTTCGAGAAAAAAATCAATGTACATAATACAGAGGTTACAATTTTATATATATATATATATATATATATATATATATATATATATATATATATATATATATATATATATACTAGCTCAGATACCCGGCTTCGCCCGGGAATTGATTTGAGGCTGAATGGTGATGGTATTTTTTTGGCAAGGCTTTACTTTGCACAATATTTTGACATTTACCCGTCCCAGTGTTTAGGGTTAATACCCGTTGTTGGCATTTGTTAATAATAAAATTAATTTTAGCAGATTTCCCTTAAGGGAAATCAGCTATTGAGGTTGTACTCATGACGGGATTTTCGAAATATTTTTTCAAATGTCCATCGATCCTACCTAGTAGTTGACGAAAATGAGGTCCGTTCTGAAACTGTATATATATATGTATATATATATTATATATATATAGATTATATATATATATATATATATATATATATATATATCTATATATGTCTGTTACCGCTCTAGCCGTCGCAATTTTTGTTTGATCGTTACCAAACTCGATATTTAGCCGTTTTATGTAAAAAGAAAGATCAAGTTCGTTAACGGCTGAAATCGGACCAGTGGGAGGGGGGGGTTTAGAGGGGAGGATTTTCGAAAATTCAAAATATCTCCGTTACTATGTCGGATCGAAAAATATTACAGATTCAATCTTATTGCAAATTAAATTTACTATAAATATTGTCCTATACATTTATTCTCTATCTTGAATATTAACTGAGAAATTTGCATTTGTATTCTGCATGTGCTCGGCAGCAGTGGCTATGTTCGCGGCCGTTTTTGTAACTATTCGTCCCTCGTGGATAGGTTTAGAGGTTTCTTACTACTACAGCTGTTATTAGGCAGATTTTTCTATTGTAAAACTTCACGTGGGAAATCTGCTTAGTTTACGCAGCCCCTGCGTGACAGACATTTTTTTGTATGTCTTCACAGTCCTACAAATTGTCATATTTCCCGTCTCCTGTGCATTATGCATAGATTTCAGCTAATAAGGACGAAATATTTACATTGATTTGAATTAATTTTTCCAGCTGAGGTACCTGATAGTTCAAATAGGAATGAATTGTTGAGCATATCAATATTTCTACGCAAATTACTTGCTCCACACATTGTTCATGGAGAAATGTATAAAAAAAAAAAAAAAGTTAATCTAAATAACAAAGTAAACAACTTTGGTTATGTGCATGTTTGTCGAAAAACAAATAGACAATGAAATATCGCGAATTTTTATTTCAGGTCTCCCTTATAACCCCCACTCCCGTTCTAACCTAAACATTTTAATATAGCTTATAATCATGGAAGAATTAATGCTAATTGACATACCGAGTTTTGTTAAGTTCGGTTCAATCGTTAGCGCCCAATAAAATAGTTGACTCCCGCTTTAGTTTATAGTGTATATCTCGTTTATACTTTGTTAAAATACAAAAATGAATATGACAAAAGTTACTCTAAATAACAAAATAAACAACTTTTGTTATGGTCATATTTGCCGAAAAACGAAATACCGTTATTTTTAAATTCAGGCATCCCTTACAACCTCCACTCCTGTTCGTCACTAGAGATGTTGGTATGGCTGTTTATAATGAAGGCGTTAGTCCTAATGCACGTACCGAGTTTTATTTAGTTCGGTTGGGTCTTTTGTCCCAAATAAAATTGTTCACTTCCGCTATAATGTTTAGCGTATAACTCATTTATATTTAGGTTTATGATATAAGTGAATAACAAAAGTTACTCTAAATAACAAAATAAACAACTTTTGTTATGTTTATATTTGCCAAAAAACGAATAGGAAACGAAATACCGCTATATTTAATTTCTGGCCTCCCTTACAACCCCCACTCCTGCCCGTCCCTAGAAATGTTGGTATGGCTTTTTATAATGAAGGCGTTAGTCCTAATACACGTACCGAGTTTTATTTAGTTCGGTTGATTCTTTTGTGCCAAATAAAATTGTTGACGCCCGCTATAATTTTTAGCGTATAACTCATTTATATTTAGGTATACGACGAAAGTGTATATAACAAAAGTTACTCTAAATAATAAAATAAATAACTTTTGTTATGTGCATATTTGCCGAAAAACCAATAGGAAACGATATATCGCTATTTTTAATTTCCGGCCTCCCCTATAACCCCCACTCCTGTTCGTCTCAGAGAATATTAGTATAGCCTAAAGTCTAAGTTGGGCTAGTAGTACTATACATACCAAGTTTCATAAAATTCGGTTTAGCCGTTTATGCGTGAAAAGGTAACAAAAAAACAGACACCAAAGAAACAAAATGCAGTTATGGTGTCTATGACATGTGAAGCGAAAAGTTATCGTGAAATTTCGCGAAAGAAATCAATGTACAGACAGAGGTTACGATTTTATATATATATATATATATATATATATATATATATATATATATATATATAATTTTGAACGGACCTCATTTTCGTCATCTCCTGGGTAGGATCGATGGCGTAATGAGTACGACCTCAATAGCTGATTTCCCTTAGGGAAATCTGCTAAAACATCATACACACTAGAGTGAGGTAAAAGAGGGGAACTTGTACACTGGGAAGTGTATTAAACCGAAGAGATAGAATTTTGATTTTTTAAAAATGCCGTCATGGGCATATAGTGATGTAAAAATATATAAAATAATTTTCATTTTTAAAATGTGGCAGTATAACATATTTTTTTCTTCTTTTAGGTGATGCCTGAAGAACACTATACTGTTCCTCCTGAGGATGGAGTTTTCATACATGGATTGTTTATTGATGGAGCCAGGTGGAATGATGAAACTCAAAAACTTGATGAATCATTACCAAAAGTCCTATTTGATAGCATGCCCATAGTAAGTTTATATAAATGATTAATGTAATTGCAATAATAAAATTAAACTATAATTTTTTTAGAATAGTTCTACTAGGGATAGGAGGTTCTAACAGAATTACATTTAACAGAAATTGAATGTTTTTAACAGAATTACATTTAAATAATAATGGCTGTGGAATGAGAATCATACAGAGAAACCAATGAAAAAACTATTTGTTTGGGGTAAGTTTTTTAACAACCTAGAGTATCAACCAAAATGAATAATGTGAAAATGAGTGGTGGAGAAAAAAAAAGGTGAAATGGGTTAAGGACTTAGCAACCCAAAACTTAGAAAGAAGATAATAGGTCAGGGAAACAGGTAGTCCACTACCACATAGGTAGGCCACTACATAGTCCAAAGGTTATCGTGTGGGCTGCCATGTGTGGACATGGTTTCAACAAGATGGGGTGACTTGCCACACTTCAAACCAATCGCTTGCGGTTGTCAATCAACTTTTCCCAGAAAAAGTGATCTCTCGTCGAGGAATCATCAACTGGCCTCCGAGAAGCCCCGATCTGACACCCCTTGATTATTTCATGTGGGGATACCTTAAGCAGAAAGTGTACGCAAATAAACCACAAACTCTACTGCAACTGAAGCACAACATCCGCACCGAAATGGCCGCCATTTCCAGAGAGATGCGTAGACTCATGGTGGCTAATTTCCGTTTTCGTTTAGAGGAATGCCAGCAAAGCGAGGGTCAACATTTGGACAACATAATCTTTGCCAATTAATTTTCCAATATCTTCTCTAAAATTTAATATATATATATATATATATATATATATATATTTTCTGACTTGTGGTTTGTTTTTAATTGAATTTACAAATACCCCCTACCCTTCTGGACACCTTGTACAAGAAATTGGGCTACACACCATTAGGGAGCACAGCAAGTAGAGTATGAAATTAATGATTATAAGAACTGGGGATTTTCTTACAATTCTGACTAAAAAACATAAGTTTGTTTATTTCTTTGTTACCATTTAGAATGTATTTTACTGTATAAGTAGTTGGAAGTTAGGATTTAACAATTTTGATTATCGACCTTCAATTGCCAAATATGATTACTACACACAATTTGATTTTTTACAAGATCCATCGAAAGCGGAGTCATCCTTAGAAATGATGGAACATTTTAGTAATAATTAGTTTTATAAAAATGTATTTAGAAATACCAAGCAAAGACGCTGTCAGCAAGTAAGGTAGCAGTGGGCAAATATTCAATATTGATAAGGCAGATGGATCCACTGTGATTGACTGCTTGAATTCGACTGAAGCAGCTCCTAATTTGTGGTGGTTATAATTTGATTTTCCAGATTCCAGATGCTGGACTGGCAACTTGACAAATAATTGAATTTAATTCAAAAAGAGACAGCCCTTTGGAATACAACAAAATTGGATTAAATCCACAATTCTAGTTAATTTACAGCAACATGTAAATCAAACATCCTTATTTGTAAGGTCATTGTAGAATCTAGATGAGTTGTACAACCTATAAGCATTATAAAACCTAGATGTAATTTTAAATCTATATCCACTTTATTCAACCAAGGCTTATATGATGGGTTATCTATAGGTCCACTTTTTCTAGCCAGGTTGAAACTAAGAAAAAATTTGGTGAATCCTTCACAAAATAAACTGTCACATTCATCATCTTTGTTAAAAATAAATTAAAGAATTTAAAGTCTGAAAGACGTTTTTAAACATAAGATGAATACTATAAAAATGTTTATGTATAAAATAAAACTCCAGTACGTTTATCATAAAAATCGGTCAGCAAATAATTTATGAACAGGAATATTGTTGCATTAAGGTTAATTTGTCACCATTTATAAAGTATGACATTCTATAATAAATCTAAAACAATCATGTCAAGAGATTACATATGCATGTTTTATTTTCAGTCTTATTAAGACTGTTTAAAAAAAAAAAATGTATTATATATAATTATTAAATTGTTAGATTATCTAAAATGTATTCATTGAATTTGAAATAATTTTAATAACGAATGTATCATGTATTTTTCCATATTTAATAAAATGTAAAGAAATTATTTGACATATATCCCATTGAGGTTTTTAAGAAATAGAAATAAATTTCATTTCACATTTAAACCCACGAGCCAATGAACTACCTATGATCCACCAAGAGCCTTAATGACTAATCTGAGCTACAAAACTGTATTTAAAGCAAAATTTAATTTTAATTTTGTTTAAAAAATAAGGTGAATAATTTTATGCAATTTTTTTAAACAAAATAATATTCATAGATAATCTATTTTAAAAAATGCTTATAGATCTGGCTTCGACCGATAAAGAAGACAGATCTTATAATGGGGGCACGATATACCTCACCTCTTTACAAAACAGCAGAAAGACGTGGAGTACTTTCAACGACAGGACATTCTACTAATTTTGTAATCGCAATGTTTCTCCCAACTAATAAACCTGTGACTCATTGGATCATGAGAGGTGTGGCTCTTCTTTGCCAGTTATCATTTTAATTCTGACAATAGAGACAATACTGGTTATTTTTTATGGATACCTAAGTGGAGTAGCTTAGACTATGAAGATATTGTAAGAAGAATGAGGCAGCCTCTTATAAAAGTATTTTCAAATCTTACAATGTTTATGTTTAGAAAAATAAAGTTGTTATTCTATAAGGGATTTTTTTTAAAATGAAAATGATAATAAACAAAATAAAATTAAAAAAAAACAATAATAGTTTTAAATATTGTTTTTACGTCTTAATAAATCAAAAAAATATAAATGTTTATTCCTAATTTGTTTGACAATCTTTTTTTTTTTTATTTATTTAGATCTACAGAAACCAACATTTTCCAACAAGAAGAACTTATCAATTCATATTTATTCATAAATAGATTTTATAATATTTATACATAACAAAATAAATTCTGATGAGCTATTCAATTATTTGCTAGCTTTGTAAAAAGAAATTGAGTCCACTGAGATTCAGGGATTGAAGCTGCCCAGGGTGGAAAAGATGAAGGTGGAAGTGTGACATTCCTCATAGCTGCTCGGACTTCTTCAGCATTAATTTCAATATTTGGTCTAGTCTATAAAAATTAAAAAAAAAAAGAGAGAGAAGAATATTATTACAAAATAATGATTGCATCAAGTAATAAATATCTTAACTCATGCAAAAATCATAAGTACCACTGTGAAGCAGTGATGAAGTAATTGTACTTGTTATAGGCCAATTGATTACTATTCGTATGTTTCAGTGTTCCTTTTTTTTCATTCCAACCATTTTGTATGACTACCACAATCTTTTTAATATATACACCCATATTTCCTTAAATATGTCATGCATTTGTACCCATATAAATATCTGCATTCTCTATAGGCATTTCCTTCTATAGGGGGAGTTTTAGCATCCCTCTTTATATTAGAAAAAAGTACTAGTATAAGTTTTAGTATATTTCACAAAAATGCATTAGACACATGAAAGCTTTAACTTTCTCAGAGCAGCCATCATAACATATATGAAAGTTCAAGTGTCCAGCCTGATGTGGCTTACAAATATATGCTATGACGAAATTCCCTTGTTTATTCTGAAACAAAAAAGCCCACTCCAGTCTGGAGCCTCTCTGTTTACTTATTTGGTTGCAGGAAGCCTTCCCCAATAGTACGCCAATCTCCGTTTCAAATTCAATTTAAATTTTTTATTTTTTTGAAATGACCCTATTTTCAATTTCATGCTTATTACTGTATTTTTAGAGTAACACATATTACTTTCTTCTAAATAATTATTTTTGTATTAGGAAATTATTGTTGTGTGAAAAATTAAATAAAATTTACTTTATTACAAGGAACAAATGTAAACAAATATCAAAATTTAGTTCCAGTTTACTAATCTGTAAAATCTCAAGGTAGTATTTTTTCCCCCTTTTAATTAAAAGTACAAAGAAAAATACTATAGGCATATTTCTAAAAATTGTGTTCAAATTTAATTCAATACAAAACAATTAATTTGTATATGAGTATATAGCTTTAGTATAAAGATTTGGGTCTAGAATTATTCATTTGCCCATTATTTGGGGGGGGGGGGAAACAACTTTATTTGTGCCAAGAGTGCAAGAGAAAAGTGACAAAAAAATTATCAAATTTTTTTGTCAAGACATATTTGCATTTACCTTTAACGCTTAGCAAGGCCCCCAATAAGTTAACCTGTTGCTACTCTTCTTGCCTAGCACATTTCAGTTCCATCTTATAAACTGGAAGTGTTTTATTAGTTACATTTGTTTTTGTGAGTAATGTCTCGTAATTTAAGATGACAAGTATGGCCACAGCAGGAGTTATGGGAAGAGTTAGAGAAACCCACCTCTAGAGGATCAGAAGGTGACAGTGATGTTTACGAGGCAAGAGGCAAGGCCGAAGTCTGAAAGCTCGACACTGTTTGCACTGAGCTGGCTGAAAGGGCCTTCTTCAGTGTCACAAAAATCTAATGACTATGAAACCCCTTTGCACAGTCTAAGATCATATCATTGGAAAAGTAGAAGGCGAACTGTGATAAAGTTTATTTAGTTACACACAAAATGACAATTGAATAAATGTGTAGTACTTTCGATTTATTTTTATATTTTTACAACTTAGAATTTATGGCAGCTATCTATGAGAAGCCAAAATGGATAGGAAACTTCATTATTATGAAATTGAAATTACAGGCTCAAGAAGGCTTTGATATAGTAAAGGAATCTAGGTTGGGGAAGGGAGAGGAGGGCTGAAAGAGGATAACCTTTAAATGTCTTATTACATCCTCCCTCTGTAACATCTGATGAACTGTTTTGCTACAGTCAAATACAATACCACATATATATTTGTGTGTTAATTCCATGACGCATTTATATTTCATGAGCAAAGAAGGTTGTGGAAGCTTCCACACTCAAGGAGCTACTACCTCTTTGTTGCATCAAACTAACAACATAAGCCGCTTAAACTTTTTAATAACATGAGAAATAATTTAACCTTCACTGAATAAAGAAAATAATTCCCCTTTCACAAAAATTCTATATTTTGTTATTACAATATTATCTTTTAGTAGCTATTATACTGTAACTTCCAAGCATCCGAAACTTTTGTATGATTGTTAATGAAAATTGTAAATGGCCAATGTAAAATTAAGAATCATGTTCATTAATAACGGATTTTGAATTAAGATTGGGAGTTTAGAGAAGGGTTCAAATGTCAATTCACAAATTCTTGATTATTATGAGTCAGACTGAAAAATATTATACAAGCAATCTTGTAGGTAAAGTAAAGTACTATAATTGTACTAGCATTTTTCTATAACTTGAATGTAAACAGATTTATTTATATTTGAAGTCAGGAATTGCATTGCCAATGGCTGTGCGGGCTAAGGCATGGGTACACTTACCAATACCATCAGCAAGCTGAAGGTAAAAATAGGTACAGGTTCGATCCCACCAAAGGGAGAATATTAGTTCACGGATTCACTAACAGAGTGAGCTAGTGTTGCAGAGCTTATAGGCTGGCAGGAGTCTAAAGAGTGCACATGCAGCCTCTCGATATATGACTAACGATTATGACTCTCTTAGATTCCATTCACAGTTAGGTTATAGCGTGAATTGGGCACAGACCTGGTATGGTGAGTTGATCACTCACTACGAAGAAACTCAGAGCACGAATCCCTGGAGTCTCACTTGGGGGCAATAAGGATCTTAAAGGTCTATAATGCCAACAAAAAAAAAATATGTCACTAAATATTAAATGACTAACTTCAATTTTTAGTATTGCTAATATAAGGTTTGAACTAAGAGAGAAATAGAGAATAAAACATTGTCATTTATTATGTCCTTTTCAATGAATACTATACCTCTGGAAATTGTACATGTTATATATATAAAATTTTGAACTGACCGCATTATCATCATCTGGATAGGATCGATGGACATTTGAAGAAATGTTTTCAAAAGTCGCATCATGAGTACAACATGAGTTCAGTGCAAAAACTGAATGTGCTACAAACACTTAAAAGTCTATAGAGATATTTTAATCAGAACAAATCCTACCTTATGCTCACAAAATTTTTCACATGGATAGATATTTCAACAAGACAATGATGCAAAAAATCGATAGGTTCCTTCAAGGTTCAGGAAGAAAAATATCCAAATGAACTTAAATTAAGAATGGGATCACAGAATTGCAGAAATAAGGCAGCTTTAGGAAAAAATCCCATGAGTGGGAAATATTTCTCAAAAGAGAATTAAGAAACTTATAGAATCAAACATCACCAGTGTGCCTACATGATATCTTCAGAGAATGCCTACTAAATATTGGCAAAATATATATATATATATATATATATATATATATATATATATATTTACGAGTATTTTTGATTTTTTTTTTATATAATATAAATTTCTTAATGTTTTGTACTTTGCTGCTTTTGCAGAAGTGAAACATTTTATAGATAAATGTTTATTTATGTATAACGTTTTTAAATTGTGCTTTCTATTACTATTATAATAGTAATTTTCAATACTATATTCATGCTTTCAACCCGTACACTTTAAGCAATAATTAATCACAAAATTATTTTTGGTAGAAAACTTTTGCGAGTGACTGTATGTATTGAATATTTATGATTGGTTTTTAATGTGAAACTGTTTCCAGAAACTGCTAGAAATTCAAAAGAACTAACACCATTATGAGAGCCTCTTTCAGTAAATAGGGATATTTCTTTCTCACTAATTTTAGGCTCCTCCAGGCAACGTGATGTTCTTCACTCTTAATTAGTACCTGTGACACTGCTCTTAATGTGTAGTTACTGCCATTTTGTGATACCATTACAAAGTAATTTGGGTTGACAATTGTTTTGTGGTAAATTAGCTAATTTTTTATTTTGTAAAGACTTCTCATCAAATTTTATGCAACACCACTTCACAGCTTTCTTGAACAGTTTATGTAAAGGTAAACACCTGCACAAGCAGAAACATGACCTGCTGAATTCATTCACCAATTCTGAAAAAGATTGTATCTTTTTATGTTAATAGTTGAAGGCATTTTTCAGATAGTCTCTAATGAGTCAGTATGGTGAATGCCATGCCACACAAAGCCTTATCTCCAATTTCCAAATGCTGGTGATAATGATTGCTCTTCGTATGGGTTGAATGGGCCAAACTGAGTGTGTTGATGATTGAGATACTAATGCTGTATTACCGGCCTAAGTGTCTTCCATTTTTCCTCAAATGGAACTTCATAGTCTCAGTCCTGATTTCATCAATTATCAACCAAAATGTTAAATATACAATGTACTAAACATACATAAACAATTTTCTGTAACTCTTAAGCTAACATTAAGTTAGAAAATATATATCATACATAGTTTTAAGGTTTAACTAATCACATGACATACAATTAATGAATAAATTAACCTCATACCTTATTATCACAATCTTCAGTCATTGGGATAACCTCTCCATAATTATTGGTAGGTTCAGTACTCCTGCTTATACCTCCAGATGCACTATCCAATAAATTGATAGAATTTGCTTCCACCTAGAAAAATATTTAATGTTTAAGTTTTGTGAAACATGATATCCCCCACAATGGCTTCCCCAAAAGGAATTCTCTTCAAAACCAAAGATAAGCAAAAGCTCAAATTTTACTTCACTTTTGACTACTTCAAAAATTAACTAACTTAATATATATAGCTGAGGGAAAAATCCTGTACTAAAAAATGCATACAGTTTTTTGGTGTTGATTTATTCATTATCTTATGAATTAGTATTCACTTAATATTTAAGACACATAAAAATAGAGCATCATAATGGGCTGAGGATTTCAAATTTACGAGTACCACTTTTTTCAATGATACATTAGTTAAACCCTAATAGAATGTTATGGAGAAAGCCATCATTTAATACCAAAACACGGTTAACATACATCAAGGAAGTAACACAAATGTTAGTACTCCTGATTTTGTTATGTAATCACAGAAAAAAAAAAACTAAATTGAAAAATATACATCTTCTAAAATGAGAAACTAGACTTTTACTGAAATGTCGCTGATATAACAAAATGTGAATGCTTACATCGTCATTTTGATCTGTAGGTACTTCTTGAGGAAGAAGCTCGTAGCCAAACTCATTCAAATCAAGAGCACCTGGATTAATGTCATCTTCTTCACTGCTGTCATTGCCCATAACAATAATGGCTGAATTATCTATGTTGAAAGCTTCCTCAGAGTCTCTCTGTGGTTCTGGTGAATAATGCATTACCATTTTATCTGCAATGAATAAAAAACAAAAAAAAATATGATATTTATCTATATTATCTCAATGACGGTTTGCAGAGAAAAAATAATGAAGGTATGAAACTCCATCGATATTCACAAGTTTTATTATGGAAGCTTAGCTGTTTTCAGTGGCTTATAACAACATCCTAAGAGTCTAACTATGAAAATGGTGGAATAAACTATTGAAATAAACTAAAATTTTACAATAAAGCTTATGATCAATTGACAAGTTGTCTTATTTCGCATCATATATTCAGTTTGCCAGCCCCATCCAAAATAAATTTCTACAATACCATCTGTTTAAAGGTTTCCTGAGGAAGGAATACACAAACTGACATGTTTTCTGATAAACCTTTCATTACATCATTAACTCATTCAGTGCTGATCACACGAGTGTTGCATCTGTTACTTGGCCACTCAAAGTAGGCTTGTAAAGGAGTCCAGCACTGAATGGGTTAAACGAAATAGCACTTATTGAGTAATAATTAGCTAATTTAATTGTACTATTTAAATCAATTCTGGGTTTTATACTAGTTCTTGTCCTCAGTGTCTTAAGTAAAAATATGAAACTTAAGTAAAATACGATGTCCAAGATTCTATATTAGCTACTCAGTTTTGACAAAGTGAACAGGAGAAATTCCGAGAGCAATAAAGGCCTGAGATTCATGGAAGTATAGTCTCAAATTTCTTAACAGCATTGGAAAGCATGGGGCTTTATTAAAATTATTATACTTTTAAGCTATTTTTCAATAAATGTGATCAGCATGGTTTTGTGGAAATTCTCATTTATTTACCCTGGCATGACCATAAATGATGTTAGAAGGAGGGCTCAGGTTAGCCATGTGAGTTCAAGCATTGGCCTTAATCTCACATGGTAAACCTAGAGTGGCGAGTTCGATTCTTGCCTGGGCAAAGGAAATTATTTAGTGACAGAATTCATTAAATAACATCCTAAGTCCCACCCTGGCTAGAAAAGGGTGGTAACCTGTAGATAACCCGTCCCAATTAGCCTTTGTTGCAAAAAGTGGACGTTAATAAATAATAATAATGATGTTAGAAGAAAAAGGGTATGAGTGACAGAAAATGAGTTCTGGGTAAATGATTTTTAAAGTTAAGCATATCCGGCACTTGCAATGATTTGTCTACACTTGTTAATTGATTGGCCACTATAACAACTAGGTGGAGGGAATTAGGTCTCTTTACTTCCAAGTACAAATGTCTAGGTCTGCCATGCATTAACTCTTGTTTTTTTTTTAACAGTGCTTTTATACCTTTATCTCAAGGTTCCTCAAGTGCTTTTGGATTTTTAAGATTTCATTTTTTTTTTTTTTTTTACTTATTTCATATTAAGAGAGACTGGGAATAACTAGAATTTTGATGTTAACCAATTGTAGTTAACAAAATTATCTTGGGCTTGGAGATATTACGAGACTTCCATTGAATTAGGGTAATTTTTGTTATTTAAATATTCTTCATACTTTAATGGCTAAGGTCACCAACAAAAATTTGTTCAAATAATTTAAGAAATGGAAGTGTTCTCTATTTAAACATGATTTCTGAAAGTTATTTATGGGCATTTGCTTTGTTTTTTGGTACCATGACATTTTTTTATCCCTCTCCCCCCCCCAAAAAAAATATATGAAAACCTAAGTTTTTTCTGATTTAGTTGAGAATAGGAATACGCCTTAGGAACTTTTTTGTTGCAATTGAGTTTGTCATCCCCTAATATTTCGTCTCTATGCTGTTACACCATCTGTATATATTGCAGATAGATATTATTTTTGACTTCTTAATGGCCAATAGGAGTCCCGGATTTTGATTAAATTTAAACCTTAATGCTCTTTTTTGCAAATGTTCATTACCATGTGTTTCCATATCGTACAATATCGTTTGCTTCATATCACCTTATATGCTTCAAACATCATTTGCCAAAGTTCACACTTTTTTCGTTTGCTGTTGTTGTTGTTTGTCTTTTTTTTTGCATTTCACTTTTTAATGACACTTTAATAATGAGTAAATCGCCTGCGTTGCGGAACTCATTTAAATTAAATTAATAAAAAATCTTTTTTGCAATTTAAATACTAATATATATATATATATATATATATATATATATATAGTCGCCCCAATACATAATTACATTAACCGATCTACAGAACATTAGTAATAGAGCTTTCATCGGAAGAATTTCTTAACAACTTTCATCTGATCAACCTAATTATTTGGCATGTGAATTTATTTTTAAAAATGTAATAACTCATGAGTATTGATAATACTCATAGAAAAACATCATCAATAAAGAGCTATTATGCCTTGCAGTTGAAACTATTCAAAGCTATTCTTATCTTTTGTTAGAAAATGTCAGTAATTGTACTGTTTCAACAGATATTGAAAGATTAGCCCCAACAGCTATGTTATATAATTACTAAATAGAGTAATTATGTATTATAATTAGTAATAGTGGATTACTATGTTATCTTTATACTACATATGAGCCCCATTCACTAAAATAATTGTTTATATTTTATAGCATCTAAAAAATAATAAATTGTTTTCTTTATAAATCAATACAAAATACTGAAATGGATACTCTGTTGTGAGGAAGAATTAAGTAATTGCCAATTTTAAGTCCTTGGCAATTGTTGCGAAGGCAACATCACCATACCATGTTAGGAATACTAAGAAGTTATTAAATTAAAATCTTTCATAAATACCTTTATTTCATATCAAACAGGATTGACAATATGGAAATAAAAAATAAAATAAAAAGATAAACCGAATATCAACCCATTTGAATTATCTGACAAAACCCTGATAATGATACCAAGTGATCGATAGTTTATTATCGACAAAGTTACTCTAGGATTAAATCACTGTAAGAATCTTACTGCTTTGGAATAATAGAGGTACAATAGTTCTTTTTCCAAACGTGGCTAAAGTGCAGTTTAGTCCCCCCTATGCCGCCATCTTGTTTCGTTATAATCACTGCCCTCGCTTAAAACCACCGATGGCGTATTTTTTAAATTTTAAAGTGTTAAAAAAGATAAAGTTAGAAAAATAAAATGGCCGTCGTCATTGTGCGCTACCAAGGCGGGGACTAAAATACCACTAATGTCATCGCTCTTATCTGGGAGATGACGAAAATGAGGCCCGTTCAAACTTACATATATATATATATATATATATATATATATATATATATATATATATATATATATATATATATATATATATATATGAGTGAGAGTGAGATCTATATATATTTGTCTATTACTGGTTTAGTAGTCGAAATTTTTGTTTGATCGGTACCCAACTCGATATTAGAACGTTTTATGCAAAACTAAAGATCATGTTAGTTAATGTATGAAATCAAACCAGTGGGAGGGGGAGGGGATTTTAAAACACAAAATATCTCCGTTATTATACGCTGGATCGAATAGTTGAATAGAATTATTGGTGAAAGTGCATTTTAGTCCCCCCCCCCTTGATGGCGCACGATGATGACGGCGGCCATCTTGTTTTTCTAACACCGAGGGTGGGGGTTTTGTTTTTCTTACTTTATCTTTTTTAACACTTTAAAATTTCCAAAATACGCCATCGGCGGTTAAAACCAGGGGGGGAGGGGGACTCATTTTGAGCCATAGCTAAAACGGAAACGATATTAATAGTAAACACTAGCAAAAACAATATGTCGGACGGTAGCAAGAAACAAGATGTCGGCTAGGGGGGGGGGGACTAAAATGCACTTTAGCCGAATTATTCTTTTTGGAAATTTAATTAAGCAATAAATGTTTTTATATGCATGTTTTCTCTTTCTTGAATATTAACCGAAATATTTGTAATTTTCTGCCTTCACTAAACCGCCACTTTTAGTCCTAAAATAGTACCACTTTAACAATAAACAAATGTATCATGAAATGTCTTATCCCAAGCTTAAACTGTAAATATTGTTTTATCAGATCTTTAATATATGAGATACATGCAAAAACGTTGTTTGATGAATTCACCAATTAAGATTTTTTATTTCATGACTCGAAAGTGTTGATTTGATCTATAACGTACTTGATATTTAACAGTTTCAGTCACCACCAATGATCATATTCGTTAATGACTGAAATTTGATCAGGAATAGGAGTGTAACGGGTCCCCACGACCAAGGTAAGTAGAAGATAAACGACAATACAACGAACCTCATGCTAACCAAGATCTATACAGTGTTCCCACTCCCAATTAGCCTTAGTAGCAAAAAGTGGCCGTTGATAAATAATAATAATAAAACAGTGTTCCATGGCGGGGATAGCCATTATAGGCATGACGTCAGACCTACCTGCATTTCATTTTGCTCAAAAATGAATAGGGATATTGGCTGTTTTGTGGTATGTATGGGGCCTAGCATATTTTTGTTTTTATTATTATAAATATCATTAATATTTATTAATTGGGAATTATTGTCTTTTTTCCCCCATAAAAAAGAAATTTAATTAAGATCGATTTAATTAAAATTAATAGGATAAGAAAAAATAACCAATATCCCTATTCATTTTTGAGCAGTATAGTTAGCATATTATAAGTACCTTGGTTAGCATGGGGTTCCACTTCATTCTAGTTAGCACACAACTCCTGTTGAAGGCTCACGAATAAATAAACTTTACTAGGAATGGACATATACTCTGTGACAGATATAATGCAACACATTATGGTCAATAATTATTTTGAAAACCTTACCAAAGAGGAATAAGAAGTACTTCTACACGTGGTACTTTTGTTATGTCTTTGAAATCTGTGATATATTATTTCCTAGCTTCGTTGGATTGTTGATAAGTTATCAGTTGTTCATTTTTAATTTTTAGGAATGTTTAATGAGTTCCTCAATAATAAATACGTTATATAGTTAAATGTTGGCATTTAATTATAATTTTGAATATGGATGAAGATTTCCTTGCAAAGAATAACCCATGTGGCCAGAATCTTCTTCAATTGGTTTCTAGAGGAAATGCTGTCATTGCTGAATTGTTAAGACTTAAAGATCATATCCCTTCAATATTCAAGTGAATCTCATTTATTATTTTTTTTCCTTTATCAATTTTCCATTTGTATCGGAATGTTCCTCTTTTCAAATTAATTTTTAATATTTTGGATTTTTTTTTAGTAACTAAAGGATTGAAACTAAACAGTTTTTTTTTTTTTTTTTTTTTTTTAAATGTGACTTCTTAAATAAAATTATTATTATTTATTAACTAAATAAATAATAATAATAATAATAAAAAAAAATTTCGAATTCTAATTTGCTAAGATATCTAGATCTGTGTGGGCCTATGAATGTGATGTGAAATATGATTTGTGTGTTCTATATGGAATTGAAACTGATTCTTATTTTATTAATTTATTTATTAACATTCACCTTATGCTACTATGACTTATTAGGACTGGTTATCTACAGGTTACCATCCTTTTCTAGCCAGGGTGGGACTAATGATTTTATTTAACGAGTTTGTCACTAAATAAATTCCTATTTGCTCTGGCGGGAATCGAACTCACTGTTCTAGATTTACCATGTTAGTTTAAAGCCAATGCTTTAACTCACATGGCTAACCTGAGCCCTTTTATTAGTTTAAATTATGGAATGTATGGATTGATGAGAATTTTTTGTAATATTTTAGAGTAATCTAGTTATTTGAATTATTAATAATAGATCAATAAATGTAAATCGGGTTCTGATTTCTCACCTAAATTAGGCATACTTTTCTGCAGTCCTGAATATGCCAATAGACCTCATTTTGATTTGATAGTTAGGTTTAAAAGTACACTTATATTCTGTAACTGTTACTCTTCCTTACTTAATGGGATCTTATAGTCTGTTGTAATTATCATTTAGTTTTTAATTTTAAAAATCTTCTTGTTCTTGTGATA
The DNA here is from genome assembly GCA_019009955.1 of Riptortus pedestris. Taxonomy (NCBI): domain Eukaryota; kingdom Metazoa; phylum Arthropoda; class Insecta; order Hemiptera; family Alydidae; genus Riptortus; species Riptortus pedestris. Next base: position 103,464,643 of record CM032228.1, on the reverse strand, counting down.
TTTTATTTTTAGTGGACATAGATGCCATTACCTTTGTGATCTCTTTTCGTATTACTATAAGCATGACATAATCAATCTTGATGGAAATGACATATGGTACAATTATTGTTCTATATATTGACTCCCAATCTAATTTTAGCAGATTTCCCTTAAGGGTAACCAGCTATTGAGGTTGTACTCACGTGACACGACTTCTGAAAAATGTCCTCAAATATCCATTGATCCTATCTAGTAGACGACGAAAATGAGGTGCGTTCAAAATTCGTTTGTCTGTTACCGCTCTAGCGGTTGCAATTTTGGTTTAATCATTACCAAACTCGATATTTAATCGTTGTATATAAAAAGAAAGATCAAGTTCATTAATGGCTGGAATCTGACCAGTGGGAGGGGGGGGGTTTAGAGTTGAGGAATTTTGAAAATTCTTAATATCTCAATTATTATGCCCGATCGAAAAATTGTATAGAACCAATCTTATTGCAAATGTAATGTTATGTAAATTTTAGGTACGGTTTTTAATTATCTTGATTATTAACAGAGATATTTGCATTTTTTAGTTTTTGGTCTTGAGTAAACCCCCACTCCTACTCCTCATATTAACAATTTGTAACACTTTATTTGTAAATAAAATACCTAATATTGTTCTCATTGAGCTTTTACTTTTTGAGATACATGTAAATACGTGCCACACTTGGGAAATCTGCTTAGTTAACAGAGCCCCTGCGTGACGGACTTTTTCTATTAAAGGAACACATCCAGTAGTAAGCATAAATTTCAAGTTTTCCTTTTGAAAGATTGTTATTATGAGAGAAAAAGAAAACGATTTGGAAGAATGATATCTGCGTAGCATTGTAGCAACTCTGCCTTAATTGGTTTTTACCCAACAAAATACAATAATAGCAGTGTAAAAACACTATTACGCAATGACTATTATAAATCCCTCTTTAAAGATATTTAAAATAAAAATATTTTACTTATTAAGGGAACAAAAAAATATTTACATAGAACTCTTTGGCTGAACTATCCATGAAGGGCCAAGTCCTGCTAAACAACATTTGTGGGAGGGATAAGTGGTTGGGTTGACACATTCTCTGCATGTTGTGGTAGTACAGGTGCCCACAATACTCACTGGGGATCAGGTGAATGGGTAAATAAGCCTATAATAATATAATATTAGGCAATCGCTCAGCTAAATGAAATCTAAGATGTAATACTCAGTCTTGACTTATCACTTCTAATGCTAATTTGGTGATGTACTGCTTTTCCAACTATATCAACACAACTCTTTAAGTGCAATCACATGTTTGGTTGTGGATTTTAATTATCACTTTACTCTTAACGCCATTTCTTAAGTGTTAACTAAAAAATAATGTCTCCGTATAAATCCTATATCTTGAAAATAGTTTTGTGCCCCTCTCATGCCCATGACTCTGAATTTGCAACTACACTGTTTTATAGAATATCGTTTTTTATTGCTTCAAACACACACCAAATTTTGCATTTGTAGTAACAAAAAAAACATTAGTAACTTATAATTCTTTCAGTAATGCCCAAGTCAACTAAATTTAAAGCTTACTAGAAATAATATGCATTTATTACTCATTTCTTTATTTTTTTAAACACAAAAGTTTCCTTACATTTGAATGAACTATTAATATAACCTTACACTACTATATTTTTCAACACCAAATTATTCGAACCTTAGCTTATGAGTTTTAAGTTTCTAATTATAATAATTAGTTTATTTCTTGTTTTAGATTAGAAAATAAAGCTGACCAACAGAAATATGGTGATGTCATTCATGATTTCAATTACTTCACAAGTTCTGAAACTATAGAAAAGAAAATTGAATCAAACAATGTAAGTCATATTTTGTAAATAACTGTTCTTAGTTGCATTAAATGAAATAATTAATATTTACTCTCTCATAACAGGGACTTCGTAGTATATCTGATGAAATTTGTGAGCAATATGGTGAATTATTGGGAAGATTTTATAATGCCTATGAAAGTATATATAAATATATTATCGACTTAAATTCATTTATTGATGAAATTGAAGAAGGATTTTATATCCAGCAAACCATTGATACTATATTCCTTAGTGAAGATGGTCTGCAATTAATGGTGAGAGCTTGTCAAAATATTTGAATTTTATTTTAAATATTTGTACTTACTATTTTTTTTTGGTTATATATTGCATTAGTCTTGGAGCCATGAGTGTAATTCATGCATAGGCTGGGGAATGTTTTTAATTACAAACTCACTAAATAAAATCCTGAGTCTCATCCCGGCTAGAAAAGGGAGGTCTAGCCAGGTTAGAAAGGATGAAAACTTGTAGATACATGACCCAAAGTAGCTATAGTTGCATAAAATGTGCATTAATTTAAAAGATAAAATTCATGTAATTTTTTTTTGTTCCAGTGTGAAAGTGTTTATTTATATGGAGTTATGCTCTTTATATTAGAAATTTATCACACATCACTTGTTAGAGAGAGATTAGTAGTGGCTTATTCTCGTTATAATATTACTGTGGGATCATTAGATCATGTTTGCCAATTAATTAGGAGTACTGGATTTTTAAATACTTCTAGTGCAAAGAAACCACTTAATTACCCACAAGAACTATTCAGGTGTGTATATATTTATTATATTAACTTGATTAATATAGAAAAATGGTCTAGTGAGACAGGTTTAGAATTTGCTGAATTCATGCTCCTTTTTATAAAACTTGTAATCATCAATTTATCATTGAAAATAACAGACATTATTTTGTCCCATAAATTATTTTAAAGCACTGCTTCCTGTAATTAATAATATGTTTTTAATACTTACTAATAGTTGCATTCTCATGAATGGTTATTTTTTTTATTCCTATTTCAAAGTTTAGCTCCACCATCACAATGAGTTAAGTTGAGGCAAAAACCATTAGGCGCATGTATGGGGTAGACAGATAATCAAGAATCGGTTAGGTTGTAACGAAAATGAACACTTGAAGAAAGAAATAGTTTTATTAGAGGAAATTTGACTGCTCGTGACATTCCAGCTAGGGAGTTCTAGAGAATTCCACCAGCTAAGAGGATAATATATTAACAACTGGCAGTTAAAATAGGAGAACATCTTTGATGCAACTGCCCTTGAAGGGCCAGGGTCTGCCACATGGTTTTGGTAAGAGGTCAAAGGAAGCTAACATATTTTTTACCATGTTCTGGTGGCATTACAGACCATATTTCACAACTGTATTTTTAAAAAAGTTACTCATAGCCACTTACTAGATTTGTGTGGACACTGGGGGAACAGATAGAAGCCTAACCTCAAAGCCTGCAAAGCACTAGCTAAATAAAATCTAGCAATCCCTCGCCTTGAACTTGGCACCTCTGGTATACCTGTATGCAGCTTTTACTCCTTAAACCACCATTATCCCTTAGTTGAATTTATTATTATTAGATTTTAAAAATTGTTGAAATTGATATATTTTTTAAGGCAACAATGCTATTTGTATTTCCATTATCAAAATGAAAGTAACTAACCGACAGTAATAGCTATTGTAAAATTTGTGTTCTGCCCTTTTATAAGTAATGAATTTAAGTTTACTGTGATTTACCACTGCACTCATCTGATTTTTTCCCCCCTGGTTAGGAGGATTCAGATTAATGAAAGGTTACTCAGTATGGTAATTGGGAAATTAAGAACCGAAGATATTTACCATCAACAAAAAGCTCTTCCTCTTCCTCATCATTCGACGACTGCATTTGCACACCAAGCTGCCATGCTGTTTGTAACTCTGTTTTTTGTTCCTAATGTGCTTCATAACCAAACTGCAAGAATGAGAGAAATAGTAGACAAATACTTTCCTGATAATTGGGTATTGTTATTTATTTTTACTTTTTCACTGTCTTATGTTTATTTGAGAATTTGAATCTAATTTTTGTTCTTTTAGATTGTTAATATTTACATGGGTATCACTGTAAACCTTATTGAAATATGGGAACCATTTAAAGCTGCAAGAATGGCTCTTGCCAATACTCTAGATTATAATAACATCCAGGAATATGCAACACTCCATTTGAAAAATATTGATGTAAGTTTTATTTATTTGTTCTACATATCATCAAGTATTTATTTCAAATGCTTAGACCACCCACCACTGGTCCGATTTCAGCCGTTAACGAACTTGATCTTTCTTTTTACAAAAACGACTAAATATCGAGTTTGGTAACAATTAAACAAAAATTGCGACCTCTAGAGCTGTAACAGACAAATATATATATATATACACACAGTTTTGAACGGACCTCATTTTCGTCATCTACTCGGTAGGATCGATGGACATTTGAAGAAAACTTTCGAAAATTCCGTCATGAGTACAACCTCAATAGCTGATTTCCCTTACGGAAAATCTGCTAAAATGGGAAATTTAGCTTAAATCTGAACGGTGGGGGGGGGGGAGGAGTTTAGTGGAGCGAATTTCAAAACTTCTAAATATCTGTCATACGTCTTATTGAAAAATTGTATAGATACAATCTCATTACAAATTTAATATCTTATAAATGCTATTATATACTTTTGTTCTGTATACTGGATATTGGAGATTCTTGCATTTTTTTTTAGTTTTCAGCCTTCAGTAAACTCCCACTCCTACTCATGATATTTTAACAATAAGGTGTTACATCATGAACCACTTTATTTGAAGCTTAAATACCTAATATTGTTGTCATTGAACTTTTACTGTAGGAGATATGTGCAAATATTTTTAGATTACCTCAACATCTAGTTTTGTTAATGATTCCATACATTCAGAAAATAAAGATGAAAATATTCGAACAGGGAGAGTAATCCTCCCTATTATTTTAAATATAGTAACTATAGTGCCTCAATAAGTAATGAAGATTATCCAAACCTTAACAGACAAAGAAAATTAGGTGCTTAGAGTTAGTTCTTAGAAAAAGGAGGAGTATGATTCCTGAGTAGAAAGTAATATTTGGGATCTGGTGGAATTGCTTAAGGTAAAATGGTAATTTAGATTAAATGACTGTTTACTAAGGAAACAGGAGAAGTTGGTGAGATAAATCAATATATGGCTGATTACTAGCCAAGGGATTTCCTAAAACTTGTAATTAATTATTCAGTTTACACCTTAGCAGATTATCTGATTACACCTGTTCTCAGACAATGATCCCTCAGATTGGTATTTGCCATCTATCTGCTGAAAAAGGTATAGAAATACATTGTGTAGTCTTCAAGACAACTTTTATATCGTGATATGGCAGATGAAGTCTATATGAAACAACCAGAGGGAGAACTTTATAGATAAAAATGAAGAAAATTGTGTTTCTAAATTCAAGAAGACTATTTATGGCTTAAAGCAAGGAATCTCGAGTTTGGTGCTAAACGATTGATGCATCAATGTCAAAACATAAATATATTAAATCTGCCTATGATAATTGTTTATACTTGAAGAAAGAAAATGGAAGAATTTTATGTTGATTTCATATTTTTTAATAATTTAGAAGAAATCTGGAAACTAAAGAACTCTTTAAACAAGGAATATAGAATTAAAGATCTTGGTCAAGCTAAACGATTATAGGAAATTCAAATAAGAAAAAAGGGAATATGAAATATACCGTGGCCAAGAAGAATATATTGAAGAAGTGATACAGATATTCAGTATGAAAGATTGTAAGCCTGTTGTTAAAACTCCTTTAGAGGTAACATTAAAATTAGGGGAAACCAAGGACATTAATGGGAAACCCTACAAAAAACTGATTAGTTCCTTGATGTATCTAGCACTCTTAAGAAAGCTGGATATGTCATGCAGTTAGCAAATTAAGTCAGTATAATACCAAATAGGGAAAACTTCATTAGAATGCAGCTAAGTGTTTGATAAGATGTCTTCAGGGAACAAAAGGTCTATGTATGGTCTACAAGCAAAATAATTCTGTACTGACAGGATTTGTGATGCAGACTAGACAAGAGAAAATAAACAATTGAAAGTCATGTATCGCCCTATATATATATATATATATATATATATAAATATTCCTATGGTAATATAATGGGAATCAAGAAAGCAAAGAAATGTCACTGCTTCGACTGTGTGGCATTCATTAGCAAAGTGCTAAAGAAGCAATCTGTCTCAATACATTATATAATGAGTCAGAATAGTGCAGTCCTCCAGTTACATTTCCTAAAGCATTTCATTTTAGTAAATTAAAATTTTGTATGGAAACTTTTTAAATTTAATTATTTTTATTTGTATTTATGTATATTTGATCACATAATTAAGGGAGAGTGTAGAAAAAATATTATATTAAATTAATTGTTTGACATATTGAGTTATGTTTCGTAAGAGAGAGAGCTCTAAGACAAAATGTTGGTCTATGAGTTTCGTACATCTTATATGTTGATAAATTAAATAGACTTTTTCGGAATATATTGGTCTTCTTCCTGAAAATTATAACACGTCCCACTACTATTTATTTGCATCAATGGGATGTGTACTTGAAGCACTCGACTTCTTTTGAAAATGGCTTGATGACTGCTTCTTCTTAAATAAACAGTTTTTTTTTTTTTTTTTAATTCATAAATTGTCAGAGAGGGGGAAAATGTGTATTTCATGAAAGGAAAGATAACCTACTTATTATTGTTTTAGGTTCGCTTTATGCTACTATGGCTAATTGGTATTTATTGAATTATAATATCTTTGATGATTATAAATCTTATTATAAGTTCAGCTAAATTTAATACATTTTGTGATTGTAGAAATTGATTGTTGAGACAAATGAAATTCTTAACGATGGTGTTCTTGATAAAACATACCTTATGGAAAACATTAACAAAACACTCTCATTAGCTAGAGATTGCAATGTAACCTTGAGGTGGCTTTTTCTTCATACTGCCCAAAATCATGCAGGTAACATTATGTTAAATTTATTCAGTGCCTCTTCATTAATGATTAGTTTGTTTAATTTTTCATTTACAATGTGTATTCTAATGTCGAATGGAGCCTTCATTATTAAAATTTAATATTTTCCAAATAAAATATATAATATATTTACTACAATATTATATCAAATATTTTTAAAATTCATTATTATGATCAGTATAAATTATTATTGAAATTAAATAAAAACTGATTTGTTTGTTAATATATTATGAAATACATTAAATTTTTTTTCCCAGGTGGGAAAACTCAGAACTAAGTATACCACATTTTTTTGAGTAGGAATTACTCCTCTCACTTTTCAGACAGCCAAAGTTACCAGAGAACTGACTGTGGATCAAACCATTACATGGTTTTAACACAAGCTGCTGGCACGGAGGAAAAGATCTAATCCACAAAGCCCATCTGTCTTTGAAGAGTTCTCTATTGAGTCTTTAAAGAATATTTACAGGAACGCTTCAATAACATTGTCACCAATGGAGCCATAAAGATCAAAGTGCAGGAGAAAGTTGTGTAAGGTTGAGAATAGTGATGAATGAGTTGCTGTGTCAGTAAGTGTTTATGAAAGGGTAATGAACGTGAGAAGGAAATCCAATGGAAACACATGAAGAGAAGCACTAGAAAAGTCTTGCAATGAAAATAGAGGCTATGATGCTTGACAACTTGAGGGGATGCAGGAGCATTTATAGATTTGAGAGTGTCTTAAGCTCTGTAAGGCTTGTAAAATAATTTCATGTTCATTTTTTTAATGAAATATCACTTATTTTCGTTAAAAGAAAAGGAAAACTCACATAAATGAAATGAAATTTATCAAATCTATTACAAATAAAAAAAATAAAAAACATAATATGAAACATTAAAAATATTTTTCTTTCCTTTAGCAAAAGCATTTGAATCCTCCATGGCATAAATATATGAAGATTTGTATTTAATTGATATTATCAATAGTTGTTAATTAAAAAAAAAACTGGACATATTATTTTATCATTAAATTAATTTTTACCTTACTATTTCAGTCGCTGAAAGTGTAAAAAAGTGTAAGCAAGTACGAGATCAAGTTCTTTCAGATGTCCATTATAGTCAAGAAAAAATTCTTCAGCTTCTGTTTAATACTTCTCAGTTTGAAAATAACATTTATGAACTCTTTCAAAGTGTAAGTACTTTAAACAAATTTCTTTTTCTTAAAATTTGCCAGAACTTTATTTAAATATGTTCCTACTTTTATGCATTTTGCTAGGTCTTAAGTGAAAGGACTTCGACCTGGGAAAATGGAAAGAAAGAATGCCTCATTAGAATCCAGGAGTTAATAGAAATATTTGCTGGGACAAAACAAGTAATGAGAGTAAAAAGAAGTGGTACGTTCTGTTTAATCTTCATTGAAGTTTTATTGTTTGCCATTACACACCATTAAAAAAAATCCATCATTCTGTTCAATTTTTTTTTATTTTAAAAACTTCTTGTTTTTATATTTAAACAACTAAGAGGTTTTATTTCAGAGAGTTTAAGGAAGTGGTTTGAAGAAATTTCAGTTGAAATAGGTTCATTAGATCTTGAAGAACCTAATATCTCTGCTCGGAAAGTAGCCCAGCTTGTCCAAGCTTTAGAGGAGGTCCAAGGTAGAACATTGCCTTTATATTTTAATTGTTTTTCATTATTTTTCTTTCTATGTATATGTATATATATATATATATACACACATATATATTTATATTTAAAAATCAATACAATGAATTTTATCTGAATATTATAGGTTTTCGTCAGATGAATTATAATCTTGGTGTAAAGCAGCTTGTTACTGAATGTTCTGAATTAATGCATGGAATGTTAGGAGCTGTTAATGTGCGGGACACACTTTTAGTTAATTTACAAATTATTAGTGACTTTTCTTATGGATGGCTTTTGGTAGACTCTTTTAATAGCTTAATGCAGGCTAGAATAAAGGAAGATCCAACCACTGTAAACAGACTAAGAGCTGTTTTTTTGAAGGTATTTAATTAGAAATTATTATATTTTTAATGATTTTTTTTTATGTAACTATTTGGACAATTTGTTTTATGGGAGCTGTGATAAGGTTTGTTGATTGCATGGAGTGGATCCATGAGTTATTACTTATTAAATTCTCTCTTTAATATATTTTAGGGGATTTCCCTCATGGTAAATCTCAATGTAAATAAATTACATACACACACACACACACACACACACACACACACACACACACATATAATGATGAAATATTTAAAAAATATAACATTTAAATTTTATAAAAACCAATAAAATTAATATGGCAAAGTAAAGAGTTAATAAGAATTCCAATTATTTTTTCATCAAATAAAATAATTAATAATAACACAAAAGACACATGCAAAATATTACACATGCACACACATATAGTATTAATACACACAAAAAATAATACAGTTTGTGAAGCAAAACATTAGTTTTTTTTAAAATAAACAAGGACGCCGTTGAAACTCCTGAACGCAAAGATAAATATTTTGAGAAAATTTTATAATTCTTGAGATTAAAACTTTATAATCCTCTTCCTAAAAGTATCAAATCTATAAAGAATTATTATAATTTTATAAATTACTTTTATAAAGCTTTATGTCTGAAGTATGCTTTCATTCGCCATATAGAACAAATATAAAATAAAACTTGAATGTGTTTGTTGGCCAAAATATTATTTATGATCTATTGTCTCCTTAAGCCAAGTGCATCATCATTTATAAAGCATAAAGAAAGATATCTATTAATTGGTCTTCATATATTTATGGTGAGAGCGATCTAAATGCTTTTGTTAAAGGATAGAAAAAACATATTTAATGTATCCTACTATATTTTTTTAACTTATAATGGAAAGTGATAAATCTGAGTTAATTTCAACTAGCTTTCCTTAGTTTATAATGGTAAAAAAAATTATACAGCTTTATTTTTTATTAGTTAAACAGTGCCATGGAGACTCCACTGCTTCGCATAAACCAGGCGGATGATGGTGATTTACCCTCTGTTTCTGGTTATTACAGCCACCAGTTACTAAATCGGGTTCGACATCTCCTGCAGATTATACCAAGGTCTGTTTTTAAATTAATGGCACAAATAGCTACAATTCAAACGAATGAGATACCTGAACTTCCTCCCAGGCTTGAAAAGGAAAAACTAAGAGAGTTGGCGTGTTTACCTTCAAGATTTAAGGTAAGAATTTTAAAAAAATGATAAGCTAATTAAAGATGAACCATATCTGTTCATATGGATTCCCACCAAATTAAAAAGATTTGAGTAAATGAGCACTAAATAATCCCTTCTGTTTTCTCCACATTACGTACATTGATGATGTTGTTCTAACTATGACATATAAAATGGCTAATGGGCGTATATTGATGAATATATGCTGGTTTTTGGTTTCTAATTAATATTGTTTCCCAACTAAATACTGTATAATCAAGCATTAGGAGAAAAAAAAATATGAAAAATTTCTGATCAGGTATGCTGTTGTAGTATCAGAGAAGTATGAGGTGGCAGTTGGAATTCAGAAATATTAAGATAGTATCTCTGTATCCTGTAAACCACATCGTTCAATCTTTTGACCACCTTGTAAGGTCCTTCCCAGTGCATTTGCAATTTAGGGGATAATCCTTTCTTGCGTTATGGGTAAATAGTAGAACCATTTGTCCTTCAGTAAATCCCTCTGTATTTGATGCTCGATCATACCTGGCTTTTATCTTATCTCTGGCCATTTTAATGAGGTTGCGGACAAACGCATGATGCAGGTCTTCTTGTGCCTGGGGAGTGTTTCCATTGTCTTTGTAGGACAGTCTGGGTTTGGCACCAAATTCCAAATCCGCTGGAAGTTTTAGTTCTGCTCCAAATAGGATTTATACGTGAGGTGGAATCGTGGACAGCTGACCGGTATGCCTGTAGACATTTTAGTATATGCACATCCCAGTCCCTTTGGTGTATACTAACCACTTTTCTGAGATATTCCTTCAGTGTCCGATTGAATCTTTCAACCATGCCATCAGACTGTGGATGAAGCAGTGTCGTTCTCTTCTTTTTGATGCCATATAGGTCACACATTTTGAATATTTCCGATTCGAAATTTCATCCCTGGTCAGAATGGAGCTCTATTGGAACACCATATCGGCACACCCGAATATTTACAAAAGCATTCACAACCGTTTTGGATTCTTGGTTTGGAATGGCATACACTTTGGGCCATTTGCTGAAATACTTCATTACAACTAGGACATACCGGTTTCCAGCCTCACTGACATGGAATGGACCAGCAACATCGATGGCTATCCACTCGAACGGGGCACCTGCGTCTCAGAAAAGTGGTAGTTGTACTGCTGAAGCTTGCCACGACTTCTTCTCGTTGGTCCCTTGGCTGCAATGCACTGTTCGCAATGCTGTGAAATCGCTGTTTTATCTTTTCCAGGGTTTTTGTAATGCTCAGATGGCCGCCGCTGGGACTGTTATGGAACTGCTTCATTTTCTCATTTATCGTGGATGTTGGCACGACAATTAGGTCGGTTGTGGTTTTGCCTTCTGTACTTTCACAAGATCGATATAAGCAGCCATCCACTAATTTTAGGCTATTTCACTGGACCCAGTATGATTTGGCAAGTGGGCTTTCTGCTGATGTTTCATTAAGGGTCGGTCTTCTGTTGCCCTCCTTAGCTGATATAATCTTCTCCAAAGTAGGGTAATCTTTATGTGCCTTTGACCAGTCTTCACCTGTGCCAATATGGGTAAGAATACCTTAAAGTAATATTCTTGGGAGTTAAAATTTATTCACCACGTGGCTTTAGTGAATGGGTATAGCATGTACATGGTGGACAGAATGATCGAGAGAAAGAAGGTAACGAGACTGAAGAAGAGTTTGGGCATACCAGGGGTTACCTCAGAAGTTGAAAGGTGGTGAAGGTGGCTCTTTGCCCTATCTGGGTCTCTTTGAAGATCCATTGAATCTTGAGGCACAGAAAAATTGGGGTTGGTTTCGCAAATACAAATAATTTGAATCCTATTCAAGTCAGTTGAAAGACCCAGTAATGCTGCCCGAGAAGCTAGGGATATACAAAATTGTTTGTGGGGAATGTGGGGCGTTTTATATGGGTAGAATGTCCAGAAAATTAAGGAAAAGGTGGCAGGAGCATTTATCTAGGATGGACTCAACGTTCCTCCAGTATTTAAAAAAAGAAAAACACGAGAATGCCCCACATGATGTAGCTCTATGGATAGTGAACATGACCATAAACAAACTCAAAAACTGGTACCACTGTACATTGAACTGGAAAAACAGAGGAGTATCTCCCTAAATGTACAGTTGGAAATGCTGAGTTCTATCCTGCTGAGTAGGCCTCCTCTCTGCTAGTCACCAGTAGTGGCCCCAAAGCCGTAGCGCTAGCATTTATTATACAGTTGAGGTAGGAACTTTGTAAAATAATTGGAATTTTAATTATACCATATGGGTGCTTTTTCATGTTAAAAAATGTGTATATATTTATGTAGAGATTATGTGGTTTTAATTATATTTTAGGGAGGGCCGGAGTCCCCAACAGTCTCCTTACCCTGACTCGGAATGCCCCTTCTACATTAGCATAATTATATTTTAAATTAATTAAATTATATTTTATTAGTTTTACGATTGACTGTGATTTTTATGTTTTTAAGCTAAGACAAATTGTATGACTAGTAATTGTATTTAGGTTGAAACATTTCAAATGTAAGTTTTTGGATCCATTACATGGCCTTAAACATGTTTCTCTTTTTGTTTTGTTGTTAGCAGCTAATGATTGCACGTTAGTGCCGAAAGGCTTTGTGCTTTAATAAAGAAATTGGTGGTAAGACTTCCTGTTATTAAGACCAGTTTCCCATATATATTTATGTAGTTTTGAATGGACCTCATCTCTTAGGTCAGGCTTATGGATGTTTAAAGAATTTATATCTAAATCCTATATCTATTCTTCTAAATTCTATATGAACAGTTCCCCAATTGCTGATTTTCCTTAACCCTTTATAAGGCAAGGGCGGCCGTCTACCGCTCTCTTTCAATCTTGGACTAAGAGTACTGGTAATAGTTACAAGGATGTCCACTAGATGTCAGGAGAAAATGAGGAATTATTCCTGAATGTTTGTCCCTCCGGAGACGAGATCTCTCCTTCTCGGCTGCTAAAGCGGCCTTTGCCTATTCGAGGTACTTGCTCAGTTAGTACTGATTTGGATGCTCACAGTGCATTATATTATATATTCATTGGACCTGTTGTCACCTACATTCACCTGCTTTTACTCTAGCAAAAAAGAATGGATTTCAGATTGCTTGTAGTGAGTTAAGACGATAGCTTTACTCTGAAAAATACAATATTTTTTTTTAAAATGGAGAGTTAATTTGCTTCTTTTTCCTTTTTATATATATGTGTGTGTGTGTGTATGTATTTCTTTTTTAACAGGTTGCTAAGATGACCCACAAAGTTTCAGTTTTTTCTCAAGGGCTACTCACTATGCAGTCGACACTTGTTGGAATTGTTCGTGTTGATCCAAAAGAATTGTTAGAAAGTGGAATTCGTGATGAACTTTCGATTCATATCAAATCAGCCCTTGAAAATGGCCTCTCCTTTTCTCCAAAATTGAGGGTAACCTTATATATTTACTCATTCTTTTTTATGAAAATTTACTTTACTTGTTAATTGTTTATTTTTATCTTGCGAAATACTTTTTAGTCATGTTCAATATGAGGTGTGTTATAAGCTTTATCAGCTTTTAAGTGAATATTCTCATATCAGGATCTTTGCAATCTACATATCTTCTACACTCCTCATAACTTAATACCAATCCATTTAGTATTGAAATTCTATAAATACCTTGTTATGCTGCATCATCCCACAGTTTTTCAAGTTTCCTTATGTATCTATCGTGTCTCCTCTCCCCTTTAAGTTTTTTTTTTTGGATGTTCCATACTTTCATACAATGTAGGAAACTGGAGGACTCTCCAGAAACACCAAAACAAAATAACTGGATTTTATAACTTGTGATTCAGAATCTGTTTGCTATTTGTTCAAACACCCTCCAGCCTCTTTTTAAAAACTATTAAAATACTTAATTTATTCATGCAGTTATTATTTTACTTCTGAATCAATGTACAATTGGCAACTAGCTCTACTACAATTTTGCTATAACGGTTTTTTATTTTTATTTTTATAATCATAGTTTGAATAGAATCAGCATACAATTCATTAACAATGTGTTATTATAAAATGGCTGTCATTTAGGATTTGTGTAATTCGTCAATTTCTGTATGCTTCTAGTTATAAAGTATATTTTAGCTTTTTGTTATAATCCTTTGACAGCTATCTGTTTCAAAATCTTTCAGAAATAGTTCATTGACTACTATCTATCTTCAGAAAAACTGCTGAGGTAAAAGAAGTTAATTTATACTTAATTTTAAGTGCTGTAATATTGAAATATTTATTAATTTAATTTATATTAAAATACCAGGCTTCCTGGTGATGTAGACCAGTGTCTCAGCCAACTAGGCAAAAGTGTGGGTTGTAGTATGATAAATTCTTTTCTCAGATGTAATCTCCCAAGAGATGTCAACAGGAGACATTTATATAAAAGTCCGTCATGCAGGGGCTGTGTAAAATAAGCAGATTTCCCACGTGATTTTACAATAGAGAAATCTGCCTACTAATAACGGCAGTAGTAGTAAGGACGGCAGTAGTTACGGAAATGGCGGTCCTAGCTCTCGGCGGAAAGTCCCGAACATCGCCGACTCCTGCCGACCACACACACAATACAAATGCAAATATCTCGGTTACTATTCAAGATACAGAATAAATGTATAGAACAATATTTACAGTAAATTTAATTTGCAACAAGATTGATTCTTTACAATTTTTCGATTCGACGCATAATAACGGAGAAATTTCGAATTTTCAAAAATCCCCCTCTAAACCCCCCCCCTCCCACTGGTCCGATTTCAGCCATTAACGAACTTGATCTTTCTTTTTACATAAAACGATTAAATTTCGAGTTTGGTAACGATCAAACAAAAATTGCGACCGCTAGAGTGGTAACAGACATATATATATATATATATATATATATATATATATATATATATATATATATATATATATATAATTTTGAAGGGACCTCATTTTCGTCATCTCCTGGGTAGGATTGATGGACATTTTTCGAAAATCGCGTCATGAGTACGACCTCAATAGCTGATTTGAGTGTTTGTGAGGTATAAAGAATCCAAGAGGAGATGAAAACTAGTGGGAAATCACGAAACCCATTACCATTCTTTCCAGCATTACAGATTGGAGTTTTATGTGGTTTTTGAAAATCTTGAAAACAATCAGTGGTTGTGAGTATCTAGAATTGCATTACAACTCGGAATAAGTCATGGAAGCATTTAAGTCAATACCACAAATGACCTAGAGTTCTGTAAAGTGTATTTCAGATGAGTCCCTTGCCATTTGACCACATAACAGAAGTTAAGACATTGGAGATCTGGCAGAGGTTTAGAGCAGAACCCTCTGATAAAACTACAAAAGAGGGTGAAATATTTTTAAGTCTGATCCTCACTTGCCATGGACATGGCAGGACTCTCGTCTTTTTTCTTTTTTTTTATAACCATAACACATTCATTGCTGTTTAATGCTACAAGCTTCTGACAAGCTGAAAGGTGCATATCTCTGCAGAAAAAGAGAAAAAAATATGATACATGCACATGCTTATGTATGTGGACACACACACACAGTTCATTTTGCAAACAATTACACCTAACTTATTACTAATTTTTTCTGAGATAACTCATCTGCCATGGCTTGGCTTGCTTGTTTATTATAGACTATTTAACTATCACTCCTTTTGAATTGGTTGAGAGATGTTTGACCTTTCTCTTGAAGTTTAAATAAAAATATAACTCACATAAAATTATTTTATTATTTGTCCTACTAGGGTTCTGATCTTAAACAGAAGTTGGAAGAACTTGGTGCAACAATGGAAGGACATAAGAATTCTTTTGAATATGTTCAAGACTATATTGGAATAAATGGAATTAAGATGTGGCAGGTAAGCTTTTTCTGCTGACTACAAAGCAATCAGTATTATATTGTTTTACTTTAATTATCATACATGATTTTTTGTTGTTAACTAGACCATTCAATATCCTGAATTTAGGGACTAAGTAAAAATATTTCTGCAGTCAGTCCTACTTGCCGTAAAAGATAACTCAATGTGCCCCAACCCCATCAGGTCTTGCATTTTTTTTTTTTGTGTTTCACTTATTCTAAGAGTAATAGTACCAAAATGAGTACTCAATCCCATAAAAATAGCTAAAGAAATTTTCATGAAAATCTGTTTCAACTATTACATAGGCTGTATGGGACTTCCTGCTAGGGATGTGTTAATGATCCTAAATAATATGTTTCAATGTATTATTTAATACTAATAGTAAGTTTTGAAATCTTCATATTTCATTGGAAAACAATATTTATTTCATTTAAGCTGGAATCAAATGCTATTTGAAATGTTATTACTAATAATACTTCTGAAGGACCTAATCAAAATAAAGATTCTTTAGGAATTATAACATATGCATTTACAAACAGATTGACAGAAGTAATTTAGTAGAAATACTCACTTCACAGACTGTTAATAGAAAACTCGCGCAGAAAACTCTCTCTTTTTTTTTAGCACAATTATTCTTCATCTTAGCATGTTTCAATTCTCTAAGGACCTCTAAGTGGCTTCTTTAGAGGTGAAATGTGTGTGAATGAAGAATAAATGTGTAACTCTAAGGTTGCTATGAACTGATAAATCATTCCTGGAGGGAGACATGCCCTGGGAGTAGCGGACTGATATAATAGTCCAGCGTGTTTTGCGATTAATTCCTACAAACTATTATATCCTCCTCTAGTGCCATCTCGAGTAGAATTAGAGTGTCTGCCACCATATTACTTCATTTGCAGATTCTGAGCATCTGCAAGCAAGTCCTCCTTCATGTTATTCAGCTACTTTGCCTAGGCCAGGCTCTCATTCTTTTGTCCCACCTGTTGTCTCAAACAACGTTTCAATAGGTAGCCTGCCTGGTTCCATCCAATGCTTAATTCCAAGTTATAAGAAATTATATTCTCAATTTGGATACATTGAAGAAATTAGTATGAATAGCAACACATTTGTATAACTGCTTGATAAAAGTTGGCCTAGATTATGTTTTACCCACTTCTGCCCTTTGTTTAAGTCATTAAATAAAATCCTTAGTCCCATCCTGCCTAGAAAAGGGTGGTAACCAGTAGATAACCCATCCCAATTACCCTTAGTAGAAAAAATTGGACGTTAAATAATAATATTTTAATAAGTTCGGCCAAAACAACTCTATAACATTCAAACTCTTAATTATGTATATATTAGTAATGGTTCACGCATAGTTGATGTAACTCCACCTTTGATAGACTCCTTAAAAATATAGACCCATGTTTATGTTCAATTTTGTCAACATGTTATTTATTTTTGTCATGAAATATATCATTAATCCATTGCTTCCTCCTAACTCTTTTACTCCTTCCTCCTGGTGTACCATATAGTTTCTTCTTAGGCAGTTTGAGAGGTTCCATTCTTTTGACTATTAATATATTACAGGCATACTCTCTATGTTGTGTGAGCCTATTTTAAATTGTACCTTCAGGATTTGTTTTTATTACTCAGATTGCTACTTCAAGAGTGAGGTTAACCTTCAGCAGTTCAGAAGGAATATCATTTGGTTTAAAAGGGACTTGATTTCCTCAATTTCCTCATACCTCTTTTTCATAAGTTGGCACAGCATCCTCATTGTTTTGACTAATAAGGGTTCAATGTCTGACTGGTCTCTACATTTAATACTTTTTGGCAGTATTGGGGCCATCTGTCCTTTATTTATTTCCTCACTCACAGTGAGATGGTTCTCTTGTTCGTCATGGCAGACTGTCTGCTGACAGACACCATATAAGAGGAATTTGACACCATTATCTGTATTTTATTGACTTGGTGAAAGACTTGCTGAGACTGGGCAAATCTATCCTTGCTGGAAACCATAAAGCCTAGTCCACAACAGTAGACCACGTTGCGCGATTTGTCTATAGACCGTCTAGAGACGGTTTCGAGACACGCCATATAGACTGTCTAGTTCATTGTCTCGTCTAGTGTCCACACTACGATGTAAATTTCTCAGTCTCATGTTCACAGTCCGCCATGGAGGACTTTGTTTTGTGTGGAATGAGTTCCTGCTTAGTGGTAATTATAAGTGAAAGAACACGAAAACGTAAACATTGGTGGAAATACTTTCAGAAGGGCCTAGATTCGGTAAAGCTCTATTAAGTAAATTAAGATTGGAAGGCACCATGGGTTTTCGGAATTTTACCCGGCTGACGACTACTGATTTTGAAGACTTGCTTCTGATGGTTGGAAGAATAATAATGAAACAAGATACAAAGTTTGGGAAATCATCCCAGCTTCTCTTCCACTGGCAGTCACACTGCGTTTCCTAGTAATGGAGACTCATTCACGAGCCTCATGTACTGTAGATACTCGTATGCAAACCATGTTGACTTTTTGGGAGAGGTCCCATTCGTCAAAGTCATTTTTTTTCGCTCCCGGTTGAATGATGTTTTTAAATTATGAATTTTCTTTTCTACGTCCGACACTGTCTCATTGTACTTTGCAGCCAGAGATTCGAGGGCCACTTTTTTTTTCACCCGGTTTTTATAATGAGGACTCGTAACATCCCACAAACAATAAGATACGTGGTAATAAGACTCAAAACGTTTTCATTAGGCCACATGTTTCAAAGTAACTAAAACACTTTTGAAAAATTGAATAAACAGCCGAACCACACCACTCGGTAGCTGGAAACAGAATTAAGATGTCTCATCTCTAGACGCTGAGTACGTCCACACTGTCAAAATGTTGGGCAATATGTCTAACGTTGCATTAAGTCTCCCATTCCAATCGGGAGACCTTAGACCTGCGATTTTTGGTCTCGCAACAAGCCCGTAGACGGAGATCGGTCTATAGACCTGTCTACGGAGACAACCTGAGACACGTCTCAGAGACCAAAATCGCACAACATGTCTACTAGTGTGGACTAGGCTTAAGGAATGTCAAAAATGGTGTTGCAAAGACACAGGTTCTTCATGGACTATAGCACCGAGTAAATATTGTTAATGTTATAAATGTTGTCTCATCTTTGAAAACATCAAGAAGTTCTAATTGTTTAACATATATCTGTATTAATTTTAGGAAGAACTAAAAAACATTATTATGGAAAGTGTCGAAATCGAGTGCAAAAACCTCCAAAAAAAAGGATCTCAATGTGAAATTCTGGGTAATTCTTTCATGGGGTGTTTAGCGAAGCAATTGTTATTGGCGATTGACCCTAAGTAAGATAGTTTTTTTATTATAATTTATAGTTACTTATTTGTAATGTAGTCTATTAGTTTCATGGCAGCTGTTATACTTAACATATCTAATACAATCACTGGGAGACAGCCCTGTTATAGAAGACTTGGGAAAGGTGTGTCCTTGGTAGCTGCACTTAACCCATTAGTGCCCAATCGATAGATTTTATTTTTTTTTTAATTTTTACTATTGTTTTACTTTATAGACAATGGGAAAAATAATTTAAAAAATTTATGGTAAGGGAAGTGCTGAATATCACGCTGCAGCTAAAGATGCTCGTGGGCACTTGGTGCACTCGATTGGAACTACCTGCATTTATTGCCTCATTAAAAAGCATTTTAGGATTTTCATTAAAACAATATAATTTTTAAAACACTTTTATTGTATAAGAAACTCAAATAATAAAATGTAATAATTTTCAGATGTTTTTGGAACAAAACTAAGGTGAAACAAATACTCTATCTAATAATAAAACAAGTCTTTATCTAATAATAAAACAATCAAATATGTATAAGTAAATAATATATATTCTGTCTAATAGTAAATCAATGAAATATGTATAAAAAAATAATAAATCACATAAAAAAAATATATAAATAAATAACCTGAAACAAATACTCTATCTAATAATATAAACAAATTCTCTATCTAATAATAACAACAAATACTCTAACTAATAATAAAACAATCAAATATGGATAAATAAATTATAAATCACATAAAAAAATATATATAAACAAATAACCGAAGGAGGTAAAATAAAACAAATTGCATATATACATTTTTTTCCCATTCTTCTACTCATGATAAGGGGCAAAACACTCGGGGTGAAGCGAAACGCTGCATTTTCTGCAGAGGTATATGGTTCTTCTCTTGCATTGGACACATAGTTTATTTTTGGAAATACCTTTTATAATCAAATGATCTGTCCTATCTTTTCGAATACTGTCAAGAGCTGTATACGATTTTTTAAAAACCTCGCCCAGTTCTGGGTGTCCCAAAATGTTTCAACAAATATATTACGACCTCTCGTCGTAATATATCGTCGACCTTGCACACAGCTTACATCAACTGCCCAGCCAAAAATGGCCACCACCATTTCTTAGTTCTTATTGTAGTCCGATACGTTGATACAAACTGATCATTTAGATCAACTCCCTCCATATGCTGGTTGTATTCATATAATGCGAGAGGAATAGGAATACTAATTTTTTTTTTGTTCAGATGAGTACCTTGTTGCTGTTTTATTTTCTCCTTGAATGGTATTAGTCATTACCGTGACAACTGCATTATCATTCCATCTTATAATTAGTAAATCCCCGTTAGTGGCAATTTGAACAGTCCCCCTACGCTGTTTTTTGATAGCTTTTTTGTCAGTAAGGCAGTAATTAGTGGAAACCCGATTCTCCCTTAGTGTTGTTATGTGGAATGGTTTTAAAATTTTTGTTCAATATTCAAATAAAGGTCTAATTTTGAATAGCTTGTCAGTTCCTGGAACTATTTTAGAATTATCAGCACAATGGAGATATCTCAGAATATCGTCAAACCTATTACGTCTCTTAGCATTACTAACAAATGGGACACTGCAATCTTCATCTGTACTCCAAAATAAACGTCTTTTTGGAAGAGTATGATAACCTGATAACAATAGTATACCAATAATTAAATATTATTGAGCAGCAATTGCTAAAGAATTTTCTAGTCTGAAAAAGAAATATGAAAATAATTAGTACACTATGTGCCCACGAGCAGCTTTAGACGCATGCAAAATTCAACATCAAATTTGGGCTAGTTTTTTTTTTTTTTTTTTCTTCTTCATATTTTACACATATTAACTACCAATATTAGAGACAAAATATATATAATCCAAATTTCAAAATAATAATGATTACAAGTACAACTTACCTCTTTCCAGCAGGAGGATTGAGTGAGGACTGACCTAAGATGGGAAAAGGGTGAAACAGGTAGTCACAGCTCCTTTTCTTTGTAACAGGTACCCCACCTCTCATCCCTATTGTCTCAAGGAATGTTCCCCCTTCACTTTAAACCAAAGTACTTAGAAAAATAACAACATCAACACTACTGGTGGATTTTCAAAAACTGATGCAGCTAAAGCTGCTCGTGGGCACTAATGGGTTAACTTCCAAAGTTGGTAGATGTTAAGAAACTGATATTTACCCAGAAACCTCCTTCTTGTAGTCTTAACAACTTTAATGCTTTATAGTTATTTTATTCCTCATTATAAGTCTGCCTATCAACTCAACCTATTATAAAATTAAATAAATATATTTTTATTATAGTTTTTTCCACTATACTTGTCATAGGGTTGATACTTATCACAAATTACCGGGCTTCGCTCTGGAAGTTATTAGAACATGCACACACACAGTACTATTAATCATGTAATTCTTATATTTTGACCTTTTTTATCACTAAATATTTTTTGTCTTGCATAAATAGACTAGTGTAAAAAAAATGGGATGTCACTTCTTTTTCATTCCAGCATGGGGGAAGTCAATTTAGTTTGTATGGCCTTAAGGGGAAAATTTTTATAATTGAATAAACAAATATTCCACTTCATACGATTTTTTTCTAAAAATTGTTTACTTATTCGTAAATTCTCAAAAACATAATTACATGCATGGATGGGCAAGAAGTTGGTTTAAAATATAATATATATATATATATATATATATATATATATATATATATATATATATATATATATATTGTTTTGTTACTGGTTAGAATGGCTTCAACTCTGTCACAAATTCATTTATCCTGTTCTGATTAGCATATTATTTTGAGGAGGTGTGTGGTAAGTAGAGTTTATAAAATTGTTTTTCTTTATTAATATGGCAATTCAATATTTATGTATTTTCAGATTTTACCTAAAATATAATTTTTTAAACTTGCTGAATTCTTTTGAAGAATTAAACGAATAAAAACAAAACATTTTTTTCTAGGACTACATTTTTTTCTGAACAACAATCTGTATGGGCTGATTGTAAAACAAGAATGAAAATTGTAGATTTAAATTTATTCAAAAAAATTCTCATTGCTCTAAGTGTGCCCGGCTTAGTAGGGATTGACAAAATAATTTCATTTCTTATTGCAAAAATGCTTCAGGTAATCATTATCTATAATTATTAATCAAAATTGAAAAAAAAACATTGTTATTAAATAATGCATTTATTTTTTTTTATTCAAGGATTTGATTCTGTTTTTACAAAGAGAAGCAAACAATAATAAAGCTTGGCTAGAAATGTTTGGAAGTATAGCAAAATCATTGACTCCATATTCAATTACAGTTGGTATGTTTTTATTTATAGAAATAAACTTAACATGTTCTTTTGGATTTTAGAGAAAACATTCTATATATTTTCAGATCAACCAACAAAAGTTTATCCTAATGCTGTTACTAGACTTTCAAAACTTTTTAATGCTGCTAACCTCCTGGATATTTTAGTTATGATTGGTAACCTACAAATATTGAGGAAGCAGATTTCTTTTACTCTCAACCAGTCTGCCAAAATTTGTGCTAGAAATTACACCTCTAATCTCTTGACACTTAATGAGTAAGTTTTGAATCAATGTATGTAATATGTATTAATGAAGCTCTTTTTCATTAAGTGGTCTATGAAAGAAGGTAATAGGAAACTAAATATATTGTCTTAAGAATATGTGTTTTAGTCAATTTAGCCATAATGGGATGTTTGAAAGATTTCTTGAAATGTTTAATTTCTTTATTTTAGATTACTAAAAGTTTGTCCCTTAAAAGTCTCACTTAATATTTGAGATAAGAAAAAAATGTATTGCACAACAGTTCTGGAAAATTAAATGTTTAACGAAATTGATTATATAATATTTTTTGACCAAGTAATATGTTTGGAATTTGCCCCCTCCCTCTCTAAACCTTTATGGTCTGTGATTGATCTAAAAAAAAAAAGTCCGTCACGCAGGGGCTGCGTAAACTAAGCAGATTTCCCTCGTGAAGATTAATAATAGATAAACCTACATACTGCTAACACAACACCACCGTGAATATTAAATGAATAAATACAAACGGTAATAAGAAATCTTTCCCCTGCCGGCGGGAAGCGTCTCAAATGTAAACAAACAGGTCAGTCAACAGCTCAACGGAAAGAAACACGCAAAGGTTTACATTAGATAAATATACATACTGGTATTACCACCGCGAATATTAAGTGAATAAATACAAAAGGTATTGAGAAATATTTCAGTTAGAAGTTAATAACTTTACAACTGAATTGTAAACAAACAGGCCAGCCAACCTGAATTCTAGACCGGAAATAAAAACCATTAATGAAATATATCTCAATACAACACATTAATTTCATTGAAAACTATTTCCTATTGCTAATGCTGTAATTTGTTTGAATCAGAATAATTTTAATCTCAATTACATAAATATTAATAATCCAAGAACAAAAGAAGGAGGGCAACAGAACGTATTCGCTTATATCTCACAAAGTAAAAGTTCAATGAAAACAATATTCCGTATTTAACCTTGTAATAACACGGTTCATGATATAACAGCTTATTATTAATGTAACACGAGTAGGAGTGGGGGTTTACTGAAAGCCGAAAACTATAAAATCCAAATATCTCGGTTAATATTCATGATACAGAAAATATGTATAGAACAATATTTATAGAGCATTTAATTTGCAATAAGATTGGTTCTATACTATTTTTTAATATAGTAACGGAGATATTTCGAATTTTCAAAATTCCCCCTCTAAACCCCCCCTCCCACTGGTCCGATTTCTGCCATTAACGAACTTGACCTTTATTTTTGCATAAAACGACTAAATGTCGAGTTTGCTAACGATCAAACCAAAATTGCGACTACTAGAGCGTTAACAGACATATATATATATATATATATATATATATATATATATATATATATGAAAATGAGGTCTGTTCAAAATTATATATATATATACTAGCTCAGATACCCGGCTTCGCCCGGGATTTGATTTGAGGCTGAATGGTGATGGTATTTTTTTGGCAAGGCTTTACTTTGCACAATATTTTGACATTTGCCCGTCCCAGTGTTTAGGGTTAATACCCATTGTTAGCATTTGTTAAAAAGAAAATTAATTTTTTAAGTAAGTCTTCACTGTCCTCCAAATTGTCATATTTCCCGTCTCCTGTGCATTATGCATAGATTTCAGTCATTAAGGGCAAAATATTAAAATAGATTGAATTAATTTTTCTATAATATAATATTTCTACGCAAATTACTTTCTCCACACATTGTTCCTGGAGAAATGTATAAAACAAAAGTTAATCTAAATATCAAAGTAAACAACTTTTGTTATGTGAATGTTTGTCGAAAAACAAACAGGCAATGAAATATCACGAATTTTTATTTCAGGCCTTCCTTATAACCCCCACTCCCGTTCTAACCTAAAAATTTTAATATAGATAATAATCATGGAAGAATTAATTAAGTTCGGTTTAAAAACCCAATGAAATAGTTGACTCTCGCTTTAGTTTAAAGTGTATATCTCGTTTATACTTTGTTAAAAGACAAAAATGAATATGACAAAAGTTACTCTAAATAACAAAATAAACAACTTTTGTCATGTCAATATTTGCCAAAAAACGAATAGAAAACGAAATACCGCTATTTTTAAATTCAGGCATCCCTTGCAACCCCCACTCCTGCCCGTCCCTAGAAATGATAGTATGGCTTGTTATAATGAAAGCGTTAGTGCTAATACACATACCGAATTTTATTTATTTTGGTTGGGTCTTTTGTCCCAAATAAAATTGTTCACTTCCGCTATAGGTTTTAGCGTATATCTCGTTTATAGTTCGGTATACGAAAAAAGTGTATATAACAAAAGTTACTCTAAATAACAAAATAAACAACTTTTGTCATGTTTATAATTGCCAAAAAACCAATAGGAAACGAAATACTGCTATATTTAATTTCTGGCCTCCCATACAACCCCCACTCCTGCCCGTCCCTAGAAATGTTGGTATGGCTTGTTATAATGAAGGCGTTAGTCCTAATACACGTACCGAGTTTTATTTAGTTCGGTTGATTCTTTTGTACCAAATAAAATTGTTGACTCCCGCTATAATTTTTAGCGTATAACTCATTTATATTTAGGTATACGACGAAAGTGTATATAACAAAAGTTACTCTAAATAATAAAATAAATAACTTTTGTTATGTGCATATTTGCTGAAAAACCAATAGGAAATGAAATATCGCTATTTTTAATTTCAGGCCTCCCTTATAACCCCCACTCCTATTCGTCTAAGAGAATATTAGTATAGCCTAAAGTCTAAGTTGGGCTAGTAGTAATATACATACAAAGTTTCATAAAATTCGGTTCAGCCGTTTATGCGTGAAAAGGTAACAAACAAACAAACAAACATACACGAAAGAAACAAAATGCAGTTATGGTGTCTATGCCATGTGAAACGAAAAGTTATCGTGAAATTTCGCGAAAAAAATCAATGTACAGACAGAGGTTACAATTTTATATATATACTAGCTCAGATACCCGGCTTCGCCCGGGAATTCATTTGAGGCTGAATGGTGATGGTATTTTTTAGCAGGCTTTACATTGCATAATATTTTGATATTTACCCGTCCCAGTGTTTAGGATTGATACCCGTCGTTGCCGAGGATTTGCTAATAATAGAATTATTTGTTCGATAATTCTTCACAGTCTTCGATATTTTTATATTTCCCGTTTCTTATACATGTAAATATGGTGAATTTTTATTTCAGGCCTCCCTTATAACTCCCCTCCCGTTCGAACCTAAACATTTTAATATAACTTATAATCATGGAAGAATTTATGCTAATTGACATACCGAGTTTTGTTAAGTCCGGTTCAGCCGTTAGTGCCCGCTAAAGTTTTAACGAATAACTCATTTATACTTAGGTATACGACAAAAGTGTATATAACAGAAGTTACTCCAAATAACAAAATAAACAACTTTTGTTATGTTTATATTTGCGGAAAAACCAATAGGAAACGAAATATCGCTATTTTTAATTTCAGGCTTCCCTTATAACCCCCACTCCTGCCCGTACATAGAAATGTTGGTATGGCTTATTATAATGAAGGCCTCACTGCTAATACACATACCGAGTTTTATTTAGTTCGGTTGAGTCTTTTTTGGCAAATAATATTGTTGACTCCCGCTATAATTTTTAGCGTATAACGCATTTAAACTTCGGTATATGACAAAAGTGTATATAACAAAAGTTACTCTAAATAACAAAATAAACAACTTTTGTTATGTGCATGTTTGCCGAAAAACCAATAGAAAACGAAATATCGCTATTTTTAATTTCAGGCTTTCCTTATAACCCCCACTCCTGTTCGTCTCAGAGAAAATTAATATAGCCTAAAGTCTAAGTTGGGTTAGTAGTAATATACATACCAAGTTTCATAAAATTCGGTTCAGCCGTTTATGCGTGAAAAGGTAACAAACAAACAAACAAACATACACGAAAGAAACAAAATGCAGATATGGTGTCTATGACATGTGAAACGAAAAGTTATCGTGAAATTTCGCGAAAAAAATCAATGTACAGACAGAGGTTACAATTTTATATATATATATATATATATATATATATATATATATATATAATTTTGAACAGACCTCATTTTCATCATCTCCTGGGTAGGATCGATGGACATTTGTGGAAATTTTTCAAAAATCACGTCATGTGTATGTCCTCAATAGCTGATTTCCTTTAAGGGAAATCTGCTAAAATGTTTTACAACAACTATTGCAGAGCATCAATAATTTAATATGATTTGTTGTATCCAATTCATAATAATGGTGATATTTTATAACTTTAATGTAGAATAAAATGGTTAAATATGAAGTATGGTATTGATCAAATATACATTTTTCACTAAAAAAGATAAAGCCTTGAAGGATGACATGTTTGAAACAGAAAGTTTCACATGCACACACACTACCATACGTACATGCGCTCACGCACACACACTACCATCTGTACATGTGTTCATGCATGCACGCCCTCCCGCCCGAGTCATTCCATGTCAAATCAACCACAAAAAAATGATTTTGACACCCATGATTTCAGATTTTGTTGAAACTTATTCTAGGTGTTCTATTCATTGTTATGAGAAACTATACCAAATATTTTTGTTATATCTTTAACGGTTTGGATTTTATGGCCTCTTAAAGTTTTGAGATTTTCGTGTTGTTTATCGATAGGGAACAGTAAAATTAATTTGCTTTGAATTCAAAAATAATTTATAACTTTCTTATTTATGAACCGATTTTGATAAACAGTTTTGTGTGTATTCGTAAATATATTTAAAAACAATAAAAAAATAAACAAAGGTACAAAGTAAGTATTTGTGACCAGAAAAAAATTACAAAGTGTCTATTTGAGCTTTCCAGAAAGCAAATACATAGTTTCACATTAAATTGAATAACTCCAAAAAGGAAAAGGATAATCATGGAAATCTTTTTTTGTTTTGGTTCTAAGACATGTGATCTATTACCTAAAGTAATAAAATGAATGGTTATTTGACTCCTTCATTGTTTATTCCAAATTTAAAAATAAATATTTATAAAAATTTAGTAATCTATATGAATTAAAAGAAAATGATAAATAAAGGTAATTAAAAAGATCGTTACATTACACAGGTTTATTCTAAATGAAATACCGTTTACGTTATAGGATTCATCAGTCTAAAATGTACTTTGATATGTACAATTCTTACCCCTAAAATGGTTGTTTTGCCCAATATTCTTTACAATTTTAAAATATTGTTTCTACACTTGAAATAAATTGTTGTGAAAACTGGTATGTTCTTTCTGTCGTTGTTTTTGGAGATTCCATAGTCATAATATGAAGAATGGGTACAGCACATATATCCTCCCTTTTAGGCCAAGATAATGATGCTGAAGGTCCATGGGGTTGAAGGACCTGTACAGTGACATCTTGTTCTTCGGTGATCACCTCACTCACCATGTCAAAGTACCACAATCTGTCATATTCACGTACATCCTGGGCTTAAATCTTCCAGTGTTACTTACAGTTTGGTTGATTGTTAATTAAATTAAACGTGAGGGCTGCTTTTTCATCAATGGCAATTCTTCCAGCCTCAGTGGTTCCTGAGTCACCTATTGGCTGAATGTTGTGAAATGATCTCGTCCCTGGAAGAGTGTGAACATCTTTGAAGTCGCCTTCCAAAACAGGGCGAATTAATTCAACTCTTTCTTTAGATATGAGGAAAAAACGGACTTTTTCTATTCTGGTTTTGCAAACCCAGAATTGCTCATGCAAATTATGAAATTTCATAGTTTTCGAAGGATCTTTTCAAACTTTCCTTCCGAGTTAATCGATTCACTGTACCCTCAATTCCATCACACCCGGCCCTGAATATCAAAATCTTTCTCATGTAGGCATAGATTTATGAAATTGTACTAATTTTTGTACTGAGCAGCACAGCCATCACTGAAGTAATGATTATTTTAAAGTGTAGGCGGTTTTCTTTCAAAAACGCAATAGCAGATTTTTGAATTTCATACACCATACTTACATCGTGTTTGAGGTCATCAGATATAATGCAAAGGGGTAGGACAAGATTTTTCTCAGTTGCATCTTTGCAGTGTATGATGACAGGATGTGTAGTGCAAGAATTTGAGGTCCAGTGGTATCCTTGGGCTTCGACATTGACCAAAATAGCAATTTTAGGGTAAGAATTGTACATATCAAAGTACATTTTAGACTGATGAATTCTATAATGTAAACGGTATTTCATTTAGAATAAACCTGTGTAATGTAACTACCTTTGTAGTTACCTTTATTTATCATTTTCTTTTAATTCATATAAATTTCTAAATTTTTATAAATATTTATTTTTAAACTTGGAATAAACAATGAAGGAGTCAAATAACCATTCATTTTATTACTTTAGGTGGTAGAACACATGTCTTAGAACCAAAACAAAAAAAGATTTCCATGATTATCCTTTTCCCTTTTGGAGATATTCAATTTAATGTGAAACTATGTATTTGCTTTCAGAAAAACTCAAATTGACATTTTGTAATTTTTTTCTGGTCACAAATACTTAATTGGTACCTTTGTTTATTTTTTTTAATGTTTTTAAATATATTTATGAATACACAGAAAAAATTTCATCAAAATTGGTTCATAAATAAGAAAGTTACAAATTATTTTTGAATTCAGAACAAATTAATTTTACTGTTCCATATCGATAAACAACACGAAAATCACAAAACTTTAAGAGGCCATAAAATCCAAACCGTTACAGAATATATAAAAAATATATATTCTGTAAGGTTTCTCAAATCAATGAATAGAACACCCAAAATAAAATTCAACAAAATCTGAAATCATGGGTGTCATGGTGTGGTTGAATTGATGTGGAATGACCCGCCCGCTAAAGTCTGAAAACTAAGAAATCCAAATATCTCTGTTTATATTGTTGGTGGCAAAAATATGCATCTAACAACTTTTATAGAACAATAAATTGTCAATAAGATTGCTTCTATACATGTTTTTGATTCGACACATAACAACGGATATATATCGAATTTCCGAAATTTCCTCCTCCCAATGTTCCGATTTTAGCCATTAACGAACTTGATCTTTCTTTTTACATAGAACGATTAAATATAGAGTTTGGTAATGATAAAACAAAAATTGCAACTTGTAGAGCGTTAACAGACAAATACACAACACACACACACACATATATATATATATATATATATATATATATATATATATATATATATGAATATAAGTATGTATTTAAGTGATAAATATTTTTTCCCTGTATGAGTTAATGTATTTTATTGTATTCTAGAGCTAATATATGTCATTATAGACAAAAAGAAGGTTTATTTAACATGACCAAAAAAGTACTTGGCTTATGCTCATACAAAAAATTAATAATTAAATAACTTATTATGTAATTCTAACTCTAGGCATTCATTAATGTTGTAACATGTGTCGGTAGCTAATAATTAAATAGTTCTTGGGAGTTGGAAAGAAATAAGGATAATTGATGTAAAAATTTTTTCAATATTATAATAAATTATTTATTAATATTTCAATATATTTCATTTCAAAATCAACATCATTGAAAACAATTTTATATATTTAATGTTCCACAGGACTCTTAAAATTTTAAGGGCACTTCGAGTACTTTAACAAAATGGTAACTTAAAGTATAATTGCTTTTATGAATAAGAGATCTCACTCTTAGATTTGTTGTGTAGACAACCAAGTTTATTACCATGAAAAGGAAGAATGATGCATATTATATCATTTCAGCAAACTGCTGTTAAATCACATATCTTAAAATTCAAAAGAGCTGGTGTCTGCAAGCGTTTGGGTCAACCTTTCCAGGAGGGAGAGAGTAAGAGAGTGCTAGAGTTTCCTGAAGACCTGCTCAGTCCTTGTCGTTCTTTACCATAATGGTACTCTGATTCAGGCAAATCTCCATCACTTTTTAGGTCCGCAAACATTTTTCATATACCAGGAAAAGTTTGTTTTTTCAACTCATACAGGAATAATTGAAAATGATGTCTTAATAAATATTTCAGTATATGTTTCTCATGATGAGCATATTCGACATCAGCTCTTATGTTAAAACAACAGTGAACTACCAGCTCTTACATGCGATTTGGCTCACAAATCGGTAATTTCAATTAGGATAACTTCCTTTTCTATTATATTTATGAACTCTTAAAATGTACATAATACAATATACGGGGTGTGGCTATTAAATAACGAGACTGACGCTGCTACAGAAGAAGTGCGCATGCGTCAAACGCCAGCAACTAACAGCTGTTATCGTGAAGCTTCCTCTTTCGAATATAGTGCCTCTCGCTTCTGTAAACAAATCAGTACAGCTGTAGCCTTCGTTCGTATTAGAGTTGTTTTTTTTGTTTCACCGGAAAAATGTTAAGTGTAACAGTAGAGCAATCTATTCGATCTGACCGTCGGTTAAGTATTCGTGCGATTGCTGAAACTGTACGAATTGATAAAGAATCCGTACGACGAATATTACATAACAATTTTAACATGCAAAAAGTGTGTGCCAAAAAGGTGCCTAAAATTCTCACACTTGAACAACTGGAAGCTCGCAAAAATGTTTGTACTTTCACTTTGAATGTCATTGAAAATGACCCAAACTTACTGGAAATGATAATAACATGTGACGAATCATGGTTTTTTATGTATGATCCTGAAACAAAGCGCCAATCCATGCACTGGAAGAGCCCATCTTCAGCGAGAGCCAAAAAAGCTCGAATGAGCAAATCAAAATTCAAAGCAATGTTGATTGTTTTTTTCGATATTCATGGGATTGTGAACCTTCACTGGGTTCCTGAAGGTCAAACGATTAATCAACATTACTACCTTCACGTTCTTGCTGAACTCCGCGAAAGAATAAGGAAAAAACGACCTGAATTGTGGAAGGACAAGTCATGGGTTCTCCACCAAGACAATTCCGGCTCATTCCGCATTGTCTGTTAAGAGGTTTCTAGCCAAATTCAGCATCCCAGTGTTAGACCATCCGCCGGATCTTGCGCCGTGCGACTTCTATCTGTTTCCTAAGGTGAAATCTGCATTAAAAGGAACAAGATTTGAGTCTGTTGAAGCTGCGAAAGAGAAAGCGGCACGCGTCCTGAAGGAGCTGACAGAAAAAGACTTCCAGCACTGTTTCGAACAATGGAAGGTTCGCATGGAGCGTTGTAGGGATAAAGGAGGGGTGTATATTGAAGGTGATAATAAGTAAAAATGTATGAAATAAAATGTTTTACAGCGTCAGTCTCGTTATTTAATAGCCACACCCCGTATATATACAATTTTGGACAACCTCATTTTTGCCATCTCCTGGGTAAGATAAAAATGGGAATATGAAACTTAATAATGATTTACTCATTGCAACAATTTGTATAGTTTTGACTTAATTTTTAAATTTTATTTTAATTTTCTTGCAGTTCATTTCTATTAGAAGTCCTTGAACATAAACAAGATTGTGAGAAAATGGCACCAAGTCCTACAGAACTTGGAACAATGGCTGAAATGCTCACATGGATTGGAGCCAATGAGCCTTATCAAAATATTTATGTTACTTCAAGAAGCATTCCATACTTACATCTTCTATTATTCCTTTTTTCTACTGCGCATGTTCCTCGATTTTTTTATGACAAGTCATTGGGTATGTTGCATAATTATTAGCAGTAGTTTCAATCTTTAGTATAAGAAGGGGCTATTCCTGTCAAAGCAAAATATGCCCCCTTGTTGGTGCTACAATTAACACTCATTTCCTTCTACTTTTTGCATGTAGCTCCTCAATTTGTTTGCAGTGGGTAATGTACACTGATAAAGCCCAAGATTGAATGCCTTTAACTGTATTGCTACAAAAAAAATTAGTAAGTTTTGAAAGCAGAATAAAGATGAATCAGAAGCTTTTCTGCATGGCTCATTAATTTGTAGAACTAGTCTATGCAAGTCATCCAAATCCTGCCATTCTAACAGCTCACACGATATCAGGTCAACCATACCAATTCATTAGTTTGGTGCTGCTACTCCTCTGTCTGTACTATTTTTAACAGTTTTAAAAATTTTCTTCATTGATCCCTAGAACTAAGAAAAGTTATAAAGGTGACGATACCCATTCCTGATATTGAATCCTTCTCTCTTATCCTGGCTGGAGCCCTATTAGTCGCCACTATGAAAAGTGCATACTTTGGGTATATTCTAACCTCTTCCGAGGGGGGAAAGCCAGTGTAATCAATGGAACAAGCCAAACCTTTAGCTTATTACCACTTTATTTTTAATTGTAGTCTGCTTTAAGTTGTGCGATCCCTTCACACCTCTCCAGGCAATACTGCAATGGTTTCAGATGCAATCGATTCATTATTAGTATATGCCATATGCTGTTTTTTTCTCTTCTTAATTGTCATGACTTATGAAGAAAACAAGTAGCTTTAAGACATTTTTATATTTAAGGAATTTCAGTCATTTAATTTTAATTTTTTGTGTTTTTGAATGATCTATTAATGTTGTAACACTTCATATTCTTATAATTAATGAATTTATGTTTTGTAATAATATTGCAAATGCACCAGGCCTTGTTCCATTCATTATACTACTCAGGCTCTGCCGTTTCTGTAACTTTTGCCTCTGTCATTACTTAATTCTATTTCATTCATGTAGTTTTTACTTTTTGTGAATATAAAAAAAAAAGTTATCAGCTTCATTTATTTATATTTCAGCAACCTATGTATGTAAGAAAACAGGAGAAGGTATACTTCCTTTGGTGATTGGAATTCATACATTGCTGAAACAATTTAATTCAAAAACTGTTAAGCAGTTTATTTTATTGGTTTCTCAGTATGCAAAATCATATATGCTCTCTTCTGCTTTGTAAGTTTTAGATTTATTTTTTTTATTTAAAATACTTATTCTACACAATTTGATATCTGTTATAATGCATTGTTTTTTGCTATCAAGTAGAAGAAAATAATCCTAAAAGTAATGTAAATCCTTAGATTCATTAGACATCAATTATAAAAAAGAAAATTAGTTAATTCAAGTAAGAAGTATTAGTGCATATCTTATCTTACATTGTCCCGTTGCTTCATTCTGTATGTTATTAAATCCGCTTTCACTAATTTTAAAAAGACAGTCATGCAGGGGCTGCATAAACTAATCAGATTCCGTGATAGCTGGTGATCTTATCTCACCATATACTCTCTATTTCTAAGAAAAAAATCCGATTAGTAGAAGTGGGGTTTACTGAAGACTTACGAATAACTCTCTTAATATTTGAACTACGAAAAAATGTATTCAACAGCAATTGCAGAACATCAATAGTTTTACAGGATTGGTTGCATTCAATTCATAATAATGGTGATATTTTGAACCCCCCCCCACCTAATATTCAAGATAGAGAATAAACGTATATCAATATTTATAGTACATTTAATTTGCAATAAGATTGGTTCTATACAATTTTTCGATCCGACTTATAGTAATGGAGATATTTCAAATTTTCGAAAATCCCTCTCCCACTGGTTTGATTTCAAGCTGGAAGACAAGGAAGGCTGTAGATGCCATTTTGTAGGTTAAACGATCTGCTGAAGACAATAGTGGAAGCAGAAATGGTGAAAGTATTTAGTGCTAACCATTTTACCATGGTGCATCCATCTGGAGGCCATTGACAGAACAAAAAAACTTACAAAGTTGGTGCCACAGCAAAAGGAGCATCAAAAAGGTTATTGCATTGGGATCTGTTTTTTTGTTTGCTTGAAACACACAATCACCCATTCTTTTGCCAC
The DNA here is from genome assembly GCA_019009955.1 of Riptortus pedestris. Classification (NCBI taxonomy): domain Eukaryota; kingdom Metazoa; phylum Arthropoda; class Insecta; order Hemiptera; family Alydidae; genus Riptortus; species Riptortus pedestris. Next base: position 103,429,885 of record CM032228.1, on the reverse strand, counting down.
ATAGTAATGTGTGTTGTGAAATGGAACACTTAACGATAATTGAAGGAATTGCAGTTAATGGCTAGGCAGGGGGGAATCCTTCATCAGACATTGGTCTGATTTGCACCTGCAAAACAGCATGACAGTCTTCTGTTGATATTATTAAGTAACAATTCTTCCAGTTATTCTCAATAGTGTTGAGACTACCACTACTGACAAGTAATTTCAATAAATTGATGTCATGGATTATAACCTGCAATATCTCTGCTTGTTACGGCATTAATAAATGAGGAGAGGCTAATCCTTTTATATGGTAATACCTAGCACAACCAATAATGTGATGGCTATATGAGTTGGACTACAAAATCCTTGAATACTCATCCTATTTGCCAATACCTCTCTTCTATCGGCATCAATTTTTTGAAGTACTCTTTAACCAGAGTGTTATAATGTATATTAAAACAGAGTATCAACCTGGAGTAATAATGAAAACATTTTTATAGATAAAATAATAAAATGTGACTTATGTTTTAAGAATTATTTTTATTTCTATGTTTTAGGGCAGGAAAGCAAGAAATTCCACAGGAAGGTTTGAGCATGATGTTTTTCTTAGAGGAGTTTGTGAAAGTTGGAGATCATCCTCGAGCTCTAATTACACTGTCTATTCCAGATGTAATACTGGATTTATTTAAACATGGATTAACTGCTTATGCAAATTCATAATTCCTGTCTTTGAAATTTTTAAAGTTGAAATACTTGCTGATTTTTCAACTGAAATTTTTAGTGCAATATTTTATTTATTGTTTATTTTCATATAAAACAGCTTATTTGTTCAAACACTTAACTGATTTCATATTATGGTTAAAATGAAGTTTTCATCGATTACTTAGGTTAGATATAGCTTGTACGCAAATGATAACTTCTTTTTAAAGAATGAATACCAAAGCCCCCTCGTGTTGAGTATTAATCTTTCAACTTAAAATAAATAAATAATGGAACAATTTGCTAATATCAGATGGAAGGCTTATAACAAAGCCCATCCATAAGTTACATAATCATGATATAATACAAAACTCAATGTGTATTAATTTGTATAATGTTTTTGTATATATATTGTAAATAAATTTTATATTTTTTAAGAAATTTTAGAATTTTGCTTACCCACAAAAAACATGGTGAATATAGTATGGGTATTTTGAAATATATACAACATGACACTGTGCTCAGTATTGCATGCTATTTCTGCAATAAACACAATTCAAGGCATTGGTATGAACACCAGTAGGCACATGGAAAAGTTTGATCACACATGAACATGGGACCTGATGTCAAACAATATCCTGACAAGAGTGGTTGGTTGATAGTCTGTCTTGATTAGACTTAGTACCCAAAAGTGGATGATCAATTATAACAAACATAAAACAGGTGTATCTTAAGTGCTTCAAATAATTATTTATTTGAATCACTTAAGATTCAATACTTATTTATATGGAAATCTTTGGCTCAATAGCCCATTCCCTGATATGTATTGAGCCCATAAAAACCAAATAACGCTACTTTATTGTGTTATGGTACTCTGAGAGGACTGAAGGAACAGAAGTTCAGTCTTGAAGCCTGATAACAAAACATCCAAATAAAAGTGTGCAATTCTCAGTCTTGAGCCCTGGCACCTCTAGTATAGATATCGTGCCTTTACCCACTGGATTATTGCCACCTCCAGAAACAAATAGTGCAACAGAAAATATTGTAAAAAAGTTCAAAAAGAGAGTGTGGCAAGTTTTGAAAAAAACACTTAAGTTTTTTTAAGGTCTATGTCATTATTTGATAGAATGTAACCCTACATAACTGCCAGAGAAGGTTAGGTAGAGAAAACCATATGAGAGCTGTTCAAATTTTGTAACGAGCCCAATTTAGGATGTTGCGAAGTTCCTGAATCACAAACCTACTTAGTGAGTATGGGTAATGTATAGCTATAGAAAATACTTTCATTTTCATTTTGAAGAAACAAACATCTAAAAAAAAAAAACATTTATAGAAACTGCAACAATGCTAATAATGTGAAAAATAATGGCCCACAACCACCATGGAAAGTCCTTAATAAGATTTGTGTACAATTTGCACAGAATAGTTATTTATTATACAAGTGACGAAAGTAGATCATTTTGCAACTCGAGTGAAACGTTTACCCACACGAGCAAAGTGAGGTAACAAGGCAACCAGATAGTACAAGACCTACCACTTACTAAAGTAGCACCCTACTACTTCTACATCTGTAAGTTCACACAGATGTTGAAAGCACATTAATGTGAATTTGGATATACTAGATAAAGTATAGGCTGGGTAGCCACAGAAACACAAGATCCAGAGAAATAAATACTTATATTTTCTGATTCACATGGGGTATTACATTTCATAGAAGTTGTAACCTGTCACTAATGATGCATAACACATTAATTTATGGATTGTTATTCTTTTGTACTTCAACCTTCTAGCCACAATCTTTCTGGGTTGAATATCCCTCTCTGCTGGTAGATGGGCAGGGTCAAACCAGGAATGAGAACTTCCACCACATGCTATCAAGAAGTATTGTACAGGGATGTTCCTTGGTACCTTTAGCCACTGCTGTACAGCAACTCTTGATTAATATCAAGAAGATTGATATCTTGGCCTGCAACTGGTGGGAGACACTACTAATCACCATACAATATGCAAATTATAGCATGAGGGAACTAACTGTTGGAGAGTTAACAACAGATTCTCCATTGAGTTCAATTGTCATGCCCTACAGTTTTGTTTTTTTTCTGTTTGTAATAACCAGATCGAGCCTTCTGTATCTGAACTTGATTAATTAATAACAAAATCTGTGACAATCTTAACTAAAGTGAATACTTTCCCAAGCTAATAGCCTTATAAGGATAGCAACCTATAGATAACCTGTTCTGATTAGCCTTACTTGTAGAGCATACAGGATCATCAACTTTTGGAATAGCCAGCCTCTGATCAGGTGATCCGGACAAAGTTGCCAGCAAAGTGGGTATTCTTTATTCATTCAAGCTAAAAACCAACCTTTTGGAACCACTTGAGAAGGCCTGTTTACTTATAAGAGTGAATCTCCCTCTTCCACAATGGTTCTAATAAGTACAGCTTGCCTTCCTTTGAGTTCCCTGTTATGAATTAATGGAAAAACTAATACTTACGGCCATGCCAAAATTACTAAAAAAAAATCCTCTTAAGTTCTTATTCTCATCACATGTATAGAGGGCATATATCCCTAAGACGAGATTGTTATTGTTTATTTTCAGTGAATGCCTAGGCCACAATAATTTTGCACCAACCATACATGTAACAGATTTTCAGCTTTAGCCAGGTCACTATTATGGATTGTTAAATGGCATTTCAACAATCCTGAAATCTCTGTTCACTTTCTTATTTGTGAAAATATATTTTCTGTAGTTAATTTTTTAAGTCACGTAAGGTAGTATTTGTTTCGTCCTAAAAATGATATAAATTGTATGATTAAGCTGAAAACAGTAGTATATTTTATGAACCCTTTCATTGTGTAAGTTTTAATCAAATCTTTTCCAAAACAAAATTCATATATATATGTACACCCATCATTTATTTTTTACACCTGTATGCTCTGTTTTTCTTTTGTGAGTATGTTTTCATATTTAGTTTATCATATTTATGCTTTTTAGAAGCTTTCTTGTAACTTATATTCTGTCCAAGACATTCTTTTGCATCAAGAGCGTAAATACGAGCTCTAACTAACAGAGATGGGTTTATTTCTGTGAGAAGAAGCAAAATGTTAATTTTTGATCCTATAAAAACTTGGCTGGTTTCATGCAGATGTTGTGGTTCAACATCTAATAATAAGTGCCTACCAGTTGTCCCAAGACCTCCAGCTTCTTCTAAAACAAATGCTAGTGGTATCATCTCATACACCAAGTAATGCTGTAAAAATGAAAAATTTGATTAATGAACTCTGAAAAATTATAATCATTCATGTTTATTATGGAAATCTTACACACCGAATAAATAGTTCACTCTTGGATTACATTTTATCACTCTCTCACAGTTGTCCCTATGCCTTCTTCTTAGAACTGTATATATTTTCTAACCAACCATCATAAGTAGGAGATAGTTACAAGATTAATAAAGCCTTATTTATAATGTATCCAACCTGTGGATACCTATCTCTAATCTTTACCTACAGACTTCAGATGAATCTCTGTACTATGACTATAGTCATCTGAAATGTGAATTAGGTGAGATTATATTCCTCCTAAATGCATAGAACTAAAAGGGACCTGTGTGTTGGGTCCCTTAAGGTTTTAGCTTTTCAGAACCTGAGACTTCTTACTATGGCTTATCAATGAAGATATCCAAATACTATGGAAATGGATGAATGGGACCGTCTGTGCTAATCTTTACCAATGATTTTAGCTGTGTAGAACCTGAGAGCGAAAATTTTTCTACTACAGGTCTGTAGTTATAATCAGTGAAATATGTATATCTTCTTTAAATATAACTATCTGGAATGTTAGAAGGGACGGTCTGTAAGTTTTTTTTTTACTTTCAAAAATGAAATGCTGTTATGGTTTATATTTTAAGACAGCCTAAATGATCTCTAGTAGTAAATATGCTTACCGGATTATCTATGTCTGACATTTTGCAATTAGGCCTTAGATATAGTCCTCCCCACTTGAGCATTAGATGGATATCAGCTACTTTTGAGTTGTTGTTTCTGGACATAACAACAAGCTTAGTATCCTAATAAAAAAATCAAAAATTTGTGCATTGTATAAGTGTTTTAAAGCTAAAAATGTATCATTAAATAATAACTTGACTGTCCATCTTGTGACTTCAAAAAATTTGTATAAATTCGATTTTTGGCTTTAAGTCGGAAATTTTTATATTTTATCCAGCTTCCTATGTCAATTGCCACAGCCAAATCGCTAGAAATGGTAGGAGAGGATAATACAGTTCTTTGACAAAGTTTATCTCCGAAATAAATATAAATGAAATTTTACTATTTGATTGAGGCGTTCTAAAGTAACACTAACCAACTTTATTTAGTGATTGAAGACGGAAAATTCGGAAAGGTGCAAATCTAAATAACGTTTTAGGGCAGTAAAATGTTCCCTAAACACAATTCTTTCATTGCATTTATCCCATAAAATAAAAATTTACGAAGATATATATACAATCCCCACTCTTAAGTATGGAGTCTTCAGACCAGTTTTTGCTTGATTGAATCACGAGCGGGCAGATAAACCAACAACATATTCGATTTTGATACCATTGTTCTTAGAATGATCTGAAACTAGAAAAAAAATTACCTCCTCGAATTGAAATTGGAAAATTGGCAAACCTTGCAGTTTTATTTACTAGATTATTATTTATTATTTTTATTTAAATGTACTCTAGCATTTGTGGAAAACTAGCGTGTTATGCATTGTTGAAATAGAAATGGCTGCCCATGGGAGTATAAAGATTGGAGTAGCTTATGCAGGAAATCACCCATCATATAACACACAAATGTCCAATCAATCAATTTCCAGAGTAACAATTAGACGAATTTATGTGTAGAGTACCAGTTGGTTTTGAATTGATCAATAATAGTGGATTATCTTCGAAATATATACATTGGATTAGCATTAAATGGCCCCTTTATTGCCATCAAGTTGTCATATTAAGCATGAAATATAGAATGGCTATTGAAGAACTTGTTGTAGATCATGGGGTGAAATAAATCTGATTTCCTGTCAAAATATAATGATTGCATTGTATTCGCATCCAGAGAAAAAAAAAATCGATAAACGTTTGTTCAGGAACTCGTAATAATATAGATATGTGCAACAATGTGGTACATAAGAATGTATGGGGTGGTCGAAGTTGAATTAGCTAACTGTGTTATGCAGCATTGTGAGTTGAAAAAAATAGCTTCCCGTGGAAATGTAACTAAGATAATACAATAATTTTTCTGCTAAAAGCAATATTATCGAAGGTAATGACGAACTTGAGTTTTTACTTCCTAATAAACCTGCACGCCTGTCAATACCTGAGTTCATAAGACATGAGACAATGGCTAGGATGCGCAGTAGCAAAGAAGGCTATTGCGCATGCTCCCGTTATCAGTCTGTTAACGACTCTCGTGAGCTACGGATATGTATCGGGCGTCCTGAAAACATTAGCCCTCAGTGTGTATGTAGTGTAGCTTGAAGCTAAAATCTAACCCTATCTTGGTTATGTAGGAAGAAATGTCGATATAAATCCCTGCAAGGTCTTGCAGCCTCAAGCTAATACGTTGCAACAATTATTTTTGTTTTTAAAAAAAGAAATCGGTTTTCGATACTTGAATTTTAATATCGAAATACCGATATATCGGGGGGGGGGATATCAAGTATTATTTAGAAATTTTTTGGGGGAAATATTGATATTTTTTCACCATCCCTAGTGTACCTGTCAATAAGTCGCCATTTAAATTTAAATTGACAGTGATAGTGACATACATTCAAGCGGCGATGATAATGATGAGCCCTTAAGCGGCATTGAGGAGATGGCGTTGTCATTTGACCAATTTTAAAGCAATTATATATAAGTTAACTTGTTATATTTTATTTAACTTCTATTAATTTAGATGGTAAATAAGTTTTTTGATATTTTTTGAAAATTAATTTTGGTAAGAAAATTATCTGTAGGTTTTTAAAAAGGTATTTGTATTAAGTATCACAAATCATTGTGTAATTTATAAAAAAAAAATGATCTTTACATTTTTAAAAATATATCTTTAAGTATTAAAAATAATTATCTGTAAGCTTATAAATTATCTTTAAGTTTCTAAACAAATATCCATAAGTTTTAAGTATAAATAATTTTCTGCAAGTTTAAAAAAAAATTTAAATAATAATGTCAAAATATTATTTATGTAAACTATGCAAGTATATGCAATTCCACTAACTTGCTATTATCACTAATCAATAATAAATTACGTTTTTTGTGCATTAAATAAATTATTATTTTATTTTTTTATTCATGTTTGATTTTTAATAATGTTTAATCAATGCTGCTTCTCATTTTCTGCACTATATTTTTATATAAAATAGGAAAAGTAGAACATATACTAGAGAAAGGTTAGACTGCAGGTACTCAGTATCGATACTTAAAGGACTGGAGCAAGTGTACGGCATGCTGGCAAATATGTTCAGCTTAATAAGTCCTCTCATCCCCACCAAGCCTACCATCCATCCCCACCCCCATGCGCGGATTGTCTCATGTCTCATGAACTCAACTATACCAAAGCATAAAATAGTCCCCATTGGGAATGTTCTTGACCTTGATCCGTATACACAACTCCAGAGAATCTAAGAAATTCTTTTTAGCGACCTAAAGCCAGAAGTCAAAATTTTGAAATACATTAAACTAATTTACGTTTAAAGGCCGAAAAATGTATTCTAAATAAAATTTATTCTTTAAATTCCCCCCCCCCCCCGATAAAATCAGTATTAACGCAGATATTGACGTATATATGTTTTGACATCCATGTGAATTCCCTCTCCTGAGTGTGGTAGTAAAGTACAAAACATCCGTCACGCAGGGGCTGCGTAAACTAAGCAGATTTCCCACGTAAAGTTATACAATAGAGAAATCTCCATACGAACAGTTACGGAAACGGCCGAACTAGCTTTGGGCGGAAGGAATAGAAGCGTCCATAACTCGTCCGCTACACTTAATAAAAATGCAAATATCTCGGTTAATATTCAAGATATAGAATAAATGTGTATAACAATATTTATAGTAAATTTAATTTGCAATAAGATTGGTTCTATACAATTTTTCGATCAAACATATAGTAACGGAGATATTTCTAAATTCCCCTCCTCTAAACCCCCCCCCCTCCCACTGGTCCGATTTCAGTCGTTAACGAACTTGATCTTTCTTTTTACATAAAATGATTAAATACCGAGTTTGGTAACCATTAATCAAAAATTGCGATCGCTAGAGCGGTAACATATATATATAGTTTCGAACGGACCTCATTTTCGGCATCTCCTAGGTAGGATCGATGGACATTTGAAGAAAAATTTCGAAAATCGTGTCATGAGTACGACCTCAATAGCTGATTTCCCTTAAGGGAAATTTGCTAAAAGCGTATGTTAACAGTACTTATTCTCTCAATACGTTTACAAAAAAGTTCCCAATTTTATACAAGTGTTTTTATGGGACATGATTAAAGTCTATTTGGCGCCTGGGAGTTGAAAGTCAACACTTCGGAACCCATAAATTCAAATAACGTTTTCGGACTACCATTCTGAACACTATTTGTTCTTTTCTTGTTTTCTCGGTAAAACCAATAGTAATGGAGATATTCGAATATACATATATTTTGATATGAAAGTAAACCCTCTCCTCATAGTTGAAAATTAAAATTGTCATATTGCCTATGTTGTACATTGTGTAATTGGCCGTCAAATATAAAAGTCCATAGAAATCTGGAGTGATTGAGTGACAAACGGACGAAAGGACAGACTTTTTGATTTTCAATTTTGATGGCATTGTCCTTAGAATGAAAATAGTTTATCCTAGCTGAATTTATGTAGAAAGTCAGACATACCTTAAAGTTTTATTTATATAGATTAGCGTACCATTACAAGACGTGGTAAATGTGCTTAGCTTATTCGGTACCTAAGTGATGTACTTTTTTTTTTACACACTTTATTCTTATTCTATTGCTTACAAGCGTTGGAGTCTCTTTTTATATTTAAAAGGCTTCTTCTGTTATTAAAATTACTTACACCTGGTGGATTTTTTAGGCAATTAAGCCAATCCAGAAACCAGTCTTCATATAGAACACTTCTTCCTTCATTGAGTGAATATACTGGCCCACTACATGGCATTTTTACATTAGGATGTATTAAAATAAATTCTCCACTGCCCTAAAAATATTGCAGTCTGACATTATTTCTAAACCTAAGTTAATTATGTAAATAGAAATAGGAGTAGGGAAAAAAAAAATTATTAGCATTTTAATCGCGTATTTTTGGTATTCAGAATTCAATGGAGTTATCCATTTTGGTCTCCCCAGAATCCGAAGAAATACCAATGTCTCCGTCAATATTCGAGCTTTAGAAAACATGCGTCTAGAAAATTAAAAATCCAACAACCTTGGGTCAAAAAAAATTTTTTGGTCCGGACAGAGTACCCAAGATCTTTGGAGATAAGACCTATTTCAGGCTTTAGGTACCTAATATAAATTTCACTTTTCCATGAAATCGTTAAATGTCGTGAATGGTGTTAATTAAATAAAAATCATTTAGTAAGAACATAAAATCTTAAATAATGACAGCACCAAAAATATTTGCACATACCTCACACAGTAAAAGTTCTATGAAAACGATGTTTGGAATTTAAGCTTGGAATAAAGTGGTTTTTTGGATTTAATGATATAACAGCTTACATAATTTTATAAACACCTTTTATGTAAAACTAAAGATCAAGTTCGTTAATAGTTGATATCAGACCGATGTTAGGAGGAATATGGAAAATTAATTATCAAATATGGTTTTCAACTTACCTTTCTTATGTGAGATACATGTAAATACGTTATGCGATGACGTCACTAAGGTTTTACGTTCTTCATTCGAAAATGTTTATTTGATCTCAAACACAAATTGATTACCATACTCAATATTTAACTGTTTCATTCAACACTAACGATCATATTCGTTAATGGCTAAAATCAGACGGAACAGTGGTGGGGGGGGGGGTGAGAGGGAGGAATTTCAAAAATTTAAAGTATCTCCGTTATTCTGAATTGGGTTGAATAATTTTATACAACTAGTCCGGTTAAACTGTTGATGCTCCTCAATTGTTGTCCGATACATTTCTCGTACTCAAATATTAAGAGAGTTATTTGTCATGCATATTTTCTTCTTTTCAGACATTAGTACGTCTCCACTTCTTGTTTTACTTAGAAATAGAGAATATATGATGAGATGAAATCGCCAGTTTAGTAACCGTTGCGTGGGAAATGTGATTAGCTTTCGCAGCGTGTAGGACTTTTAAAGACCGGTGAGATGGGGATGAGTTTAATGTCTGAACCGATGTTAGGGGTTAAATAAGGAAGTTAAAATTATACATGTCGCTTGAATATTTCACCATTCACTGAATAATATGAAAATGAAAGAGCAATATCTACGTTTAATTTATATGACAGTGGTTGCCAATAAGAGTTGTATTCCTAGCTTATTGCGTCCATCATAATAAACCAACGTCTTTTCATTCGCCCCAATCCAATATAATCACTTTTAATTTTAAAAGTTTCGACCCATAGTGACATTAGATTTACTCACTGTCTGTAGAGTGAAACCATGAGTTCCCCTTCCGCGAAGAGCTATGTACAAAACTGTTGATGAACCATACAGCGCGTAGCCTGCGCACAACAAGTTACTACCCTTCTGCAGAACTTGTTCCTTTTTTTTTCTGCCCTGAACCATTCTAAAAAAGAAATTAAAGCTGTTTGTTAGACGTAGTTATGTAGAATTGAATAAACAATATAATATAATGATAAAATAAAACTCATCTTTTGGTAGGTATTTATTTTTAGTTCAAAAGAACTTAAAATTTCTATTAACACAGGTACATCAGATTCGCATATTCCATCTTAGATTAATATAAATATTTTTAGTATAAAACTAATTGGTTTTATGAAATTTTAAATAACCTTTTACTTACTTTTTTATGTTTTTCTTTCTTTCTACATACTTTTGTTCAATTTAGTTACTAATTACATCCATGAAAAAGAGGTCACGTTTAACTCATTATTACACAGCGAGATGCCAAGAACCCAACCTCATCTTCAGTGCCGTCTATATATCCCATTCAGTCCTGACTCTTTATGGTCTTCTACATAATTAAGAAGGTTCTTTCCTACTTCATCGTGGTCTACTATAGGCCTTGCTATTTTTTTTCAACCGCGATGTGTACAGTGACCTCACCAGCATGGAGATTTAAGTAATTACTATTTATTTGCATTTAATTTCAGTAACACGCCGAACAATATCGAAGAAATTAAAGATTTATTACTTCAAACTACATTATTAGCAGATTTTCCTTAAGGGAAATTAGCTCTTGAGGTTATGCTCATACTTTTTTCGAAACATTTCTTCAAATGCCCAGCGATTCAAAATTATATATAAAATTAATTTTTCTTCAATGCCCATTTACTATATGAGATACATGAAAATATGTTGTATGTTCTCATCACTTATGATTTTTACGCTCATGAATCGATAATGTTTATTTGATTTGTACCATACTCGTGATTTAACCGTTTCATTTAACTCTGAAGCTCATATTTGTTAATGGCTGAAATCAGACCAAGAATGGGGGAGGGGTTGAGGAGGAAATCCGATGAGCCAGATTGAATAAGGTTATAGAACCAATCTTTTTAAATTTTTAATTTTCTACAATTGTTGAGTACACCTTTTTTTAATCTCGAACATTAAGCGATTTATTATATTTTTATGTTATCAGCCTTCAATGCACCTCCAATTATAACCGTCTAATTTTTTGTCTGGGTCACTAAAAATCTCATTTCGAGTCTAAATTTCAATTACTGTGTACCTAGGGTTCCTGCTACTGGAGAAATACAGAATTGATGAGGAGATTTGATAACTACTGTGTATTCTAGTACCCCGAAATCTGGTTAACTTACGCAGCCCTGAGTGACGGACTTTTTGAAGTAAAATAAATAAAATAAAATGTCATTCTATGAAATAACAGGACGCACTAGTAGCCGTTTTGATGTGTTAATTGTTAACAAGGAGGAAACAAGTATTTTCGTAAACGCCTCCAAAAATCTTTGCTCGACGCGATCTTTGCTGTGTTTTAGTTGCATAATAGATCAAAGATAGATATTTCTTGTCATGTAGCTACTCAAGTGCATCATGGTGCTCGGAGAGCAACGAGAAACCGGATAGAAGTTCAACTTCAATGCATAATTGCTGCAGAACTGAATGAAATCTGGTCTACAAACCCCAGGTCTTGAAATGGGCACCCATTTATAAAGGCATGGTGTTAAATCCTCTACCAGTAGGAGATGGAGTTTAGATGAGAGGAAAATGAAAATCATCTCCATTACTTTGAAATAGTTCGAAAAACATTATTTGTTCTAAAGTTGTTGTTCTGTACATTATTTACCCAACTAGAATATTAACCTGTCTATTAGTATTTTTTTTAGTTTTCAGCTATTACTTCTCTCATCTTTACCAATAAACTCTCTTGTCCAGCTTTAATTACAAGTTCTGTTTACATATTATGCTACTTATTACGGGGGAAATTACACGTGGAATAACATCTTAAGTGTGACTTTACGCATGCTGGAAATCTGCTTAGTTTACGCAGCACCTTCGTGACGGACTTTTGTTTTTTAACAAGAGGCAAATCTGTAGATGAGAATATAGTTTTGATAGTTGTTTCTTGTGCTTAATATAGTGTTTTCTCTTTACTCACGGATATATGCCAAACACTGATCCCATGCAGCCAGTAGATGTCATCCTCACAGCTCCATCAACTGCTGATACTACTACCGCATAGTTTCCTTTTTGAGCAACCTGAAAATAATATTGATATAACCCAACAATTATTTCTATAATTATAGTCTTTTATACACCGCACAGGGGGCACTCAATGATGGGTGGAAGATTACTGGTGTCGTGGGGGAAATCTATTTCATGAATTTAAGTTTCAATCGGTAAAATTCAGACATCAATTCTCATTTATGGTGCTTTTAAGGAGCAGCATTAACTAGCTCCAGCGGTCGCAATTTTTGTGTTATCGTTACCAAACTCTATATATAGTCGTGTTATATATAAAAAAAGATCAACTTCGTGTACGGCTGGAATCGAACCAGTAGGAGGGGGGGGGATTAGAAGGGGAGAATTATGAAAGTTCGAAATATCTCTGTTATTATACGTCGGATCGGAAAATTATATAGAACCAATGTTATTGTACATTTACTTGCCTATAAATGTTGTTATTCAATGTAATGATTATTAACCGAGATACTTGCATTTATTTAGTATTCGGCCTTCAATAAATCCCCACTCCTACACTTGTCATATTAACAATAAGCTGTTATATTATGTGGCACTTTATTTGAAGCCTGAATACCAAATATTGTTTTCATTGAACTTTTACGTCTTAAATACGGGACTCACGTGGGAAGTATGCTTAGTTTACGCAGTCCCTGCGTAACGGACTTTTTTTTATGTTACATTAAGATCAAGATCGTTAATGTCTGAAATCGGGCGAGTGGGAGGGGGTCATTTTGAAAATTCTAAATATCACCGATATTATGTGTCTGATCAAAAATGGTATAGAGCAAATCTAGATGAATTTTTAATTTTCTATAAATGTACAACACATTATTCCCTCTATCTTGAAAATTAAGCGAGATATTTGCAATTTTTAATGTTCAACCTTCAGTAAACTCCCAATTTTAGTAATCATACGTTATCAATAAGCCAATATATCATGAAACCTCTTATTCCAAGCTGAAATACCAAATATTGTTGTTAAAGTACTATTATTATGTGAGGTACGTTCAAATATATTGCGCCAATCAAATGACGCCATCAATTAAGTTTTTACAGCTAAAAATGTTTATTTCATCTATACCATAGTCCTTATTAGAAAATATAAACTACAAATTGAAAATTATAAATATCTTTTATTAGTAGTCGGATAAAAAAATGTTGTGAACCTATCTTGTTCTAAATTTAACTTCCTATAAATGTTCAATATTGTTTTTGTGTGCAATATTAAGCGAGCTATTTGTATTTTTTATTCTTAGCCGTTCATAAACACCAAATTCAACTCATCTCACGTTAGCAATAAGGTAATACATCATGACATCTTTATTCTAAGCTTAAATACCAAATATTGTTTTCAACAGATCTTTTTCAGATGAGATACATGTAAATATATCATGTGACGCCATCAAATAAGGTTTGACGTTCTTTACTGGGGTTCATTTGATGAATACCATGGTCGATTTAACAGTTTCATGCAACTCTTTAATGGCTGAAATCGAACCTGGATAAGCGGGAAGGTTCAGTTATAATGATTCGAATCAAAATATTTTATAGAGTCAATCTTGATAAATATTTAATTCTCTGCAATTGTCGTATAAAACGATTTATTCGTAATTCGTATATTAAGCGAGTTATTTGTATTTTCTTGTTTTCAGACTTTAGTAAATCTTCACTAATGTTCACCGAGGTTTTGCTTAGAAATAGAGAATAAAAGGTGAGATGAGATCGCTTGCGCTGTAATAGCAGCACGTGGAAATTGTATGCTTAGTTTACGCAGCCCCGTGGCGGACTATTTCACTTAAGTTTGCTTTATTTACATAAGTATTTATTAATCGTAAAACGGTATGAAAAACTGTAGTCAGTAGGCAATTAGTGAGGTGAACATGGCCGACGGATGTGAAAGTATATATTTTCAGATCACTTGGTAGTATTTAGTTACATTTCCAGATCTGGGAGAGTCATGTTTTATAGTATGGCTGAATGCAACTCCGGGGCAAGAAAACGACATAACTCCAGAAAGTAAATAAATCGAGGAATGCTCAGCATAGACGTGTCATGGGTACTTTTCCCAAATGAGCAAAGGGAATTCATATAAATTGTCAAATAACAATGCTTGCTCCCTCTTGGTTGGGTTAGATAACTTCTAGGAAAACCGTCTTGAATAGGTTGTTTTATAAAGTATAAAAAAAAAATAAAAAATATACCGTTACTGGTTCCTTATAAAGTCTACTGCCTATAACACTAGCAGAACCAGATTTTTTAATCTGACTATTAAATACACGGGACAGGCAGATTTCACATTTCTTTGGTTTCTTCCAGTCTGGGTAGTTTTTGAATCCTAAGGCCTCCCTAAAAAGCAAACGCCACTTTTATCAATAGATACTACATATGTATTTGGTCATTTGTTTTTCATATTTAAAATATGCGGCTAAGGTAAGTTAGGTACACCTTTGGCCAAACCTTTTTGCAGATTTCTCTCAAGGAAAAATCAGCCATTGAGGTTGTACTCATGACGCGACGTTCGAAAAATTTCCTCAAATGGCGATACCATGGAAATCATTGTTGACCAAATAATGGTGGCATTTTTATAATAACGCTTCAGTGTGTACAATTGTTCTACCCGTCTGGGCGTATTGTTTTCCGTAACGGCCAGGTAGAGGACTTATAGAATTGAAATTTTAGTTTTGAAGAATAACTGAAAATGAGTTCCCAATCAATCCCTCTCAACTGTGGCGGCACACGTTGAATTATTCAAATCATAATAATGGACAGCATTTATTATAATCAATCAACTTTAATCTATATATTTATATTTTCTATCAAAATCATTCCGAGCACACATCGTATAAGCATAGTTACATACACTACATTATACATGTAATAGTAAATGTGAGTTGAAAGTAAATCCAATAATGTCACTATTTCACAGGAAATAAGTAAATATTTAACTTTGTTAGCCTCCCTACAACTTCGTCTCCCGCTTGAGCGTTATCAACCCTGTTTTCCTAAAATTATTTATTCAAAACATTAAACGCTTCCAATGTTTTAATAGTATATATACCTGCTGGACATAAACAACAGTAGTACCCTAAAAATAATCTAATTTAGATTCAAAAAGCGAGGTTTTATAGTTACGATAGTGCAAAGTTATTTCATTGAAGTCATAGAACAGGGGGAAATAAGATAATATATACCAGAATTAAAGATTTTGATTCCCCACAACTTGTGCAAATTCAGCATGAGTTTGTTTCAATAATGCACTTTAAAAATTAAATAATGGAAATGCTCTTACCTCATACATTTCTTTTCGAAATAAATAACAAATGAGGCGGGTGGAGGGATTTATAACTCCACTAATTCGAATCATATTTAGAACTATTGTATATGTCTAAAAACATAACAGCATTTGTCATAATATGCCTATATTAAAAACACTTTAATGAGTACTAATAAAATTGTTGATTCCGTCTATAGTTGCTCTAAATAACAAAATAAACAACTTCTTAAATGTGCTTCTCTCTACTCATCTAAAAATCATATTAAGTAATTTAAACGTTCAAGTAGACAAGAAACATTTCACTCAAACAGTGGCTGGAACCTTCTCACTGCATAACGATACAGATGATAACGGTAAATCCCTATGGCAATTTGTTGAAGCAAACCATATATTAATAAAAAGTACTTGCTTCCCACACAAAAAGATACTGACGATAAAGTGCTTTATGACGTAACAGCTTAAAGTTAATCTGACATGAGTAGGAGTGGGGGTTTACTGAAGGCCGAAAACTGAAAAATGTAGATATCTCATAAAATAATAATCAAGATAGTGAAAAAACGTGCATAACAACATTTAAGGAACCTTACATTTGCAATAAGACTTTCTGTTTTCAATCCGATGGCTAATAACAGAGATGTCTCCCCCTATAACCCCCCCCCCCACTGGTCTGGTTTTAGCCGTTAACGAATATATATATATATATATATATATATATATATATATATATATACACATGCATATTCATTTACTGTTGGACCCTTCAGATATTTCAATTTTAGATTGAACCATAACAGGTGAAAGACTCTCTCCAGTTTATAAAATCCTTTGTATTGTCATTCATATATTTCCTTTACGCGTTTTGAGCTTAATTTCTCCTTCACAAGGGGTTTTAACTTTATGCTATATAACTTAATGTTCTCAAAAACTGTGTTATTTCGTATAAACCACGAGCCTCGTTGTTTAGCGTAACCGTAGGGGTATATATGAATAAAAATATAAAGTTTTTTATGAACTGGAGGGGGAGTATTATTCACCTTTTTGATCCAAAATGGTTCAACCTTAAATTGAAATTTCTGAAGGGTCCACCAGCAGAAGAATATATATATATATATATATTTTATTTTTTTTGAAGACTATTTATACCAATGTTTTTTCCAACGTTAATGAATATAAAGTAATCTATTTTATACCTGCCTATAATCTCTATTCTTAGCACAATTGACATATTGTAATTCTGTGGGATAAACATATATACTTACGCGCACACACACGCACGCACGCGCGCACGCACACACACACACACACACACACGCACACAACACACACAAACACATATATATTTCATGCTTGGGTTATAAGAAAGCTTTATACCGACTGGCTACCTACTACTATGAACTTCAACATAACAAGAAAAATCATAAAAAACGTGAAATAAACCTTAGAATAATTTATTTAAATTACATAGGCTTAAACTAAGTTCTCCATTTTTAGGACATAGAAGACTAGCCATACGTGATGTCATAAGTTGCATTTGGCGATTCTGAAGAGTCCGCTTTGCTAAATGGTGATGGTGAAGAGCTTTAGAAGCTTTCTTTTTAAGGTCTTACTAGCGTAATAGATTTTTTTAAAAAAATGTTGAATTCTCTTAGAAAGTTTAGGATGTATGTAAATAGAATAGTTTATAGTTTATCCAGTTTAACTTTCTTCTTTATTAAATCGAATTTAATATCTGTGATCTAGATAGTTTTCCCCCCAAGAACGGAGAGGTGGGAGGTACATCACGATATTCTCTCGTGGCTAAGCCTCTGGTTATAAACGACGAATACAATGTATTTTGGCACTTACAGTTCCGCCCCAGACTTTCTTCTCAACGTAGCAGATGTAATTTTAACAGCTGCTGCAATGTCTAAAAGCAGTACTAAGAGATCTCCTCTTCTAATTGTAGTCATTAAGAAACTTGATAAAGGAACAGGATGAGTTTTTACTTTCCGTTTATGTTCCAAGGAGGAACGAAACAACTGCTCTCCTTTTGGGCAAGCGTGGGTCTTATAGTATTCTATCTCTTCCATGAGTCTACGATTTTCCAAATCGTATTTTTGAATTGTATTTCTAACCTCTGTATGTTGTTTTTAACTGCTGTATTAACTGAAACAACTAAGATATTTAATGTAAATAAATAACATGTGTAGAGCCTTTAGGGCATATGGGCTGTTTGGTCTTTTATTATTATAATTAATTAACGTCCACGTTTTGGTACTATGTCTAATTGGGACGGGTTATTTACAGGGTACCACCCATTTCTAACCAGCGTGAGACTAAGGATTTTATTTAAAAAGTTCGTCATAAAATAAATTTTATGGGAGGGAGAGAGGGAGAGAGGGAGAGGGAGAGGGAGAGGGAGAGAGAGAGAGAGAGAGAGAGAGAGAGAGAGAGAGAGAGAGAGAGAGGGAGAGAGGGAGAGAGGGAGGGAGAGAGGGAGGAGGAGAGAGAGGAGGAGAGAGAGAAGAGAGAGAGAGAGAGGGGAGAGGAGAGAGAGAGAGGAGGGGAGAGAGGGAGAGGAGAGAGGGAGAGAGGGAGAGGGAGAGGAGAGGAGAGGGAGAGGGAGAGGAGAGGTGAGAGGGGGAGAGGGAGAGGAGAGGGAGAGGGAGAGGGGGAGAGAGAGGGGAGAGGAGAGGAGAGAGGAGAGGAGAGGAGAGGAGAGAGAGGGAGAGGGAGAGGGAGAGAGAGAGGAGAGGGAGAGGAGAGGAGAGAGAGAGAGAGAGAGAGAGAGAGAGAGAGAGAGAGAGAGAGAGAGAGAGAGAGAGAGAGAGAGAGAGAGAGAGAGAGAGAGAGAGGGGGAGAGAGAGAGAGAGGGCGGGAGAGAGAGAGGGGGAGAGGGAGAGAGAGAGGGGGAGGGGGAGGGGGAGAGAGAGAGAGAGAGGGGGAGGGGGGAGGGGGGGAGGGGGAGGGGGAGGGGGAGAGAGAGAGGGAGAGGGAGAGAGAGAGAGGGAGAGGGAGAGAGAGAGGGAGAGGAGAGAGAGAGAGAAGAGGAGAGAGGAGAGAGAGAGAGAAGAGAGAGGAGAGAGAGAGAGAGAGAGAGAGAGAGAGAGAGAGAGAGAGAGAGAGAGAGAGAGAGAGAGAGAGAGAGAGAGAGAGAGAGAGAGAGAGAGGGAAGGGAGATGGAGAGGGCTATGGGGAGGGGGAGGGAGTGGGAGATAAATAAAAAAAAAAGGCCGTCACGCAGGGGCTGCGTAAACTAAGCAGATTTCCCATGTGAAGTTTTACAATAGAGAAATCTGCATACTGGTAACACAATACCACCGTGATTAAATAAAAACGGTAATGAGAAATCTTTCAGTTACTTAAAATAAATTCCCAACTGAAACGGCTTTTGAATTGTAAGAATAATTTATATTTTAATAACTCAAATTTTAGTAGTCCAAGAACTAAAGAAGGGGGGGGGCGGATGAACAGAACGTATTTGCATAAATCTCACAAAGTAAGGAAGGTAAGGTAAGGTTAGAAACGACAGGTAAGGTTAGAAGAAGCTTCCACCTGAGCCGAGAAATGACGAAAATGGCCGACTTAATCCGAACTATACCCGACCACAACTTCATAAAAATTCAAATATCTCGGTTAATATTCAAGATAGAGAATAAATGTATATAGCAATATTTATAGTAAATTTAATTTGCAATAAGATTGAGTCTATACAATTTTTCGATCCGATGCGTAATAACGGAGATATTTTGAATTTTCGAAAATCCCCCCTCTAAACCACCCCTCCCTCTGGTCCGATTTCAGCCATTAACGAACTTGATCTGTCTTTTTACATAAAACGGTTAAATATCGAGTTTCGTTACGATCAAACAAAAATTGCGACCGCTAGAGTGTTAACAGAAAATATATATATATATATATATATATATATATATATATATATAATTTTGAACGGACCTCATTTTCGTCATCTCCGGACTTAAGGCAACAAAATATCTTAGTTTACTTGAACAATTAATAAGGGTGTCACAGAAAGCAGATCTGTTAGCCACTACAAGAATATTCGTAAATTTCTTAATTGCCATTAAAAAATAATAAAAAACAAAGACTTATACTAGTGAGATACGACCACCGCTATAATTAAATCCAGGGACGTGCAAGTTAAAAAATATAAAAAATAATAATAATAATCCAATGAAAAACAATAACAAGAATTAGCTATTGAGCTTAAAGAAGAACACAAGCTGAAGTCTGCCTTAGTTACTGCTAAAAGAAAGTAATAGTGCTCTTAAATCCTACACTCAATCAACGAATTCGAAAGGTCTGCCTGACTAACTGAGGTGATGTTACATTATTAGAACTAGCTATAACAACGTGTTGTAATAGTATTAAGGGCATATAGATGATGAAATACGACCTGGTGTAAAACAATATTCAGTCAGTAACCTCTCAAGTTTTAAATCCCCTATAATAGGATTAAGAAAAGCTTAAATCCGTTCGCTCCACAACGCTTTACTGATGAAAGTTCTATGAGTAAACTTCTGTTAACGAATATTGCTGAGGAAAAACTAAAACCATTTACCTTAATTTTATTCTCAAAAGTCCGTCACGCAGGGGCTGCGTAAACTAAGCAGATTTCCCACGTGAAGTTTTACATTAGAGAAACCTGCATACTGGTAACACAATGCCACCGTGATTAAATACAAACGGTAATGAGAAATCTTTCAGTTAATTAAAATAAATTCCCAACTGAAACAGCTTCTGAATTATAAGAATAATTTATATTTTAATAACTCAAATTTTAGTAGTCCAAGAACTAAAGAAGAGGAGCAGAACGTATTTGCAT
Source organism: Riptortus pedestris (assembly GCA_019009955.1). Taxonomy (NCBI): domain Eukaryota; kingdom Metazoa; phylum Arthropoda; class Insecta; order Hemiptera; family Alydidae; genus Riptortus; species Riptortus pedestris. The sequence continues at coordinate 103,409,205 of CM032228.1, read as the reverse complement.
AAATCTCACAAAGTAACGAAGGTAAGGTAAGGTTAGAAGAAGCTTCCACCTGAGCCGAGTACTGGCGGAATGGCCGATCTAATCCGAACTATACGCGACCACAAACTTCATAAAAAGGCAAATATCTCGGTTAATATTGAAGATAGAGAATACATGTATATAACAATATTTATAGTACATTTAATTTGCAATAAGATTGATTCTGTACAATTTTTCGATCCGACGTATAGTAACAGAGATATTTTGAATTTTCGAAAATCCTCCCCTCTAAACCCCCCTCCCACTGGTCCGATTTCAGCCGTTAACGAACTTGATCTTTCTTTTTACATAAAACGACTAAATATCGAGTTTGGTACCGATCAAACAAAAATTGCGACCGCTAGAGCGGTAACAGACAAATATATAGATAGATAGATAGATCTATATATATATATATATATATACAGTTTTGAACGGACTTCATTTTCGTCCTCTACTAGGCAGGATCGATGGACATTTGAAGAAAAATGTCGAAAATTCCGTCATGAGTACAACCTCAATAGCTGATTTCCCTTAAGGGAAATCTGCTAAAAAAGTCTTAGTGCTTAGATGCCAGGTTATTAGATTGCTTAGAAGATGCAATGTAGGTTGCATCAATGCTCGTTAGTAGATTGTAAAAATGGAAGGAATCAGTTAATAATACATATTAACTCTAGTGGCCAAAGCTTTCCCAATATAGTACCGCCATTACTGCTCAGTAGGTAATGTGTTATTTATTTACGTTCACTTGTGCTGGTTCGGCTATTCGGAACGGTTTGTCTACGGGTTACCACCCTTTTCTAGCCAGGGTGGGACTAAGGATTTTATTTAATGAGTTTGTCACTAAATAAATTCCTAATGCCTAGGTGAATTTAACACGCCACTCAAGGTTTAATCATGTGAGATTTTGAGATGTTTATACCTATCATATACATCTCTGGACCTTACAAATGTTCTGACCTTTTTACTATTTTTTCTTTTTGCCAATACATATGTCTTACAGCCATAATTTAGGACAGGAAGGATTGTGGTTGGCCATAATTTCCTTTTCAGGCCACATTTCCACTTGGCTTATATACAATTCTTTATTTTTAAACATTGCTTTCCAGGCCAAATTGCATCTTCTCCAAATTCTCTCCATTAGCGTTCATTTCTCACCATATGCCCCAAGTAGACTATTTTATGTGCATTTTTTATGGTTTTCTCCTCAACATGTAAGTCTTCGTTTCTCTGGGTGTCCAGAATCCTACATTTCACGGTTTACTTTTAGTCCTATATTTGCTCCCTTGTCAATTATTTGGATCCACCAGACTTTAACTACCTCATTGTAATTTGGTCTGGGTTTGTGTTATTCGTTCATTGAAACTTTCTATTGCATATTCTTCCTCTTCTTTTAGAATAAAATTTCTTGATAGATTTCAATTTCCTCTTGACCTTCTTCCCCTTTCTCCAGAACCACTTCAGGTCCATTTTTTTATTTACAAGTGTCAATATATTGCTCCTGTTATTTTCTTATCTCATTAGCATTCAGTCCACGAATTATTACATTATTATGTCTCAACGTAATTTCACGAAAATTTTCTTGTTCCTGTATAAATTCCTGGGTATTAATTATCATTCTCCTTCTGTTGTTTCTCTTCAATTAGTGACAGACTTCATCCATTTTCACTAATTTTTCTTCTATTCTCCCTAATTTGTCTCCCATGTTCGATATTTTACTCTACGTCTATTCTAGTTTTTAAAGTTTAGAAAGTATTTCGTTTAGTTTCTCGTCCAATATGATATCTATAGGGTTTGTACATAAGGAGGTTTTAATTATTATTATTTATTAACGTTTTCTCTTTGCTACTAAGGCTAATTGAGAAATATTATTTATTAATGTTGCTTTGGTTTCAATATGCAAACCTTCTGTTCTCCACAACTGTTATATCCAACCTGTTTGATTTCTTTCTTCCAATTAAGGAAAATCAGCTAGTGAGGTCGAACCATGGCGCGATTTTCGAAAAATATCTTCAAATGTCCATCAATTCTATCCAGGAGATGTCAAAAATGAGGCTCATTAAAAATTATATATATATATATATATATATATATATATATATGTATATATGTATATGCCTGTTAACGTTCTAGCGGTCGTAATTTTTGTTTGATCATTACCAAACTCGATATTTACTCGTTTTATGCAAAAAGAAAATTCAAGTTCGTTAATGGCTGAAATCGAACCAGTGGGAGAGCTGGGATTTTCGAAAATTCGAAATATCTCTGTTACTACACGTCGGACAAAAACCTGTATTGAACTAATTTTATGGAAAATTAAATTTACTATAAATATTGATATATACATTTATTCTATAACTTGAATATTAACCTAGATATTTGCATTTTTATTAATTGTGTAGGGATGACGAATGAGATGAGATCGGCTATTGTCGGTTCTGTTCGCGAGATTCCGCCGAAAATTAAATCGGCCGTTTCCGTGAATGTTCGGCTCCCGTGAAATTGGTTTAGAGACTAGTGTAAGCTTTTACTTTGTGTGATGTATGAAAATGCGTTCTGTTATTCCTCCCCCCCCCCTCCCTTCTTTAGTTCTTGGTAACTACTAAAATTTGAGTTATCGCTTCCTACCAGTTATGATGACAATTTTCGAAAACTTTCTTCAAATGTTCTTACAACCTTCGTAGTTAGTAGGACGAAAATGAGGTCCATGCAAGGTGCGCACGCGCGCGCTCCCACACACACATATATGTAAATATTTGTGTTATTTCCATAGTGGTCGCAATTTGTTTAGTTGTCACCTGATATTTACATGTTTCATGTAAATCAATAGATCTAGTTCGTTCGTGATTGTAATCCGGCCTCAAGGAGCATTAAGAGAGGAAATAAAAAATTCGAAATATGTCCGTTATCATAGGTCGGATCGACATTTATATAACCAATTTTGTTAAACCTTTAATGTTCTACAATTGATTTTAAATACAAAACTCTAATATTAAGTGTTATTTGTGTTTGTTTTCCAGCCTACAATAAACCCCCATTTTTACTCGTCTCCTCACATCAACAATCGAGGTCTTCGGGTATTGACATATTCTTCGTGCTTCTGACGTACATCTTCCTCAGGGTTCTCTCTGAGAATGGAGAGTTCCTATTCAGGAGTATATAATTGTCTTGTCCATCGCCATGGGCGGAGCCTCCCCTTTCAGAAGGTGTCATCCGATGCTTTCTCCGGCACCTGTTCCCTTGTGATTATTTGTGTCTTCTTTGTAGATTAGGTTTCCAAAATGTGCTCAATACATTGGGCTTCCAAAGTTTGCTCAATCTATTAGCATCTTCTCTGTTGATGAAAAACTCGTTGAACTTTTATGTTTTGAGAAAAATGACGCACGTGGCATATCTGCTTAGTTAACGCAGCCCCTGGGTGACGGACTTTTATTTATTGACTTGCAAATTTATTAATGCTTGATAAGCTTTATAAATGATGAGAAACTTGTTTCCTTAAAGAGAAAATGTACCTGATCATAAATTATTTTAAACCGATATTTAGTAGTTTTATGTATTAATTGAACATTTTTGAAAATATTCATATTTTATATAAAAACATCCGTCATACATGAAGTTCCGCCATGGCTGTCAGCCACACCATAACTTTCTGCTTTCTCCTCGCACTGTAGTTAGTAGAAGAGGACCTGGCGGAGGGATTGTTCTCAGTAGATTCTTCGACCACTGTTTGAAACATATTCCTGAGCACCACACCTGAGGTATTTGTGACTGGAGAGTTCTTTAGTCCTTTCAGCTCAGGAGTGGCGACTTCGGCGTCCTCTTTATGACGGCGAATGCACTCTGCTCCGAAACTAACATCCTCCCAGCCTCTAGTTCAACTTCCAACCTCTTCATCAGGTCCGCTACTGCAGAAGATACGCTGCCATAACTTCCGCTTTGTAGCACACAGTTTGCTCTACTCCATTGACGAGTTGCATGTCGGCGTGTGCAAAATGAAATTACGTCCCACAATTCCTGCATTTGACTGGGCATTTTATCTTCTTACGCAGAGCTTGGGAACATGCAACACAATTATCCCATTTTCGATAAAAAGATATATATATATATATATATATATAATTGTGTAGATGTTTTCGACTAGGTTATTATTATAGATGGTGTCGTTGTTCTTTGTTGAGGTTTGTGGTCAATGTTGGTGAAAGAAGTTTTAACCTATGCCAATATTTCGAGAATTTTATTTTCTCTTCTTCAGGGCTATAAAACAAGTACTACTTTATATATATTGAACATTGTTTTTATAACAATGAACACCAATTTACATACTATGAAACACTAATATTAGACATAGAACCCCATAAAACAAAAAGTCTGTTCAAAGAACAAGCCTTTGAAGTGGTTCGTGGCTCACTGGAATGATCGCAAGTAAGTCATTTTCGCTCAACATTATTGTAAAAAATTCTTTTTTCGTTTCCGGTGATTAAACGTTCCAATAGTGGGTCGTTTTCATGGCGTTTAAGCTATACTTGGCATGTAGATATACTGTCCGTTAAATTTCTCACCTCCCTTCTCATTTCTCGGAACCCAAACAGATATGATATTAAAGAAGCATAGTTGCAACAAAAGTTCATCGGCGGACGAACTAGATACTTTCAGACAGCTCTCTCCTATTCCTCGAATGCTAATTTCGTGGATTTCAGAAATAAGCGCTTTGATATTGTCATCGATGCTCACTACTGGCCTAGTTGTGCATTCCCGAGCTTCAACACCCAATTCTCTCTGCCTGAATCCACTCACGCACTCTCCGGTCCCTTATTGCTTTGACCACAGCAATACAAATACAGCTCATATTTTGTTCGTGGCTTGAGCTGCATTCTTGTCTTTGGGGAAATAAAAATTCATGAGATGACGAAAATGAACTCTTGCTCTCCACGACTAAAGGGAAAGATGGAAGCCAGTGTTGATACTGATAGGATTGAAATATGAAAGAAAGTCCCCTCTTTCTCAAAACAAGTAACGTAAAATTATGATAATAAGGGTCCACCCATTACAGGAGGCCAAGTGCAGCCTCACAGAAATCGGCGTAAACTTGCCGAACTGCCCGATATATTAGGCTGTTAAAATGAATAGTGCTGTATATGGTATCCGTCAATAGGTATTCCATAAGCGGAGCTGTGAGGAAATGCTAAGTATCCAAATTGTTGTTGATGATATTGTGCAGGCTAGCAAAAAGTGCTGGGTAATCTAAGCAGATTTTTCACTCTCTGAATGGCACTCTGTTGATCTCACATCATATATTCTCAATTTCAAAGTAAAAATTCAATGAGTAGTAGTGGGGGTTTAGATAGTTTTCGAAAATCGCGTCATGAGAACAACCTCAATAGCAGATTTAGTTTTTTCGTGAGATTTACATTAAGGAAAATCGGCAGAAAGCTCAGTTCTCATTGTTCCTTCCAGCTGGGATTTTTGTGTGTCTGAACTGGGGTTTTAAAACCTTTTTTGAAGTTTACTCATTAAGGTTTTGTATGCGTTTGACATATAAATATTTAAGTAAATAAATTAAAATTCGAATTAAATATACATTAAAAATCTAATTAAATATTGCATGGGAGCACAATCCTTTTTTATTTTGAATTTATTTAAAACGATATAATAAGTTTTGTATTGACTGGAAACTCAGTCAAAATATTTTCTAAAATTCCAGCGGTCAGTATCCAACGAGATACCTTAAGAAGGTTAGGTTGTTCGATAGTTATGGCTAATTTTTTGCCTTTTAGCAGATTTCCCTTCAGGGAAATCAGCTATTGAGGTTGTACTCATGACGGAATTTTTGAAATTTTTCATTAAATGTCCATCGATCTTACCTAGTAGATGACGAAAATGAGATCCGTTCAAAACTGTATATATATATATATATATATATATATAATTTGTATGTTATAATTTGTATGTTGCTGGATGTGGGAGTGCAGATCTGGGAAACAGGTCTCAATAACACGAAGTCTTCCCATCCAAAAAAATCCAAAGAATATTTAAACGTAAGAAAATTGGGGTGGGTTTTGCAAGTCCAAATAATTTAAAATCCGTTTTATGTAAGCTAAAAGACCCAATAAAGCTGCCGGACCAGTCGGGAATATATAAAATCATATGTGGAGAATGTGGTGCGTATTATGTGGGAAGGACTTCAAGGAAATTAAAGAAAAGGTGCCAGGAGCATATGTCGAGAATGGACTCAACGTTCCTCCAGCATTTGAGGAAAGAAAAGCACGAAGATGCCCCACACGAGGTAGCTTTATTGGCGAGGGAATATAACCACAAACTAATTCAGAAATTGGAACCTCTCTACATTGAGCTGGAGAGACGGAGCGGTGTCTGCCTAAATGTGCAATTGGAAATGCCAAGTTCTGTCATGTTGAGTAGGCCTCCTCCATCTCTGCTAGTCGCCAGTAGTGGCCCCAAAGCCGTGGCGTTAACGTCAATTATACAGCAGAAGGTAGGATAATTGTTAATTTATAGTAACTTTTTTATAGGGTATACATGTGTTTGTTAATGTTTAGAGTATTTATTCACTTTAACTATTTTAATTAATTGAACTATAATATATTTTTTTTTTTTTTTTTTTTAATGTTTGACTTAGATTCTAGTAGTTTTAAGTTAGGACGTTTTTTCTAAGACTGATTTTAGTATGAAATTCTATTTTGTTAAATATTTTAAAATGTAATTGTTGGATGCATAACTTGGCCTAAGCTTGTTTCTTTGTTGTTTGTTGGTTAGCACCTGATGATGGCACGTTAGTGCCGAAAGGCCTTGTGCGTGAATAAATAAATTGGTGGGAAGACTTCGTGTTATTGAGACCTGTTTCCCATATATATATATATATATATATATATATATATATATATATATATCTATATATATATAAAATTGTAACCTCTGTCTGTACATTGATTTTTTTCGCGAAATTTCACGATAACTTTTCGTTTCACATGTCATAGACACCATATCTGCATTTTGTTTCTTTCGTGTATGTTTGTTTGTTTGTTTGTTTGTTTGTTTGTTTGTTTGTTTGTTTGTTACCTTTTCACGCATAAACGGCTGAACCGAATTTAATCAAACTTGGTATGTATATTACTACTAACCCAACTTAGACTTTAGGCTATATTAATTTTCCCTGAGACGAACAGGAGTGGGGGTTATAAGGGAAGCCTGAAATTAGAAATAGCGATATTTCGTTTTCTATTGGTTTTTCGGCAAATGTGCACATAACAGAAGTTGTTTATTTTGTTATTTAGAGTAACTTTTGTTATATACACTTTTATCGTATACCGAAGTTTAAATGGGTTATACGCTAAAAATTATAGCGGGAGTCAACAATATTATTTGCCAAATAAGACTCAACCGAACTAAATAAAACTCGGTATGTGTATTAGCAGTGAGGCCTTCATTATAATATGCCATACCAACATTTCTATGTACGGGCAGGAGTGGGGGTTATAAGGGAAGCATGAAATTAAAAATAGCGATATTTCGTTTCCTATTGTTTTTTCCGCAAATATAAACATAACAAAAGTTGTTTATTTTGATATTTGGAGTAACTATTGTTATATACACTTTTGTCGTATACCTAAGTATAAATGAGTTATACATTAAAACTTTAGCGGGCACTAACGCCTGAACCGAACTTAACAAAACTCGGTATGTCAATTAGCATTAATTCTTCCATGATTATAAGTTATATTAAAATTTTTAGGTTCGAACGGGAGGGGAGTTATAAGGGAGGCCTGAAATAAAAATTCACCATATGCATTTTGTTTCTTTCGTGTATGTTTGTTTGTTACCTTTTCACGCATAAACGGCTGAACCAAACTTTATGAAACTTGGTATGGATATTACTACTAACCCAACTTAGACTTTAGGCTATATTAATATCCTCTGAGACGAACAGGAGTGGGGGTTATAAGGGAGGCCTGAAATTAAAAATAGCTATATTTCGTTTCCTATTGGGTTTTTGGCAAATATGAACATAACAAAAGTTGTTTATTTTGATATTTAGAGTAACTTGTGTTATATACACTTTTGTCGTAAGCCGAAATATAAATGAGTTATAAGCTAAAAACTACAGCGGGAGTCATTAATTTTATTGGGCTCAAAAGACTCAGCCGAACTAAATATAACTCGGTATGTTTATTAGAGTTGACGCCTTAATTATCATAAGCCATACCAATATTTCTATGGACGAGCAGGAGTGGGGTTTGTAAGGGAGGCCTGAAATTAACAGTAGTGATATTTTGTTTCCTATTGGTTTTTCGAAAAACATGCAGATGACAAAAGTTGTTTATTTTGTTATTTTCAGTAACTTTTATTATATTCACTTTTGTCGTATAGAAAAGTATAAACGAGATATACACTAAAATCTAAAGCGGGAGCCAACAACTTTGTTGGGCACTAACGATTGAACCGAACTTAGCAAAACTCGGTATGTGAATAAGCATTAATTCTTCCATGATTATAAGCTATATTAAAAATTTTAGGTTCAAAGGGGAGTGGGGATTATAAGAGAGGCTGCAATGAAAAACTCGCTTTTTTATTTTCTATTTGTTTTTCGGCAAACGTGTACATAAGAAAAGTTGTTTACTTTGTTATTTAGAGTAACTTTAGTGTGCATTCACTTTTGTCGTAAAATGAAGTAAACACGGGATATACGCTAAACGGGAGTCAATAATTATATTAGTACTTATTTAAGGGGTTTTAATAAATGAATATTATGACAAATGATGTTATGTTTTCGTCTTATATGATAGTTCAAAGTATGATTCGGATTAGTGAGGTTATAAATCTTCGTCATCCCCTCCTCATTTATTTATTTTTCCTAGAAAATAACTTTGTTATTTATTTCCAATAGAAATATAAACTATAAGAGCATTTCCATTATTCAATTTCTATAATGTACCTTGAAGTTATTGAAACAAATATCTAATATAATAACAATTAAACGTTAATGGTAATGTCATTATGACAAAAAACAATATGCGTTTAAACTCGATATGATATTTTCAGGGTACCACTATTATTTAATTCCATCCGGTAGATAAATTATAAAATAATGTTTTGCATCAATAATATAAGTAGAAGAATGTTGAGAAGTCTCATGCGGGAGCGGAAGATGACCAGTTAATTGAGTTAACTTATTTCCCGTCTGGCATTCCTGGAAGCGATTTCCAGTGAGATTCACTATTACAAATATAATCTTCCGTGCAAAACTTTGCCTATACTATGTGAGCTCGGATTGGCTTTTGAAAGGAAATATGTTCATTATAGATGATATTTAATTGTAATAAATACTACCCATGATTATGGTTTGAACAGTGAAGTCTTACATAAAAAATTAATATTAGTATTAAAAAATGCCAACAACGGGTATAAACCCTTAAAACTGGGATGGGTAAATGTCAAAATAGTTTGCAAAGTAAAGCCTTGCCAAAACAATACCATCACCATTCAGCCTCAAATGAATTCCCGGGCGAAGCCGGGTATCTGAGCTAGTATATATATATATATATATATATATATATTTTCTGTTAACACTCTAGCGGTCGCAATTTGTGTTTGATCGTTACCAAACTCGATATTTAGTCGCTTTATTAAAAAGAAAGGTCAAGTTCGTTAATGGCTGAAATCGGACCAGTGGGAGGGGGGGTTTAGAGGGGAGGATTTTCGAAAATTCGAAATATCTCCGTTACTTTACGTCGGATCGAAAAATTGTACCAGTAAATTGAATCAATCTTATTGCAAATTAAATTTACTATAAATATTGCTTTATACTTTTATTCTCTATCTTCAATATTAACCGAGATATATGCATTTTTATTAAATCTGGTCGGCTAACGTGAAATTTCTCTATTGTAAAACTTCAAGTGGGAAATCTGCTTAGTTTACGCAGCCCCTGCGTGACGGACTTTTTTCTTAATATTACTTTCGTTCAAATACGGAAGTAAAAGACATACAGATTGATAGGTATGATTTAAGGCCCCACAAGTGGGCATTACTTTTTGGATGATAAGCTTAATTTAGTAGTGTTGCTCTTCGTTGCGTGGCTCAGTAGAGGCCCCCAGGGAAGGTGTGTTATTATCCAATCTCTCTACCATGAACAGCAACTAGGTTTTGTTATATCAGTCTTCATGGATTAAAGGAATCGTTTTCACACTAAGCGCAAGAAATCAAAGAATAAAAATAAATTTTAAGTTAAGTACAGTTATTGTTAGTTGTAGTTGTATTATTAGTAGTAGGGTACGGCAACATATTTATATAAAAGTCCGTCACACTGGTGCAACGTATACTACCTCGCGCTGGTATGACACGGTCGCATGTCACCAACTATTCTCTATTTGTCCCATAAAAAGAAGCCATTGTAAAATGTAAGCTGGATATGAAATGTTTAGATACTCAGTTCCTCCAAAGTGAAAACCAAAACATTAGAAGGGGTAATTTTGAATTTTGGATTCTATCACTAAACCCCTCTCTTCCAGGTCCGGTTTCAGCCATTACGTCAATGACTTTTAGGATTTCATGAAACGGTTAAATATCAAGTATGGGATTGATCAAATAATAATTTACTAATGAAGAATGTAAGATCTTAAATGACGTCACACATAAGATATTCAGAATTAAATCATAGAATACTAGGGATCATGATATATTACCGTATTGTTAACTTGAGTTTAGTCGAATTAGGGGTTAACTGAAGGCTGAAAACAAAAGAAAATACAAATACATCGCCACAGCTGCGAAGTTCCAAATAAATAAATACAAATAGCTTTTATAGAAAATTGGCTTCACTACGAGACTGGTTCTATAATATATTTCTATCTAACTCATGATAAGAGTTATTTAGAATTTTTTGATTTTACCCTCCTCTAAACCTCCTGGTCCTTTTACGGCCATTAACGAACTTGATCTACAGTTTTACATAAACAACACATTCAAATATCGGGTGGCGGTCAAACAAATATTGTCACCACTTGAGTGTTAACAGCTGTCTTTTTTAAACAGACACTCTTCGCTCTCTCCCTCTCTCTCTCTCTCTCTCTCTCTCTCTCACACACACACACACACACACACACACACACACACCCCTCCCCCGTCCGTGTGTTTAGTTTTGAATGGACTTCATTTGCATTATCTCCTATAATATTGATGAACATTTGAAGAAATTTTACAAAAATCGCGATACCTTTTGGTTTCTGTGTCAGTTCTTAAAATATTATAATTACAAGTAAAATTACTTCCAATAGCGCTAGAGTCCCTGAAAAGTCTCGGCATTTTTTCAGGCCAATTTTCCCCATTTGCAAACCGCAACATTCGGTTCTATTCTATATAATTTAGCCACAGCAATCTCGGTCATCCTTCTATCTCCAATAGGGCGCTCCTTCAGATATTTTCTAGTTTATGAGGTGCTTCTTTCTTGCATGCATGTGATGAGAGAATCAGGAAGGAGGTTCATCAGTCATTGTATACAATGAGGGTAGAGGGAAAAACAGCAGAAAGCTAAGCGGTGTTTCCATAGATCTTCTCCATTACGACAACGAGGTTCAACGTCAAACATTCCTCACACGCCTTAAGACTCGACGAAGAGGGACATAAATAATGTTCAATGTAAGTGTATTTGCCCATCACGAATGAGAAACCTATTAGCCTTTGTACAATATTTGAAGCATTAATTCCTACACACTACCATTTCGTGTTCAACCAATATTCATAAAGATATTCACCTTAATGCTTTTCTTGTTTTGTTTTTTTAAACCCCTCTTCCTCGCTGATATCTGTTATTCGGACCCCTTTGCACATTTTCTGTCTTTAATTGAAATCAAGCAATGGCTGAAAGAATAGATTAGTAGTTTTATCCAATTTCTGGGACCAATGTTTTACGGGTGTTTCCCACTCACATTTTAGTAGTAGTAGTAGTAGTCCTAAACGTCGCCATTAGAGAGGAGTGCAGGGAGCATAAACCTAGCGTTCATATTTCGCCTAACCATTGTGAGTATTTGGCAGAGGAAAGTAGCCGGCAGCTTAGTCAAAGGTGTTTTTTAGTCGGGATCTATAAGAAAGGAAAACACGTTTTGCATAATTACATCAAACTTCTGGTCCCACCTTAACAGATTTTTGTGGTTAGTTTTTTCATGGTTTTAATTACATAAATCACCATTGAGTAATATTTATGATGCAAAATTGCATCCCAAACAATTTTTATCCTTTTGTTTGTCCAAATTCGTTCCCATCTTCAAGAATTAGTTACCCATTCATCATTAATATTCCATCGATTATTACTCTTGAGCTCTTTCAGCAGGGGTTTATAACAATTCCTTTAGACATATTTATAACATGCACCATTCATTCTGGTGCTATCTTTATACATACTGACACGAGTTGATAGTCTGAAACAAAGTTAGGAAATATCCGAGCAAGACAATATGATATGGTATTAAAGCTTCAAATAAAGCGAATCATGATATATCAGTTTATTGTTAATATAACATGAGTAGGAGTGGGGTTTACTAAGGGCTAAAAAGGGCAAATATCTCGTTTAATAAGTATTATATAGTAATAAATATGTAGAATAAAGTCCGTCACGCAGGGACTGCGTAAAATAAGCAGATTTCCCTTCTGTTGGTCTAACACACTTTTGATCTCATCTCACCACATATTCTTTAGTCGTATGTAATTTTTATTCAGGTAATTTATGAAGAATTTAATGCTTGGCAAAATTGATATTGTTATCTGCCTGTCTGCCTCTTTGTTACTTAATCATTTGAAATCTGCTTGGAAAACTGCAATGGACTTTTATATTTGTGATTCAACTAAGTATTCCAGGGGCCTTATGAGAAATCACCTCCAGAGGTACATTTTCCGAAAAGAGGAATCAACTGCTGACTGAGGACGCCCACATGCACACACCTGAAATGTTTAATGATTATTTAAACTGATAATTACCTCTGGTGAACCAGTATAAAATAATTTAAGTGACCGGTGATCATAGGGTAGCGGGCTAATAAAACGGACATGAGAATACACATAAATAAATCAATGTATATAAAAATGAATGATTGTCTGTATGTCCTTAATAGAATCGTAAACGGCTGAACCGTATTTTATGAAACTTGGTATGTATATTACAACTAACCCAACTTAGGCTTAAAGCTATATTAATATTCTCTGAGACGAACAGGAGTGGGGAGTCCTGAAATTAAAAATAGCGACATTTCGTTTCCTATTGCTTTTTCGGCAAATATGCACATAAAAATAGTGGTTTACTTTGTTATTTAGAGTAACATTTGTTATATACACTTTTGTCGTTTTATACCGAAGTATAAATGAGTTATACGCTAAAAACTATAGTGGGAGTCAACAATTTTATATGACACAAAGGACTCAACCGAACTAAACGAAACTCCGTATTTTTGACTATAAGTTATATTAACATTTTTAGGAACGGACAGGAGTAGGAGTTGTTAAGGAGGCGTGAAATGAAAAACCGTCATATTTCGTTTCCTATTGCTTTTTCGGCAAATATGCACATAAAAATAGTGGTTTACTATGTTATTTAGAGTAACATTTGTTATATACATCTTTATCGTAATTTATGAAGCAAGTAATTTGCATAGACGTTTTATTATAGTCATCAATACGTATCCATGTATGAAGTTATTCAACTTAGTACCTCGATGGATTAATACACTTTCATTAAACTTAACTTTTACTTAAACTTATAGCCATTATTTACAGGTTGAATGATAAAGCTATTAGCTTTTCTTGATGATTAAGATTACTTCATTATTCTGAGTGTATGTGTAAAACTCTTGAATTTTAAGACTGATTTAGTGTAACAGAAGAAATAATACAACTAGGCGCATTATAGCGGGGATGCACAAATTTGGTGCACTTCTGCCCCACCCCTCCTGACCTCACATTGGCTTATGTTTACATGGGATTTGATGCTTATAGTAATGTAGATTTTTTTCTCAGAAATGTGAATTTTTTTAAATTCTAATATAATAATTTATAAGAATGATGAGAGGCACAACCAGTTAGTTATTTCTGGAATTTATTAACCCTGCTCCGTTAATATTTGTTATACTTCACTGAACATGGTATGTACCATTAAGGATATACAGTTTACATTCCAAACATACAAAAGAGCATTTTTTATAGTGGTTATTACGTATATAAAACAGCTGCCATCCAAGTGGTGCTTAGGGCCACTTTTTAGGATGAAACAAACGTTTATTCATAGTTGGCTCGGAATGCTAAATTCTTTCTATCATTATGAATAATATGGTTAATACGTTAATCTATGTTAATACAAAAAAAGATACATGCACAAGAAAAGGGTAATATAAAAATATTGTGTATAGTGTAGAATTAAGTACTTTTAATATTAACATATGCCCAGCACGCCGGTCTCGGGTGTAAATCCTAAGCATTGAGACGGGAAAATGTAAAAATATTGTACAAAGTAAAGCCCCCAAAAAATGCCATCATCATTCAGCTTCCAATGATTTCTCGGGCGAAGCCGGGTACCTTAGCTAGTTTTACATAAAATTTAAAATATCCTGAATAATAATATTATAATAAACTTTATATTGTGTACAAGTGCTCTAGTTTTATTGAAGATGATAGACCAAACGTAGTTTATGATGAAGTTGCTATTACCATGATACATATATACATCGATTTCTTCTTGATCGGCTAATGACTCTCCTAAAACAATACATTGTCTATAAAGTGATGAGAATGAAGAAGCTATTTAGAGCTTAAGTTAATCCAATCTTTGTAATTCGACGTGAAAAATATTTTATTTCCACCCCTCTATTGACAGGCAACATCACTTATCGCCAATTTTTACTTCAAGGATAGAACAAGTGAATGACTACAGTTTCTTTAAATGTCACAGGGTATTTGTATTATGAGATGAAAATGAAAGGATTATTTTGTACTTATATAAGTAATATAATTATATTTCCAAGGAAACTGCTTTTATTTCAACCCGTCATTGGGTAACACTTCTAGTAAATTTATAATATATATAAATCTCAACGAACCTCATTTTTGTCATATTATAGATTCAATCAATTGACATTTGAAGATATTTTTTTTTGAGAATCTTTAGTACAACCTCAGTAGCTGATTTTCCACAAGGAAAATCTGCTCGGAGAGTCATATTCAAGACTAATAGGATAAGAAGAAAGAATTAGTGACTTATTATTTTTCTTGGTATAATAATCGGTTTTTTTTCATTGTTAATACTTTATACACTATTAGAACGGCTGTTTAAACATGCCTGATTTATAGAATATTAGGTAACTCTAAATAAAAAACTGAAGCTATGGCGATTCCGAAAGCACGGACGTCAGAAACTAAAAGTAAAAATCGCATTTCCAGATCATGTTCGACTTCCATTCTGGCATTATTGTTGATGACCTATATTGGAAATAATAAAGGTTTGCTTTATTAGTGCGTTCACTAGAAATACAAATATTTGTTACTGACGCCAGGCCTGACTTAGGCACTGTTTCTAAAATACTGCGTCACTCATAGAAATTCAATCAAGCAAGGACGAGGTTACTAATGACAAAGAAATCAATACTCAGCGTGAAACAGCATAATAATTCAGTCTTCATAAACGAGATGGTTGATATTTTAGTATTTATGTAATTGGATTTCATAACGAAATGGAAGAATGCAAAAAAATGTGCTAGGAAAAATTAATCCTATTTATTTTATCATCATACGAAATGAAAGCATACAAAACGCCCACGGGTATGACATGAATAAAAGGAGTGGAAAAACATACAGACGGCACAACAGATCATAATTACACAAACAGAAAGGACTAATTAAAATTAAAAAATAAGGTACAATGGCCCAACATACATACACAAACTATAAAATATTTTGTTTGTTATGAAAATTACAAATTACGCCTCACAAAATGTATAAAACGTAAAATATATTAGTAATAATAATATATTATTCCTTCATGAAGGAACTAGGGCTGGAGGCTGCAATAGACTGATGTAGGGTGGCGGACATGTGGGCATAATGTTGCACCAACCTAGCATGTGACAGTCTCTAAGTACACTACTTGTTTAGCAGAGTAACTCTTAGTTGTCCTTCTGAGATTTAGAATGTCACTTCTGAATTCAAACTTTATAATAAAATAAAATATGTATGAATAATATCATTTCCCTAAGATCTCTCTCCTTTAGGCTCTTCATTATTTCTTGTTTTTCTTTATTAGCACAATCTTGTCGAGAGGAATAAATTTGCAGAATTTTGTTCTGGTTGCGGTTCATTATCATCTCTACTGGAGAAGATATGTCAGTTGTGGATTCTGGAAAGCCATTTCCAGAGGATCAGAGGACCGTTAAGATTTGACGGTTCAATATGGAACTTCCCTTCGTCTCTGAACCTTTTCAAGCAACAATTATCATATTAGGCCCATTGTCACTCCTTATTTTCAACCACAAGAAATTCCCGTCTTAAAATATATTTGTTCCTGATGATAAAAAGACTGAATGTTGAAAGTTCATAAACATGAGAAATAACCTAACATCATTATATGCCAAGTCTTCTTTTACTTTGAATAGTCAGGAAGTAGTTAGAGGTTCCGTTCCCTATCTTCGATTTTACGCGCAGTTTAACACCATTCTTGATATCATAGGTTATATTTACCATACTGAGACCAAACCAAGCTGAAAAGTCTTACGTTCTCCGGAATGGCCATCATGCAGCTTCATAGTATTTTTTTCCGAATGGCCTTTGCAACTATAATATGAACTTAGAATAGTACAACCACTTATTTAGTGTATCCTTATCATTTACAATCCGTTTGAATGGTCATAACCTCCTTCCATATCATGAGGCTCTTAACTTCCAGAGTCTCTTCTTGAGGTAACGAACGTAGTACACCAGGGAATTGTTCCCTTAGGTCTTTTATCCTTCACCTAGGTATTTTCTTATTTTTAGAGTCAGCAATTTAAATTCCAAAAAATGGACTAATTTATTTATTACAATATTACATAAGACCTGTTATAATAGTATTAGTCATGGGAAAAATCGGCAGTGATGATTGCGAATCACTCATGTTGAAGAGCCTATTATACTTTCTAACTGAAGAGGTGAATAGTTTTGGAATATTTAAACAGTCTATGTATACACCCACACACACACACACACACAGACTTAAAAGCACTAAGGCATTGTATGGAATAAACTGTATAATAATATTGTGTGCAAGGTTTTTGATTGTGTATGTATAAGTGTGAGTGTGTATCTATCAGAACATAGGTTCGTTTGTGTGTACGTGTGAGGGTGTTTGAATATTTAGTTTCGTTTATTCTGGTGATGGGGCCAACAAAGTGAGTTCTGTTGAGTTCAACTATTTGTGGCTTATGTTTACTGTTGCATAATTCTATGTCATGCACACACGACAAACTGTTAAGAAATAGTCAAATATAACCATTTGTCACGTGATATGAATAGGGAAAACCATTAGTCAGAACACCTCCCAAGTATTCATATATATATTATCACTACATTGTTAATTTGACTTTTTTTTTTATTTGTATAACCACATGCAGTTAATTAATAATTATTTTTATTTAACTAATATGAAAATGAGACGCTCTGAATATAAGAAATTAACGAGCCCCTAGTATTTCGAACCATACAGCTATTATTATAATCCTTGGCTCAACAGCCTATGAAGGACCAAGGCCTGTTACTCGGTTATTGTGAATGTTTAAGTGCTCAGCTTAGCGCAGTGCCTGTCGTATTGTGGTGATATTACAGACGGACTCCAATACATTCTAAAACAACCCGAACGTAACAAATCTCAAAAAAGTGAATTATTTTTATACTTAGCTACGAAAAACGTAAATATGTATATGTACTGAGATATGTTTCCTTCAACAGGTGTTAGACAGGTGAGTGGATTTAATGGAAATGAATACATTTAATTTCAATAAGTGAGTTAATGGAAATCTGTTAACCAACCTTGTTAAAAAGGAAAAGTAATACTGAAAAGGTTGCCAATTCACTAGCGTACTTATGAATGTCGTACATTTATCTAAAAGAATGCCCCTAGACCCTCCTTCCACCCGAAATTTAATATAACTTCAAAAATTAATATTCCCTCGAAATTTAATATCCCAAAACTATATCTGCCTACGCTCACATTCTATTTCTCTCTCTCTCTCTCTCTCTCTCTCTCTCTCTCTCTCTCATATATATATAATAATAAACTAATAAAATATATTTCACGACCCGCTCATAGAACAAATTCGGAATACGTTAAATTGTCTCTTCCAACAACAATTTTATATGGATTCGTAGACATTCTGGAATTTTGGGTAATGAAGATGGCGATAAAGCAGCAAAGTCAGCATCTAAATCTTCCGAAATTATAGAATGTTGCTCAATTACCACATGCATCTCATCTAGTAAAGATCTGTTCAAAACAATAAAGATTGTCAAGTTTCTTGATATATTCGCTTACTTTTATTAAGTTTGCTGATAACTAGAAAATGGTATATTCTCGTTTAATATTCACGATAGTGATAATATGCATAGAACAAAATTTATAGATAATTTACAACAAAATAAAACTTTACAACCACATTGGTTATATATGATTTTTCGATCCGACTCAAAGTAACGAAGATATTTTGAATTATATACCCCTCTAAACCCTCTTCAACTCGTTCGATTTCAACCCTTAATGAACTCAATATTTAGTTATACATGAATATGATATGTATCGAGATTGGTAACGTTCAAGAAAACATTGCGACCACTAGAGCGTTAATAGACAAATATATATATATATATATATATATATATATATATTCTTCTTATTCAGGAGCCTATATTTTTATATGTTCTTCATAGTTTCATGGCCAGAGTCACTAATAAAAAACATTTTTTCGTGCAAACTTTATTCATAGTGCCCTACATGTTTCGTGGGTTACTTACCACCTCGTCAGGGGCTTCCCTTTTTCAAAAAATAATAACATTAATTAAAAAAATAATAACATTAATTTAACAAAAGCCTATGATAAAACTTAGCTGCTGTAAGTATGAAAGAGGGAACGTACTTACAGAAATGTAAGTATCAATCTGTAATTAGATTTAATAACTATATCGTGTAAGTGGGCACTTATTTATACAACATCTAGCAAATAATTATCATAGGGTTTTGTTAAATTAATGTTATTATTTTTTAAATTAATTTTATTATTTTTTGAAAAGGGATAGTCCCTGAAGAGGTGTAAGTCACGAAACATGTAGAGCAGTATGGATAAACTTTGCTCAAAAACTCATTTTTTATTGGCGACCCTGCCCATGAAACTATGAAGAACATATAAAAATATTGGGTCCAGAATAATAATAATAATAACGACCTCCATGGTAAATGAACGGAGGGAGGAAAATTTTATTTTGAAAGTCTAATTATGAATCTTGAAGAAGAAAGCCTGAAGAAACTTCTCAAAAAGAAAAACAAAGTGCATTTAATAAATAGAATTGAATTTTTAAAGCAATGTAAAAAGAATAAAATATTTCCTAGTTTCATATGTAATATAACAAAAAGTTTGTATCTATATATAAAAATGAATGTTTGTCTGTATGTCCTGTATAGAATCGTAAACGGCTAAACCGAATTTTATGAAACTTGGTAGGTATATTACTACTAACCCAGCCTAGGTTTTTGGCTATATTAATGTTCTCTGAAACGAACAGGAATGGGGGTTATAAGGGAGGTCTAAAATTAAAAATAGTGATATTTCGTTTCCTATTGGTTTTTCGGCAAATACCCACATAACAAAAGCTGTTTATTTTGGTAATTCAAATAAAGGGTTAGAACCGCCAATATAAATGATACTATTGTCATACCTCTCGGTGGAGACCGTCGTCATTGGCTGATGGTTGAGTACCGCTGGCAAGCGCTTTCGATGCGATGGCATCATCTTCAAGCCTGTTAATAGTTGTACTGAGTTGCTTGTCCGTCAGTCAGTGGGTTTTATGCTCTGTTCGCCGTATTAGTTGTTTACGTTTAGTCCAGATCTGTTTACTTACCATTAAGATCTGTCAAACGAGGGATGTTGATGTTCAGGTAAATTGTTACAACCACACGAAAACAATTTACCTGAACATCAACATCCCTCGTTTGACAGATCTTAATGGTAAGTAAACAGATCTGGACTAAACGTAAACAACTAATACGGTGAACAGAGCATAAAACCCACTGACTGACGGGCAAGCAACTCAGTACAACTATCAACAGGCTTGAAGATGATGCCATCGCATCGAAAGCGCTTGCCAGCGGTACTCAACCATCAGCCAATGACGACGGTCTCCACCGAGCTGTTTATTTTGTTATTTAGAGTAACTTTTGTTTTATACACTATTGTCGTATACCGAAGTATAAATACGCTAAAAAATATACCGGTGGTCAACGATTTCAGTTTGCACAAAAGACTCAACCGATCTAAACAAAACTTGGTATGTGTATTAGCATTAACGTGCCCATGATAATTAGCTGTACCAACATTTCTAGGGACAAGCAGGAGAGGTGGTTTTAAGGGAGGTCTGAAATTAAAAATAGACATATTTCGTTTCTTATCAGTTTTTTCGTTTTTCATATGCGCATAAGACAACAGTTGTTTATTTTCGGTACAGGTCGCCCAGTTATTTCTGGAATTTATTAACCCTGAAAAAATATAGTGTATTTTGTAGAATTAAGTACATAACAAATACTTTTATTATTAACATATCCCCAGCACTCCAGACTCGGGTGTAAATCCTAAGCATTGAAACGGGAAAATGTAAAACTATTGACCAAAGTATAGTCCAAAAAAAATATCATCATCATTCAGACACAAATGATTTCCCGGACGAAGCCGGGTAAATTAGCTAGTATAATATATATATATATATATATATATATATATATATATATATATATATATATATATATATATATATAAAATTGTAACCTCTGTCTGTACATTGATTTTTTTCGCGAAATTTCACGATAACTTTTCGTTTCACATGTCATAGGCACCATAACTGCATTTTGTTTCTTTCGTGTCTGTTTGTTTGTTTATTTGTTTGTTTGTTTGTTTATTTGTTTGTTTGTTTGTTACCTTTTCACGCATAAACGGCTGAACCGAATTTTATGAAACTTGGTATGTATATTACTACTAGCCCAACTTAGACTTTAGGCTATATTAATATTCTCTAAGACGAACAGGAGTGGGGGTTATAAGGGAGGCCTGAAAATAAAAATAGCGATATTTCGTTTCCTATTGCTTTTTCAGCAAATATGCACATAACAAAAGTTGATTATTTTGTAATTTAGAGTAACTTTTGTTATATACACTTTTTTTGCATACCGAATTATAAACGAGATATACGCTAAAACCTATAGCGGAAGTAAACAATTTTATTTGACACAAAAGACTCAACCGAACTAATTAAAATTCGGTATGTGTATTAGCAGTAACGCCTTCATTATAATAAGCCGTACCAACATTTCTAGGGACGGGCAGGAGTGGGGGTTATAAGGGAGGCCTGAAATTAAAAATGGTGATATTCCGTTTCCTATTGGTTATTCGGCAAAAATGCACATATCAAAAGCTGTTTATTTTGTTATTTAGATTAACTTTTGTCATACACACTTTCGTCGTATACCGAAATATAAATGCGTTATACGCTAAAAATGATAGCGGGAGCCAACAATTTTATTTGGCACACAAGAGACTCAACCGAAATCAATAAAACTCGGTATTTGTATTAGCACTAACGCCTTCATTATCACAAGTCATACTAACATTTGTAGGAACGTGCAGGAGTTGGGGTTGTAAGGGAGGGATATATATAAAAAGAGCGGTATTTCGTTTTCTATTGGTTTTTCTGCAAATATGCACATGACAAAAGTTGTTTAGTTTGTTATTTAAAGTAACTTTTGTTATATTCACTTTTGTTGCATAACAAATTATAAACGAGATATATACTAAAAGCTAAAGCGGGAGTCAACTATTTTATTTGATACCAACGGTTGAACCGATTCCAACAAAACTTGGAATATATAAATTAGCATTAATTCTTACATAGTTATAAGCTATATTAAAATGTTTAGGTTATAACGGGGGTGGGGATTATAAGGGAGGCCTGATAAAAATTCGGGATATTTCATTTTTTATCCCAAACCAACCACGGATACTAGCCTTGAACACTGAAACGGGTAATTATCAAAATATTGTGCAAAGTAAAGTCTTGCCGAAAAAATACCATTATCATCCCGGCTCAAATGAATTCCCGGGCGAAGCCGGGTACCTTAGCTAGTATATATATATATATAATTTCTGCGTGGGCCTCATTTCCTCATCTACTAGGTGGATTTGATGGACATTTGAAGAAAGTTTTCGAAAATGGCTTCATGAGTACAAGCTGAATAGGTGATTTGCCTTAAGGGAAAAATGCTAAAAGTGTAGAGGGCGGGAGAGATTATGAATGAAGGGGTGAGTACTACCCCGGGAGAGGAGGGGATATGACAGCAGCTATCTCAGCCCACCGACCAGTAGTAGAGGATCCGGCTCTGCACAGACCAGTCACCTCAATAGCCAAGGTAAAAATACGCCCCGCTCAATTATCCTCATTTGTCTATCGTTATATAATATCATATTAATTATTTATTCAATGGCATGAATAACATTTATAAGGCTCAAATGTATTATCCTTGACATTGTTACATTCATTTGAATTTTTGAAATTTTCTAAACTCCTTGAAATCTCTTTGAAACAATGCATACAGAACATACGATTTTATATACTTTACTAGGTTTGTTTATGCTCTAACGGTCAGATAACTTACTTAATTATTTATTTGCAAGTGTTCGGAGATCCTCCGATGCTTTTCTTCCGGTAGTTTTTATTTTTATAATTATTATTTATTCGTTCACTTTGTGCTACTAAGGCTAATTGGGACGGGGGCTAATCTACACGTTGCCATCCTTTTCTAGCCAGGGTGTGACTAAGTATTTAATCAGTTCGTCACTAAATAAATTTCTATTGCCCAGGCGGGAATCGAACTCGCCTCTCTAGGTTTGCCATGTAAGTGGGCCTGAAACACAAATGATACCAACTCGCTAAGAGATCTCATTTATAACGATTTTTCATAAGAAACATGTTTTGAAAATTAAAATTAGTTAGATAGAAGATGAGATCTCAATTTTGAAGTCGAACTTCATTGCCTCTCTGCAATGTGCTGTGAGAAGTTTTTTCTTGAACATGAACTCATTTACTAACATAATGTGCCGTTACTAGAGTATTGTGCATCGTGATTACAAGAATTAACTAAATGCCATAAAATAATAAAACGAATATATTTATGCGATTATAAAGACATGCACTTTACACGAGACCATTTGAGACTCAAACGTCATTCAGTGTTGCTTTTCAATTTTCCATTTCCTGTACACTTTCTATATACATTTAAAAAAAGATAACTAAATGAGGTACAAGCATTTAAATATGTAATTCAAATACATGGACAGCATTAATTCAAAGAGGAATTATGAACCAAGGAAGCCGTAATGTTTGGGAGAGGATTACTTCTTATGAATCGAATAAAAAAATGAATAATACAATAGCTTCAAGAATTAATTTCTTCCTTTCGTGTTAATGTGTCAAACCGGCATTAACTAAGGCAAAGTTATTTCTTCCAAAAACCAATAGTGATTAAACTAGATGATCCACTCGTGTGGATCCTTCACTCTATGCTGAATTTGTTAAACGCGAAGAGCATATACAGAGAAAGGAAAGAAAAGAAGACACAAATATTCGCTTTTTATAGAGATACAAAATAAAAGTAATTGTCGCATAATACACAAATGTTAACGAGCCTAATTTTTGGTGACTAATAACGTACCTAGTGATGGCCGGAAAAACAATTCCTTTTAACAGACATTCTTAAAACAATTGTATATTACAACTCACCATCACAAAGAAACCTATTTTATTCTTTACAAAATGCTTTCCGTTACTACAGCTCCCGAATAAAAATATAAAAATGAATAAAACCAATGGTCAGTATAAAACACAAAATTGAAAATAATTCGAAATATTTTAGATACTCATAATTCTCATTACATAATTATTCATAGACGAACATACAAACTACTAACCTAAGACAAAGTTAGAGAATAAATCAAACGTCATAAATAAAAAAAAGTCTAACCTACTCCTGTGTATAATAAAATTGTAAACACAAATATAAGAACAATGAAATTTTTCATGAATAACGCATTTAGATTAAATACCTTGCCCCTGTCCTGGGTAGAAAACGTGGTAACCTGTAGATAACTCGTCCCAATTAGCCATAGTAGTAAAAATTAAACGGTAATATATAATAAAAATTTAGATTAAAAGAATCTATGCTAGACACGAAATAACCTATAAGTAGTTAATGAAAAGAGGGCTAACCTCCGAGATGCTTACTTGGTGCGAAAAGCTTGTTCCATGAAGGCTCTTGCCCCTTTAGCCATAAGAACTTGCCTGCTACAAGTAGATGGTGGGGTCGCGGAAATTAAACTTCTTAGAGGCTTGTAAGCTTTTTGTGGCAAGCAAGCTTCTCAGAGGTAAATAACCTTTTTGGTGGCAAGTAATCTTCTCAAAGGCAAACACGCTTTTGGTGGCAAGTAAACTTCTCGGAGGGAAATAAGCTCTTTGCGGCAAGTAAGCTAATTGGAGGCAAATAAGCTTTTCGTGGAAAAGAAGCTTCCCTGAGGTAAATAACCTTTTGGTGGCAAGTTAGCTTCTAAGAGGTAAATAAGCATTTTCGAGGCACGTAAACTTCTCGAGGAAATAAGTCTTTGAGACAAGTAAGCTTATTGGAAGCAAATATGCTTTTCGTGGAAATTTAGCTTCTCTGAGGTAAATAACCTTTTGGCGGCAAGATAGCTTCTCAGAGGTAAATAAGCTTTTCGTGGCAAGTAAACTTCTCGGAGGGAAATAAGGTTTTCGTGGAAAGTAAGTTTCTTTGTGGTAAATAACCTTTTGGCGGCAAGTTAGCTTCTCAGAGGGAAATAAGCTTTGCGTGGCAAGTAAACTTCTCGGCCGGAAATAAGCTCTTTGTGGCAAGTAAGCTTATTGGAGGCAAATAAGCTTTTCATGGAAAGTAAGTTTCTTTGTGGTAAATAACCTTTTGGCGGCAAGTTAGCTTCTCAGAGGGAAATATGCTTTGCGTGGCAAGTAAACTTCTCGGCCGGAAATATGCTCTTTGTGGCAAGTAAGCTTATTGGAGGCAAATAAGCTTTTCATGGAAAGTAAGCTTCTTTGTGGTAAATAACCTTTTGGCGGCAAGTTAGCTTCTCAGAGGGAAATAAGCTTTGCGTGGCAAGTGAACTTCTCGGATGGAAATTAGCTTTTCTTGGCAAGTAAACTTCTCGGCCGGAAATAAGCTCTTTGTGGCAAGTAAGCTTTTCGGTTAACGCACTAGCGGCGGCAATTTTTGTTTGATCGTTACCAAACTCTCTATATAAGGGTTTTATGAACAATTAAAGATCAACTTCATTAACGGTTGAAATTGGACCATTGGGAGGGGCGGGGGTTTAGAAGGGAAGTAAACCCCCCGTCCTAATCATGTCATATTAACAAGAAGCTGTTATATCATGCATCGCTTTATTCGCAGTTTATATACCAAATATTGTCTTCAAAGAACTTTACTGTGTCAGTTGAACATGTACCGAGTGAGTGCGCGCCAATGAGTAATGTGGTAACGTCATCATTTAAGATGTTACGTTCTTAATTCGAAAATGTTTATTTGATCTATATCATACTCGATATTTAACTGTTTTATGCAACAAAAAATATTAGTTAATGTCGTATCCAAAAATTTTATAGAACAAACCTTGTCAAACTATTGATACTCTACAATTTTTTTCTATATATTTTTTCGTAACTAAAATATTAAGTAAGTTATTTGTACTTTTTATTTTCAGCCCTTAGTAGACCCCCACATCTACTCATCGAATTTTTACTTAGTAATATAAAATAAATTTTATGTTTTTAAGTTACTGTATTTACTAGTGTGTAATTAGTTTTAGCAGATTTCCCTTAAGGGAAACCCCCCTCCCCTTAGTCGATTTCAATCAAAGGGAAGTCGCACAACTAGACTTTGCAACAATCCAAAACATTCTAAGGCTAGCCAGCCGTATTTGAACTATGCAAGTTGTGTAAATACGTACAACGTCACACCGAAACTAGTCAAAATTGGTACAGAGAGTGTTGAAAATATAATTTGTTGAAACCTGAAACCGAAAATTTACGCGATATCACCACTTCCTTACATCGTACTAGGAACTAAAAAATCATACTCTTTTTTCTAATTTTAGGATACCGTTAAGTCGAAAACTACAAACAAATACGTCGATCGTTATTAATTTTGTAAAAATTATTCAGGTGTTATATTGCATTTAATCATTTATTTATTCAAATTTTTAATTTCTAACTTTGCAAACAAAATACAGAATCTCCCAATAAAATATACATTTATATTTTGACTAGTGAAATGAGAATAGTATAATATTAATAATAATTACATAACGAATCAAGTATTTGCAGTCCCTTTAAATGAGCTGTTCCGTCAAACCATTATAGTATGCCCCTCAGAATCAGTACGTAAAAACCTTGTACCAAAAAATTCCGTAACCTTCTTCAAAGCAAACAGAATAAGATATGACATTAGCTTACAAAGTGTACACGAGAATGCCCACTTCATAAAACGTAGCATCTTATATACGACCTAGACCCATTTAATAACAAAGTATTGTGCGTTAATAGTCTCGCAAGTAGCTGAAGTCTTTTTATAGACAAAATTTAATTCCATTCTTATCATGTTTTGCTACATTATATATATATATATATATATATATATATATATATATATATATATATGTGTGTGTGTGTGTGTGTGTGTGTCAGTTACGACTATGGTACAGGCCTCGAAGGACCTGGGCCTTTGTAATCATCCTCGACACCCCTCCACGTCCTCCGAAATGCTCTTCCAGGTCTCCTTCCATCACGTCTCCTTATTTTCTTTACACCTACTCCTAATTCACATAGTAACTAATTGGACAGCGTACCATGATCGGTTCTTTCTACATGTTTGAACTACCTAGTCCACTGTTCCTAAGGCAATCAGTCTCATCCTGTAGACAAAGCAGCAAGGTGTTAATTCTGATTCGACCTAAGATTTGTCCTTTCTCAGACAAGTGGGACCTTCCAGTAATGTTTAAGCAAGAGTCCATATTTTTGTTCCCTGCTCCTCCTCTACTGCAAGTGCTCTGAAGAAGAGAACCAATAGTGCTCGAAACTGTCAGCATATGTAATAAACTCTTCTATTTGAAGAATTGAGAACTGGTATAGCCGATACCCAACCACCGTCTACTATTATTTATATATAAATATATATATACATATAACTTTGAATGGACCTCATTTTCGTCATCTCCTGGGTAGAATCGATGGACAATCGAGGAATGTTTTCCAAATCATCGTCATGAGTACAAACTCAACAGCTGATTTCCCATAAGGGAAATTTGCTAGAATGATCTTTAATAAATGACTTTTTATGAAATTAAAAAGATTGAATATTTTAAAGAATCTGGACATTATTAACAATAGAACACAATTATTTTACTGTAATAAAATGTAATTAGTTGTACTGTCTTCCCTATGGACTAGCTTTTCCCCCATTTAATTAGTACTCCCATTAAAACCACAATTGTCAGGCTGTATGGCGCCTGGGCTTTAAAGATTAGAGGAGATAAAACCTTTCCTGTATCATTAATTGAAAATATATCTCAATTAAGAATTGAACATTAAGTGTTGGCAATCGGGAATTATAATAGCTCCTTACCAAGACCAGTTTTACTTGGATAATAACGGATGGTTTCTCACAACTATGCAATTAATTACCTGGTTTCTACGAGGAGGAAACTGCTCCTAGTCTCCCCTCCTAAATATTCAAACCGAGTTTTAATATGTAGGACGCTAAATTGAAGAATGAAAATTTCCGCAGCTGTGGGGATTGATTTACGTTGCAGATAATAACAATTTCCATTTCAGCCTGTAGCTGGGCCATCACAATCTATCTATTTACAGTGGCGATGTAAGTGTTTATAGTAATTTTGCGTGCAAGTGTTTGTGTACGTGAGCATATGTTAATGCGTGCGTGTATTTGTGCGCGAGAGCTTGCTCATGTGCGTGCAACTGTGTCTGCCTGCGTTTGTATTTGTGTTTATTAGAATTAGGGTAGAACTCCATCACGTGTTGCCCTAAAAAATAAAATAAGGCAAAATACGGTTTTTCCTGCAATTTTGTTTTAAAAATCAAAATATTTTATATATCCTGGACTAAAATTGAGCTGTTTTTCAGAATATATTTTCTAATATCAAGTTTAAAATCAGGATCTCCCCGATTTACAAATTTAAAAAAAATTTCCATAATAAATAACCCACACCACTGAGCTTCAATGTTTCAAAATCGTATATATTGTATAGTTATATTTTCATGTCCCGAGAGTGCTCAAGATAAGTAGATACTACTGTTATCTTTTATCATTTCGGACATAGGTTAAAAACATAATTTTTATCTTTTTTTTCCAAACAGTTTTTTTTACTATTCTATTTATTGATTATTTATTTTATTTATAATTGCATTTCGCAATAGTCGCAATTGAGTGAATTATCTGTATTGTTTGGAGAGGCTAAGGTATGTGTTGCAGTTGTCAACAATAAAATAATACATGAGTGTCTTAATGTTTGTTTACATATTTAAGGAATAACAAGTTGAATTTATTTACTACTTTTGAGTCATATTAGAATTCAATATTCAACATATATATGAAATTTCATAAATTGTTGAATATGTTTATTTAATGTATTGATTTTCAATGTGATTAACATAGTGGGATTATTCATAACCAGCTGTGATCGTAGCAGTCAGGAAGAATCAAATAGTGACTACCCCAATGACTTTCAAATTATTCAAAGCTAGAACTGCTGAAAACATGCTTGTTTGAATAGATCAAAAGTTTTTGCAATATTCCAAATAGGCTTTCATCCTGTAATGAAATTTTTTATGGCATTAACATTTTTAGACAATGTTCTTTTTCTTCTTTGTGCACTTCGGCTAATTGGGACGTGATATCTACAGCTTACCACCTACTTCTAGCCAGGGTTCTAGGAACGGTTGGTGAACAGAGTTATCCAACGAAAATATAAGATAAAGTTGGTCAAGTAGTTGGAGAATAGCACGGAGGAAAAGCGGGCGAGAAAGAAGTTTGTGCCTGTCTCCATCCTTTACTTGGGCCCAGTCTCAGAGAAGTTTGGGTCTATGTTGAGGGAAATTGGGATATCAATCACCTACAGGTTTCAAGCGGTCTTTGAAAAATTGTTTGCCTCGAATTAAGAACTTTGTGGACCCCTGGACAGATGTGGCGTGTTTCGAGTCTTTGCTCGGGATGTAATGCCTCTTATGTGGGGCAGAGTGCCAGAAAGATAAGGACCAGGCTTAAAACTTTCTGCACTCAGAACCGATTAACAGCTCTAGACTTAAGATATCATAATTTGTATAACTTTCTAGTGGTAGCAATGTTTTTTTTTGTTTTTTTTTTTAGGTTTCTATTAAGGGATTTCAGGAATTGAGGTTGTACTCAACACGAGTATATATTGTCCGTTAACGTTCTGGAGGTTAATTGTTGTTTAATCGTGACTATATTCTTATGTAAAACTAAAGATCAGAGTAGTTAATGGCTGAAATCAACCAGAAAGAGGGGAGGGGGTTGGGGGAGGGGAGAAATAGAACATTAGAAATATCTCCGTTATTCTGAGAAAGATTGAAAAATTGAATATTACCTATAGAATTGAAATTGAATATTGTTCTATTATTTTTTTTTTTGTATCCCGATTATTATTGGAAATATTTGGATTTGTATTATTCAGTTTTCAGTAAACTCCTAATAACCTCATATTATGAATAAGGTGATTTATCTTGAAATGTTCTATTCCAGCCTTAAATATCAATTATTGTTGTAATTGTACTTTTACTATGTGAGATATACTTGAATATGCTCGGTGTTACGTCATAATTTAATGTTTTACTTTGATTAATTTTTTTTTTTTTTTTTCAAAATTTCACCACTTTTCTGTTTTACATGTAATTGAAACGATATCAACAGTTTTTGGGTTTGGTGACCGTTTTTTACCTTTTCACGCCTAAACTTCAGAACGGAATTTAATGTAACTTGGTGCGTGTATTACTCCTAACCCAACTCAAACTTTAGAATATACTAATATTTTTAAAAACTCACAGGAGTGGAGTAATAAAGGATGCCTGAACTGAGATATTTCGTGTCTTATTGGTTTTTCGTCAAATGTGCATGTAACAAAAGTTGTTTATTTAGTTATGTAAAGTAACATTTGTCATATAACAAACCGTAAACGAGATATACACCAAAAACTATAGCAGGAGCCAACAGTTTTATAGGACACAAACGCCTAAACTGGACTCAACCAAACTCCGTAAGGGAAGTCTTGAATGAAAAATCATAATATTTCGTGTCCTATTGGTTTTCACCAAATGTGCTTGAACACGTGAGATTAAGGTCAACGCTTTAACTTACATGCCTAACCTAGACAGAATTATATTATAGATTTAATCGTAAGAAACAAGCATCTTAATTTACGCTTGAATTACGAAATTCTTGTTTTGAGATTCATGTATGATGAGACATTTAGAGAAGTACAGTAAATTTAGGTTAGGATGATTTTGAATTTTCAATCGATAGTTGTCCGATGACGGATTTTCTTTCCTTCTGTTAGATGGATATTTACGGAAGTAAACAGCAGAAAAACTCTGGAAAGTACGTTGTATAAATACATACAAGGCTTTATTTTTCTCGGGAAGGCATTTGTATTGCACCGATGCAGGCCCATCAAGCTAAGCTTAGAGTTGTGGTCAAAACATTTAGCTTTAGCTTTAGTTACTTTAGGAGCAAACAATAATGTTCTTGTGTACGTAATCTGGTTAATAACTTCTTTCTTCTATTAATTGCTATAAAAAAATATGTTAAGCAATTCAACTACATATCTATTTCAGCAATACATGTCAATAAATCTCTAATATGTTTGTCTCCCTAGTTATTAACTAGTAAAATGTCAATATTTGATCTAGTTTTTAAATTGGTTGGCTTATATATATATATATATATATATATATATATATATATATATATATATATATATATATATATATAATATGCTTACTAAAAATATCTGTTAATGCTCTAGCAGCAGTAACTTTCATTCTATTATTACTTGCTAATATTTAAAGGTTCATTAAGTTTAAGGCATTAATCGGTCCATCATGAAGGAGGTTTAGAGATGGGACTAATTTATAATGAAAAACATCTTATTTATTAGTATTATTACTACAAGTTACTAAGCTTGATGTAATGGTTAACATCGTAGGAGGGGTTTTAACGCTCGAAATATTTTAATTTATTATTTACATGTATTTAGAACAAAACTAGGAGGTGTAGGTGCCAAATAGTTGTATAAAACCAATATTGTTAATAAAGTAGTATCCTACACCTGCTTTATCATGCATTTTCTTCTAACTGGAAAATTAATGGAGATGGGATTTTAAATATACTACGTGGAAAGTTGAAACAATAAAATACTGAAAGAGAAAAAGAAATATAGGAACAGTAAATGTTCTAGTTAGTTTTTTACTAAGAAACTAACTTTAGATCTTTTTTACAGTCAGCATATATAAAAAAAAAACAGAATGCTAGTGGAAATATGTGGGAAAGGAAACACACACGAACATATATAGTATAAAAGTAACAAAGTATTTCTTCAAATTTTAAGAACGAGCAAACAAAAATAATAATTTAATAAAGCTTACCCTCTTCTCCAAACCCAATGTAATCCTTCCAAAAAAAGAAACCGTTGACTCATTTAAAACACGACAATGCTGATTGTTGTTGCCCAGAATCAATAAATTCTTTTTATACAATCTTGTGATGTCTACAAGTTCTTAATTTTTTTTTCAATCTTGATTCAACATAACTTTTTGACTTCTATTTAGGGTTCATTTTGTGTTAAAAGCGAATTACGCGAATTTAAGTATTAATTAATTAATTAAAAATAACAGCTTTAATTATTAAGAAATGTTCATTAACGTAGAAATATTCAAATATTTTGTGGATGTTGTAGAATTATTGACATGTACCGACAATGCTCATCCATTAGATCCGTAATGTCGTGTATAACATCAAAGAATTTACTCATCTACAGTCAGTCTGTATATATGTTTTATGGTAAGATCAGCTTTCCATATTTCACATCTTGGTTTAGCTGTTTTCATCTTCATGTAGTCACATGTCAGTGTATAATGCCCTATCCTGAGGTCGTAAAGGACTTCTCTTCTAGTATCACGTGTAGCTAGACGGCCATTCGGTTATTGTTCGTTCTATTTGTACAAATGTATTGTTTCTGCTTGTAGTTTATCATGAGACCTGTGATTTCAGGTGTTCTTCTTCTTCTTAAAGTCCTTTTTAAGCTAGACTTGAATGTATTGGAAGCCAATTGAAATGTTTTCGAATCCTTTTTCGAAAGTCCGAAAGCATTGACTTAACGATTCAATTTAAATTAAATGGTTTTAGAAAGCCTCTAAATAATTCTTTATTTTTTCTGTAGTGTTTTCTGTTCTTTTGTAGTATTTCTGTGCTAATTTTATTAAGTTTTCTCCTATGCGTTCCGGGTTATCTTCTAGTTCATTCAGGGTGTGTGCACGGTTTAATTCTATTCTAATATAAACAATGGGATTGTTTTAGGAAGACACATGAGACATTTAAAGAAGTTAATTTGAGCTTTCTCAATCACATCCGAATAAGCAGAACCCCATATTTCAGATGTATACAAGAGTACACTTTCACTAAGTGAATCAAATATCATACATTTGGTTGCCCAGGTTACAGCTATGCTTTTATGAAGTATGCGTAAGATAACAGCATTGACAGAGCAACCTTTTGCCAAGAAGTGAGTACTGGCTTGACAGAATATTCCTGAGGATGAGAAAGGTACCCCCAAATAAGTAAATGAATCTTTGAACTGGAATGCGGCCTCCTTTGTGAAATGGGAAAATAATTGTTTTCTGTGAGTTCACTGAGAGTAACACTCCATCACTGAATTTCTTTAATATATTTAATTTACGTTGTGTATCAGGCCATGATATAGACAGTATGACTAGGTCATCAATATACATCAATAAAATTAATTTTTTTATGGTACTTACCTGAATACCATCTTTCACATTCTCTTCGAAAAATTGGACTATACCGGACATATATAGCAAGAATAGAAGGGGGGGGGTAAGTTTTCCCCTTGTAGAACACCTTCCTGTAATTACTTACTCTTCTTCAAGAATACTCGATTTAATCACTCTTAGAATTTTTCCACCAATTCCTAGCCTGTATAGTAAGGTTGTAAATAGTTTTCTCCTCTTCATCTGAGTGCTATATTTACAGCTGCCGACAAACAAAATATGCTATCCCTAAGTCCTTTTCCTCCATTTCGGAAACACATTTGCTCGTCCGGGAGAATTTTCCTCTTTTCAGCCTATGTAAGCAGTCTTCGACTAATGATGGAAGTGAAAAGCTTTAGAATTGAGTTGAGAAAGGCGATGGCTGTGCAATTGTATGGGCCTTTTTTGTCTCCTTTTTTATGGATAAGCCTCATTCTCATTTTTGTCCAATATAATGGTATCTTCTCTTCAGTCCAAACTTTATTAAATATGTGTACAAAGGGATTAGTCAAACTTTCATTCATTAATTTATAACATTCGTTGGGAACCAAATCTAAGCCCGGAGATTTATTGTTTTTTTTTCTTTTTTTAGGCTGTCTATTATTTTTAAAAAATGATTTCTTCATCTAGTTCTGGGTCATAATAATGAAAATAATTCATGTTATCAATCATTTTTTGAGGTACATTTAGAATTTCTCCCAATGAGTAATGTTGATTTGATTTTCTGGGAATGACTTAAATTTAAATTTTTTTAATGCTGGCGAAATTCGGGAGAATCCTTTGAATTGCTTAAGCTAACTCTTCTTAATTTCGAAAAGCACTGCTCCTTTGACTTTGTAATTAATGGTTTATAAAATTTCTTGGAAAGCAGGAAATCATTAGTTCATTCATCTTTAAATGGATCTTTACATCTCCTGCGTGCAGAGTTGAGTTATTTGTTTTGCTAAAATACATTTTTGATCAAACCAAGGTTTGATTGGAATCTGTTTTGATGAGTAAACTTTAAGTATGGAAGTTTCCTTTATTAGATAAGTGAAACTTTTACTAAAATCTTCAGTTACGTTATAATTGAAATTTATGTCTAAAGTATGTAAGACTATTTTGAACATTTCAAGGTACTCAGCACTGCGATTTATGGTTAATTTATTTCCTAAATGGAGTTTATTAGTGCATTTCCCCTAGAAAGATATAATACATAAATTGTGGTCGGGATATGCAGGAGTTTGTATTACCTCGTAATTATTAAGGCGATCACTGGTAACAGTTGATAGCCACAGAGAATCGTAAATACTAAATCTGTTTTCCCCACAAAAAGTAAATTTTGCTGCGAAATCACTCGGAGATATTCCATTGCTGGTAATCATATCAACATTTTTCATTGCTTCAACTAGTACATCGGTTTGATCAAAAATATTGTCATTTAATAGGTTTAGGAATCCAAATCTCCCATTCCAGTCCCCTCCAAAAACTATTTTTAGGTTATTATACTTTTAATAAACATCATAGAGCCTATCGGAGATGAGTTCAATGTATCTGTCATATCCTTTTTTCCAGGTCTCCAATATATAACAACTACGATAAATGATTCACTTTCATATTTTAAACTGATACATTATAACCAGTTCTCTCACATAAGACTTTCAACAACAGTGATTTTTTCTCTTTTAGTGTAGATGAAATCTCAATAGATAAGTGACTCATGAGGAATCTCATCATGGAAATTTATGTCTGGCGACTTTTATCTATGACAAAAGGAATATGTAATTCCTAGTCACAATCTCTTTTCTAGCCATTTCTAGTAAAGCACATATTAACTCAATTTATAAACCGTCCTTCAAAAAAACAAAAAAATAAACAGATGTCAATATGTTAATTAGTAACTGCAGCGAGTAGTTAATATGCATTACACGTGTGTTATATATGACATTCATGAAAAGAAGAGATTAAATAGAACGGCAATACATTAAAATTATTTCACTCTCACTTTTTAGCAGATTTCCCTTAAGGGTAATCAGCTATTGAGGTTGTACTCATGACGGAATTTTCGAAATTTTTCTTCAAATGTCCATCAATCCTACCTAGTAGATGACGAAAATGAGGTCCGTTCAAAACTGTATATATATATATATATATATATATATATATATATATATATATATATATATATATCTTTATATATATAATTCTAGCGTACGTGTGTATGTCACTGAACTCCTCCTAGACGGATGGACCGATTTGATTGAATTTTTAAATACGCGTTCGGGTGACGGCCCGGATGGTTTAGCGCCGCAGATCGGTCCGGCAGACGGCAGGAGTGGGGGTCGTGAGGGAGGCCTGAATTTAAAAATAGCCGTATTTCGTTTCCTATTGGTTTTTCGGCAAATATGCACAGGATAAGAGTTGTTTATGTTGGTATTTGGAGTAACTTTTGTCATATTCACTTTCGTCGTATAACAAAGTATAAACGAGATATACACTGAAAAAGTAAAGCGGTCCCAAAAATTTTATTGGGCACCAACTATTGAACCGAACTGAACAAAACTCGCTATGTGAATTAGCATTAGTTTTTCCATGGTTATAAGCTATACTAAATTTTTTAGGTTCGAACGGGAGTGGG
Source organism: Riptortus pedestris (assembly GCA_019009955.1). Taxonomy (NCBI): domain Eukaryota; kingdom Metazoa; phylum Arthropoda; class Insecta; order Hemiptera; family Alydidae; genus Riptortus; species Riptortus pedestris. The sequence continues at coordinate 103,373,144 of CM032228.1, read as the reverse complement.
GGTTGTCTGAAGGCCGAAATCTAAAAACGCCCATATCTCGGTTAATATTGAAGACAGCGAAAATATGTACATTACAACGTTTATAGATCATTTAAATCGCGTAAAGATTGGTTGTACACAAAATTTCGATCCGACTTACAGTAACGGATCAAGCACAAATTGCGACCCATAGAGCATTAACAGGCTAATACAACTCTATCATTATATATATAATTCTAACGTACGTGTGTATGTCACTGAACTCCTCCTAGACGGCTTGATCGATTTGAATGAATTTTTAAATACGCGTTTGGGTGACGCCCCGGTGGTTTAGCGCCGCAGATCGGCCAGGCAGATGGAGCAGGTCTCTGGTCGAAGGGCGAAGGGCGAGGTTATTGGAAATTTTACGAAATGTTAATATGTGTATCTAATGTTTTTTTGTTTTTTTATCTGAGACCCAGCATTCATTGATGGTTGGTGATAAGGTAGTGCGACCTACCGGGGGTGAGAATGGATAGTTCCCCTTCTGCTGAACTTACGTTCCATTATAAGGGAGGTGGTAATGTTGTAGGGGTGAAATGGAACTCGATAAGGGTAGGTGACCCGGTAGCTGGATATCTAATGTTTTTTTTTTTTTTGTTTTTTTTATCTGAGATCCAGCTCGTCTAGTAATGATGGTAATAAGGTGGTGTGACCCACCGGGGGTAAGAAAGGATAGTTACCCTTATACTGAACTGTAGTTCCATTTGAAGGGGGGTGGTAATTGGTAGTGGGTGTAATGGAACTAATAAAAGGTGGGTGACCCGGTAGCTGGCGATACCGGGTAGGTTGTAAAGGATAGGAGGAAAACGAAATAAGAAGGAAAGGGATACAAGGAGAGGAGATAAGAAGAGAAAGAAGAAAGATGGCCGCTACAGCCAGTAAATTAACCTAAGAAGCCGTTGTGAAATGTTAAAGGGGGTAAGGGGCGCCCAAAATATCTCCTAGCCTAAACTAAACTAAACTTACAAAACTAAAATAACCTAAAACCTAAAACCTAAACTAAAACTACAGGGCTATATTATAGGGTGGTACATGGGGGGATTAGCCCTGTTTGTAATTTATAGTCCGGACCTCGGGCACTATGGGGGGGGGGTGGGTGTCAGCAGCGGGTGAGATCGACTAGGGCTCATCGAGACCAACCTGTTGCCATCTCACCGGCTGTTGAGGAGGGGTTAGGGAACGGTATAGGGGGTTATCAATATAATGTAATGAGTCAAAAAATGTTATATGCCTGCGGGATATGGTGTGGGAAATGGGTTCAAGGGAGAGGGTATCATGGATTATGTAGTTCTTGGCTCTTTGTAAGGACGCGTGGCGGACTATTTTACGGACTATTCCGTTTTGGAATTTCTGGAGGGTGTCAAGGGAGTTTTTGGTGAGGTATCGAAGGATGGGGGAGCCATAAAGGAGAGCGGGTTGAATGACGCCTTTAAGGATCAGCAATTTGAGGCGGAGGCTTAGGACTGGGGAGAGGAGAAGGTGGTTGAGGGAGGTGAATTTGTTCCGTAGGTAGTTTGTCCGTTTGCGTACGTGAGTTGAGAATGTCAAGTGGTTGTCGAGGTTGATACCTAGGTAAGTTATGGAGCGGGACACGGGAATGTCATTGTCGTCTAGTCTGAAGGTGTCGGGGACAGGGGAATGTTTATGATATGTGAACAATAGGGCATCTGTCTTCCCAGGGTTTACATGGATGTTAATGGAGCGAAGGTCATCAGCTATGGCTTGGCATGCGGATTCTGCCAGGGAGAGTGCGCGGGATGGGTTGAGGGATGTGCTAACAATGGCTACATCGTCCGCGTATGCAGCCACCTCAGTGCTTGGAAACTGTCGACTCACTACCTTTGCGGTGTATGCCGTGAAGAGGGTAGGAGAGAGCGGGGAACCCTGAGGTACCCCTACTCGGAGAGGACGGGATGAGGAAAGGGATTCGCCGACTCTCACTTGGAAAGTTCGGCCGTTGAGGAAGGAACTGAGCATGGCTAGGAGTTGGCTGGGGCAGCCATGCCCATTGAGGGTGTTAAGGAGTTCGGCACGGTCGACAGAATCAAAGGCCTGAGTGCAGTCTATGGAAATCATCGCTGTGACGACGTTCCTGCGGAGGTTGTTGGCAGTGTTAGCATATATACGGGCTAAGGGATGGAGGCAGCTGTGTTGAGGACGGAAACCGGACTGCTCGTGGGGAATGAGGGATTTCTCCTCACAGAAATCCACAAGATACCGGAGGATTATACGTTCCAGTATCTTGGAGATGTGTGGGAGGAGGCTGATAGGACGGTAGTGGTCGGGAGAGGTGCCATTTCTGGCGGGTTTTAGGAGTGGGACAACAATTGCATGTTTCCATATGGAGGGGAAGTGACGGAGACGGAGACAGGAGTTTAGGAGATGGTTAAGATAGGACAGAGCCTTACGTGGAAGCTGACGGAGTAACACGTACTGCACCCCGTCCATCCCAGGGGACTTTCCTCCCTTGGTCCGGCGCAGGATGGCAGAGAGCTGTCTGGGGGAGGAGAACATGAAATTATCACCGCTCTCCGTCCCAGGCGCCTCCTCAGTCCGACGGTACCTTGACCGATCTACAGCGGTCATATGTGCCGCTAGCATCTCGGCCTGGTCTGTGGGACTCATCACACCTCTGTCGACTTGGAGAAGAACAGATCGCCTTTTGGTTACTCTGGTCTTCACCAACCGCCAGAGCTTGCGGTGGTCACCGTGTGTCTGTCTGAGGGTTTCGTGCCACTCCGCCGTCTTCCACTGGCTCATAAGGGAGCGGATCTGGGCGGTGAGGTTGTTAAGGACGGGACGTAGGGCGGGGTTCCTGGTGCGATACCAGGAATTTTTAATGGTGTTCCTCTGCCTGATTAGCTGAAGAACATGGGGGGGAGGTGGTTTGAGTCCTGGGGGTCTTCGGATATCTAATGTATGGTCCTTTAGATATGTCATCTAAATAAAGCTGCTTGGAGAAGCGAGAGGTTTTCACTTTCAGACATTGTTATTTATTATCGAGATTTATTTTATTCTGATTTGAAATTTCGCAATTATTTTCTTTTCTTTATTTATATTTATGTATTTGCATTATTATTGTTGAGGGTTTTGATTTATTTCAATTATTTGTCTACAACTATTTGTTTTATAAAGACGTGTAGTGCGCATTCTACCAGATAATCATAGAACTAAAACGTCTTTTTTTCCTTCTCTCATTTTCCTTTTCTTTTTGCGTACCGAGTTTTGTGATATTTTACTCTATTTGTTTTTAGGTAAACGTGCACATAACAAATGGTGTTTGTGTTATTAAAAGTAGCTTTATTTTTAAACATAATATTATTAAATTTAATATCCTAATCGCTTGATATATCATGCAGGACAACGTCTGCCGGGTCCGCTAGTATATATATATATATATATATATATATATATTTGTCTGTTACCGCTCTAGCGGTCGCAATTTTTGTTTGATCGTTACCAAACTCGATATTTAGTCGTTTTATGTAAAAAAAAGATCAAGTTCGTTAACGGCTGAAATCGGACCAGTGGAAGGGGGGGTTTAGAGGGAAGGATTTTCGAAAATTCGAAATATCTCCGTTACTGTACGTCGGATTGAAAAATAGCACAGAATCAATCTTATTGCAAATTGAATTTACTATAAATATTGTTCTATACATTTATTCTCTATCTTGAATATTAACCGAGATATTTGCATTTTTATTAAAACTGGGCGGCTAACTGGGCTTCCCCACCAAAAGCTAGTTTGGTCGTTTCCTTAACTCGCGGCTCTCGTGAAATTTCTCTTTTGTAAAACTTCACGTTGGAAATCTGCTTAGTTTACGCAGCCCCTGCGTGACGGACTTTTTTGCTACAACCGATTGAACCGGATTTCTGCTGTCTATTTATTTATACCAGGATGGGAATAAGCATTTATAAAGATTTTATTTATTAGGTTTATACTGGTATCTTTAAGTTGCGGACTACTTTGGCCCATGGTTTTAGCACCTAGTTTAATAACGAACCCATTCATTTTAGCAGATTTCCCTTAAGAGAAATCAGCTATTGAGGTTGTACTCATGACGGAATTTTCGAAATTTTTCTTCAAATGTCCATCGATCCTTCCTAGTAGATGACGAAAATGAGGTCCGTTCAAAACTGTATATATCTATCTATCTATCTATCTATCTATCTATCTATCTATCTATATATATATATATATATATATATATATATATATATATATATATATATTTGTCTGTTACCGCTCTAGCGGTCGCAATTTTTGTTTGATCGTTACCAAACTCGATATTTAGTCGTTTCATGTAAAAAGAAAGATCAAGTTCGTTAACGGTTGAAATCGGACTAGTGGGAGGGGGGGGGTTTAGTGGGGATGATTTTCGAAAATTCGAAATATCCCCGTTACTATACGTCGGATCGAAAAATTGTATAGAATCAATATTATTGGAAATTAAATTTACTATAAATATTGTTCTATACATTTATTCTCTATCTTGAATATTAACCGAGATAGTTGCATTTTTATTAAATCTGGGTGGCTAACGGACGAGTGACTTTCCCGCCAAAAGCTTGTTCGTCTGTTTCCTTAACTGCTCGGCTCTCGTGAAATTTCTCTATTGTAAAACATCACGTGGGAAATCTGCTTAGTTTATGCAGCCCCTGCGTCACGGACTTTTTATACCAGGGTGGGAATAAGCATTTATAAATTTTTATTTATTAGGTTTATACTGGTATCTTTAAGTTGCAGGCTACTTTGGTCCATGGTTTTAGCACCTAGTTTAATAACGAACCCAATCATTTTAGCAGATTTCCCATATTTAATCAACACTAAAGATTAAATTAGTTCGTTATCAGTATATTTTATTATTAGTAAGTCGGCCTGAAATAGGGGTTAGAGGGGGGGGGGATTAGAAAATTCAAACTATCTCCATTACTATAATTCGGATCATAAAATGTTTTAGAACCAAGCTTATTAAACTATCGTTGCTCTACAATTGGTGTTCTACAGTTTTCTCTCAAACAACTCAAATATTGAGCGAGTTATTTAGTACTTTCTTCTTTTCTACCTTAGGTGAACCAACTCTCCTTCTACTCACTGGTTTTTACATATAAATACAGAATATGTGGTGAGGTGAAATCACAAGCGTTTTATACCTGCACATGGGAAATTGGCTTAGTTTATGCAGCCCCGGACTTTTTAATTACAGGTCATCCCCACACCTCCATTTTAGTTCGTCCCACATAATATATATTACAGTCTATAAGTCACAGTTCAATTATGGGTAATGCACGTAGCAAAGTTTCATATATTACGGTTCAGTCGTTTAAGTGTGAAATGAATCTGTCTCTAAAGAAATCTATTCAATTCCTCGTGGAATGAAAAATAATTCACAATTTCAGAATAAAAAAAAAATGTGCTTATGGAGGTTAAAGTATATATAAAATTGATCGGATTTCATTTTCATCGCCTAGCCTAGCACTGGTGAATATTTGTTGAAGTACAATTTCCTCTAAGGTCGTGTTTTCCTCTAACGTATGTCTGCTAAATAACTTCAGAACCAGTATCAGAATTAATTATGAACATTAATTGATTAGTATCGATAATGCATAATGTGGTGTTGAATTATTAGCATCGATAGTTAACTATGCAGTAGATTAAGCAATGCCCTATTTGCAAGTCACTGATTGTTGTCAGCGTTCGGATCTCCGGGTAAGTCATTGCTCCCTTTTTTTAAAAAAAAATCCTATTTGTTATCTGTTAATTCCTCAAATTGTGAAATTCAAAATTAGCATCTTTATTAACAGCATGCTTTATCTAAAAATCTTTTACTCAGAAAACACTAAATTTATGTAAATATAAAAAAAAAATATTAACTTCATTATCGAATGAAACAACCGTATATTATTTTATAAATGAGAGAATGATAAACTTTTTATTATGATTTGCCGATTAATTATAGCTATAATAGCCAGCAAATCATCTTGTGTGTGTGTGTGTGTGTGTGTGTGTGTGTGTGTGTGTGTGTGTGTGTGTATGCGCGCGCGTATTTATGCTGGTGTATTTAATTGATACACAGCAACATTTCGAGTTGCCGGACTCAGGTTGATTTCCCAGTGCCGGACATTAAGGCAGGCAATAAATACGGAATGAAAGGTACATTCTTCAGGTAATAGGAGTAGACCTCAAAGAAAGAAGAGTAGAGATAAGGAGTAGATTTCTCGAAGAGTAGTTTAAGAGAAGAAAGTCCCTTTCCCAGCGACACCGGCACTAGGATAACTTCAGAGCCGACTATATAAAAAGAAGCGCCCGATGAAAAGAAGAGCAATTATGAATGGAGCACTTCGAATATTGAAAGAGAACCTGAGAGCAACTGATGAATTGTGGAAACTGTCAAAGGAAAATAATATGGACCTTGGAACAGACCTTATCGTGGCGAGTAGCTGGGAAGTTGGGAGATGGTAGGTGGGAAAGGTTGGCAGAAGAAGGAAGGAAATGCGGTTAAAGTTGTGCTGCACCTGCATGTTAGTCCTGGTGCCTTTACAATGCTACATGAACATAAATTTGTCATGTTGCACCGTGAATGAACATTCTATGCTCTAGAGACAATTGTACCACTAAATATCTAAAGCCAGGCTGAAATTTCTATTACAGATTATATAGGTTTCTTACTACCGGAGAAATAGATAATAGAATGTGATATTACAACATCAGCATGTAATTTGAGACTTGAGGAATCTGCATAGTTTATTCAACACCCACCTGACGGACTTAACTTTTCAGAAAACAGGAAAATGGAAATATAATTTGGAGGCTGTTTTGTACGTTGGTAAACACGGAATTTGTGTGTATATATATATATATATATATATATATATATATATATATACCGATATAAAATGTACTTATATAAACAATATAAATTTGATTGCCTTTTTTTTTTCATCTTAGTAAAGTCAATGGGCATAAAAAAAAAATGCCCCGAATTGAAGCGCTAGACATCTCCAGTATACACACGCCACACTGCAAGCATCCAGAGAGGGAAAACTCTTGGGAATATTATAAGCGCCAAGCAAATAACAAGGGCAGGGGTGAAGAAATTTGGCTTTCTAAGACATACTGACTACGTATAAATTGTTCAATGATAAGAGAATAGTGGGGACTAGGCCATAGGGTACTGTGGAATGAAAACATATATAATGTGTTAAAGGCTGAGTTTGGGTTTATTTTTGTGTAGCCTTCATAGACAAAATGTATGTTAACATTATTTTTTTCCTGGCTTCCTTGGTTATCCCAATGAACGTAACCGCAATAAAATATCTTCCTGGAGTCCGAAAGTTTCACAAAGATAAAAAATTAAATACTGCAAGCGATTAGGCAGATAAAGACTTAATTTTTATAAGATAACCGTTTCCTTTGTTATTAATAAGATAATATCGACGCAAGACAAGGAGGAAAACTAAAGATAATTATACATTTAGATCATCTCCACTGCCCTTCAGGACGAATTAGTTCTTAAACTAAAAATTAATCTGATATAGAATTTATATATGAAACCACTTATGTCGAAACATTGAATAATATTTAATTACAATATTCATTGAGTGCGGACGATCTCAAGATTGCTGGGCAGTTGTTATTACACTAAAAAGGCGTTTATTTCCTTTCACAAATTGGCCAATAATTCTGGTATTTATGTGACTCTGGCAATTCTCGTACATGGCCTCTCTAATAAGCATGAAAATAAGTGTGAGCCCGAACTCGTAATCTATACAATCGTCGGATTATTGAAATAGGATTTATTGTGCATAAATAATTACAATATCAAATTTCTACATTTACATTACACGTGTAATTAACTTGTGGTGTACAGGTATCCTCTGTGGGGGTGGGGATCGGACTACACTTCCTTGGGGGACTTAAAAGTGTGTTTCGTATCTAGTAGGTTATTCTACTTGTTCTTCCAAACTTCTGGAAAGGGCGGCTCTGAGATCAGGCGCTATAGTTGTGGACAAGCAACTTTCGGCTCTAACACTAAGACATAAAGTCGAGAATTGTTTGCACTGCCATATTGTATTTTTAGTTTATGTATTTATCAAAGGCGCCAACACGAGCTCATTGAGAAGGTTCGAGATTGAGGCAATGACTATAAGAGCGACAATCACCCAACTAGCGAATTGAGAACTTTTAACGAAGTGTCCAGTGTTCTACTGTTGTATTCTGATTGACCAGCATTGTACATTTCTTCTTTAGAATAAACTCTGCTACTCAGTAACGACCCTACATAATTTTTACCCCACCATCCTGTCACGTAGCATTACGAAGAAAGAAGAATGGAACGGAACGTAAGCTTAAAGTACGTAAAAAAGTACAGTTATTGGAATAATGCATGCAATCCAAACTTTCATCGAAAAGGCCACGGAGGCATCGAATTTAGTTAGCTGGCGCATTGCACAGGCAGGTGATAAAATAATGTGTGACATGACAAAATGTATGCTCGATGATAAATCTACAAAGCATCTTTCTACTGTGCCGCTATCAACCGATACTGCTTCACGGCCAATTCATGTTCTGCCTTCTATTTTCTATTAAACCTGATATCAACCAATTGATAAAAATAAAAAAAAAAGTTTCATACATCTCATTAGATTTTTTTGATCTCTTCTATTACTATAATTGTTATGTAGTAAGTAACTGTTACATTATACAAGTATTATGATTATTAATAAAGAATGCACATTAAGACATTTTTGTTTTATTTTAAGGTTCCGTTAAGGATTTTGCTTTCCAAAAGGGTTCCGTAACCAAAAACGTTTGAGAACAAATGTGTTATTCTATTGTATTGTTGTATTCTTTGTGTACTTATTATTAAGCGAATTTTCTCCGCCAGTTTTATACTATATATTCAAAGATGTGCCCAGCTTCTATCAGATTTTCCTGAAAGGAAATCAGCCACTGAGGTAGTACTGCCGATGCGATTTTCGAAAATTGTCTTCAAATATTCATCACATGAGCACATAATAACGGTGATATTGGATTTCACATATTGTGCTTTCTTTATACCCCCTTTCCTTAGAGAAATTCGTTTTCAGCTGTTATCGAACTTGTTTTTTTTAGTTTTACAGGAACGGTTCAAATGCCGAGTTCAGTAACAATAAAAAAAAATGCAGACGCTTGAGTGTAAATGAACAAAAACACTATGACCTGAGTTGAACTAACTAAGAATCCCGGATTTGCTCTGGGATCCTGAATGATTGTAATTTATTTTGGTTTTAGAATCCACAATATTTTTACACTTCCAGTCACAAGCCTTCACGTTACTATTTATTCTAGTAACTATAGCAAACTTATAGAATTTTTTTATCTCAACGAATAAAAAATAAAAAAATGAGTTCCTGATCAATCTCCCTAACTATTGTTCAAAATACTGTTTAATATAAATAATAATTATGGGAAAAATTTTAATTATAAACTATGCAAAATACAAATTTATTTTCCCTAAAAGCGTCCCCTAGCACAACGATTGTCTCTATTTTACGTATTTAATTACCATTAATAAAAATATCTGAAAAAGAAACTTTGTATTCAGAGTAGTTCACACTCATACTCTATTATGTGTAACATATTATCGCAGCAATGTTAATAATTAGCAGACATGTGGGTGCCCCTCCCTATCACTTCCAACCCCCTTTCACATTGATTGTTTGAATAAACACGCTATTTAATGTTTAACTCTAGTTTAAAGCAAACATCATCATTAATTTCAATTATTAAGCATCAACTGCCTCTTCCTGCCAAAGCCGATCCAAGTCGGCCGGATCAAAAGCCGGTCTGCCAGGAACCGACTGTGTTCCTCAAGACTTCCGCTCCCGCATCTTGTACACATTCAACATTATTGGGTTTAAACTATTGTAATATCAGTTATTCTAAATATTAAACCATGGGAATGTTTTAATAATTCACTTTCCTGGAGAAAACAAATAACTTTGACAAATGTTATATAACTACAACTTAATTGAGATTAAGTTGGGGGGGGGCGGCCAAAGATTTATAATCTTCACTCAAACCCGAATAATACTTACAACTAACGCATACTTCTATAAAAAATGATCGTCGTTTGACAGAATATGCCATTATGAAATAAAGTTTAATGAGTATATATCAATCGGTTTATGCATAGGTTACACCATATAGCTCGGCCTAAAGTAATGTTTTGCAGGAAAAGTATCAGGAAGTTAACTTTTCTAATGTTTATTCTCAATCACCCCTATAATCTACTTCGTCTGAAGAAAATATTAATGTTGTCTAAAGACCAATCCGGTATTCCTAAAATACAAATATTCAGACAATTAAAATTAATTCAATTTTAAATTCAACGTTTAATTGTCGGTTTGTAATAAAATTGGTGACTCCTGCTGGTGTTTTTAGGGTATATTTCGTTTATAGCTCGTTGTACGACAAAAGTGTATGTAACAAATGTTACTCTAAATAACAAAATAAACACCTTTTTTTTAAACTACATCTTTGTCGAAAACCAAATTGGAAGCGAAATATCGCGATTTTTCATTTCAGGCTTCCTCCCACTCCTATTCGTTCCTAATGACGCTAATATACCTTATAATCAAAACGACATTAATACTAACACACGGAGTTTCGTTGGGTTCAGTTTTGTCTTTTGTGTCCTTTAAAATTGTTCACGCCCGCTTTAGGTTTTAGGGTATATCTTGTTATATTCGGTATACGACAAAAGCGTATACAACAAATGTTATTTTAAATAAAATACAAAAACAAGTTTTGTTATGAACATCTTTATCGAAAAACTATGAGAAAACAAAATATCGTAATTTTAGCAGATTTTTTCATTTTAGGCTTCCCTTATAACCCCCACTTCTGCTAGCTATAGTTTTTAGCGTGTATCTCATTTATACTTCGGTATACGACACAAGTGTATATAACAAAGATTATTCTAAATAAAAAATTCAATAACAACAAAAAAAAACAACTTCTGTTACTTGCGTCTTCATCGAAAAACTAAGAGGAAACGAAATATCGCAATTTTTCATTTCAGGCTTCCATTATAACTCTCACTCCTCTTCGTCTGTGAGAATATTAGTATAGCCTATAGTCTAAGTTTTGTTAACAGTAATACACATACCACGTATCATAAAATTCGGTTCAGTAGTTTGGGCGTGAAAAGGTAACAAACAAACAGACACCAAAGAAACAAATTGCTGATATTGTGCCTATGGGATGTCAAACGAAAAAGTATCGTGAAATTACGAGAACAAAAATAAATTTACAAACAGAGGTTACAATTATATATATATATATAGATTGTGTGTTAATTATTAAAATAATAATTATAGAAATCTTTCTTAATACTGAAAAAACGTATAGCGCGAGTTGTTTTTAGAATCGGTTTTCCGGTTATTTAGTTTAATGCATTTTAGAAATTTGTCTTCCGACCTCCAGTCACTAAATATAATTCATTTGTGTTCTAAAGTGTTGCCTATATGGAATTATAATTTTTTTTGAATATGCATCAGGGATATAACCATGAATAATGTCCATTAAGGCTATTTTATACGTTACTACTGCTGACTTGAGAGAGGGAGCGTTACCACCTCAAAACTTGTGTTGAATGAATGGTGTTAAGAATTAATTTTATACACCTAGAACGTTATTTATATTTATGATATTTAAACTTTGCGAAATATTTGTATATTTAGTTAGGATATGAGTATTGTCAATGCGGGCTATTTTAATCTTTACTACTATCTACGATACAAGTGGGGTTGTATTAAATCAAAACTTATGTTCGTTAATATTGATTTCACCTGAAAAATGTAAAGAAAGAATTGTGTTTAAAAGTTTTCAACTAGCAATAATCGCACTTTCAACTAGCAATAAATGCATTTTCAGTTTTAAATTACATTTGTTAGTTTCTAAATTCTTTCTTCCAACATTCGCCAAATATTGTTCTAAAAGAATTCTCAAGCATATTATGAAATATTGTATATATATATATATATATATATATATATATATATATGTATATATATATATATATATATATATAATTCGTATGTTGCTGGTTGTGGGAGGGCTGATCTGGGAAACAGGTCTTAATAACAGAAAGTCTTCCCACCAATATCTTTATTAATAAAGCACAAGGCCTTTCGGCACTAACGTTCCATCATCAGGTGCTAACAAACAAACAAAAAAAGAAATATGCTTAGGCCAAGTGATGTATCCAATACTTACATATTGGAATGTTTTAACATAATAGAATTACATACTAACACACACAGTCTTACAAACCAGTCCTGTCTTAAAAATGTTAAAATCGAAGTCAAACATAAAACGAATATATTATAGTTTAATTAATTAAAGATATAGTTAAAATCAAATAAAACGTGAATAAATATTTTGAACATTAAAGACATCTATCTTTTATAAAAAAGTTTATATAAATTAACAATTATCCTACTTTTGCTGTATAATAAATGTTAGCGCTATGGCTTTGGGATAGATAATGATTTATATATATATATATATATATATATATATATATATATATATATATATATATATATACTAGCTCAGATACCCGGCTTCGCCCGGGAATTCATTTGAGGCTGAATGGTGATCGTATTTTTTAGCAGGCTTTACATTGCACAATATTTTGACATTTACCCGTCCCAGTGTTTAGGATTGATACCCATCTTTGCCGTGGATTTGCTAATAATAGAATTATTTGTTCGATAAGGCTTCACAGTCTTCGATATTTTTATATTTCCCGTCTCTTATACATGTAAATATGGTGAATTTTTATTTCAGGACTCCCTTTTAACCCCCCTCCCGTTCGAACCTAAAAATTTTAATATAATTTATAATCATGGAAGAATTAATGCTAATTGACATACCGAGTTTTGTTAAGTTCGGTTCAGCCGTTAGTGCCCGCTAAAGTTTTAACGTATAACTCATTTATACTTAGGTATACGACAAAAGTGTATATAACAAAAGTTACTCCAAATAACAAAATAAACAACATTTGTTATGTTTATATTTACCGAAAAACCAATAGAAAACGAAATATCGCTATTTTCAATTTCAGGCTTCCCTTATAACCCGCACTCCTGCCCGTCCATAGAAATGTTGGTATGGCTTATTATAATGAAGGCCTCACTGCTAATACACATACCGAGATTTATTTAGTTTGGTTGAGTCATTTGTGTCAAACTAAATTGTTCACTTCCGCTATAGGTTTTAACGTATATCTCGTTTATAAATCGGTATATGAAAAAAATGTATACAACCAAAGTTACTCTAAATAACAAAATAAACAACTTTTGTTATGTTCATATTTACCGAAAAACCAATAGAAAACGAAATATCGCTATTTTCAATTTCAGGCTTCCCTTATAACCCCCACTCCTGTTCGTCTCAGAGAAATTTAATATAGCCTAAAGTCTAAGTTGGGTTAGTAGTAATATACATACCAAGTTTCATAAAATTCGGTTAAGCCGTTTATGCGTGAAAAGGTAACAAACAAACAAACAAACATACACGAAAGAAACAAAATGCAGATATGGTGTCTATGACATGGGAAACGAAAAGTTATCGTGAAATTTCGCGAAAAAAATCAATGTACAGACAGAGGTTACAATTTTATATATATACTAGCTCAGATACCCGGCTTCGCCCGGGAATTCATTTGAGGCTGAATGGTGATGGTATTTTTTATCAGGCTTTACATTGCACAATATTTTGACCTTTACCCGTCCCAGTGTTTAGTCGTTCTAGTGGATTTGCTAATAATAGAATATTTGTTCGATTAGGCTTCATTGTCTTCGATATTTTTATATTTCCCGTCTCTTATACATGTAAATATGGTGAATTTTTATTTCAGGCCTCCCTTATAACCCCCCTCCAGTTCGAACCTAATTGACATACAGAACTTTGTTAAGTTCGGTTCAGCCGTTAATGCCCAATAAAATTGTTGGCTCCCGCTAAAGTTTTAACGTATAACTCATTTATACTTAGGTATACTACAAAAGTGTATATAACAAAAGTTACTCCAAATAACAAAATAAACAACTTTTGTTATGTTTATATTTGCGGAAAAACCAATAGGAAACGAAATATCGCTATTTTTAATTTCAGGCTTTCCTTATAACCCTCACTCCTGCCCGTCCATAGAAATGTTGGTATGACTTATTATAATGAAGGCTTCACTGCTAATACACATACCGAGTTTTAATTAGTTCGGTTGAGTCTTTTTTGGCAAATAATATTGTTGACTCCCGCTATAATTTTTAGCGTATAACGCATTTAAACTTCGGTATAAGACAAAAGTGTATATAACAAAAGTTACTCTAAATAACAAAATAAACAACTTTTGTTATGTGCATATTTGCCGAAAAACCAATAGAAAACGAAATATCGCTATTTTTAATTTCAGGCTGCTCTTATAACCCCCACTCCTGTTCGCCTCAGAGAAAATTAATATAGCCTAAAGTCTAAGTTGGATTAGTAGTAATATACATACCAAGTTTCATAAAATTCGGTTCAGCCGTTTATGCGTGAAAAGGTAACAAACAAACAAACAAACAAACATACGCGAAAGAAACAAAATGCAGATATGGTGTCTATGACATGTGAAACGAAAAGTTATCGTGAAATTTCGCGAAAAAAATCAATGTACAGACAGAGGTTACAATTTTATATTTATACTAGCTCAGATACCCGGCTTCGCCCGGGAATTTATTTGAGGCTGAATGGTTATGGTATTTTTTTTGGCAAAACTTTACTTTGCACAATATTTTGACATTTACCCGTCCCAGTGTTTAGGGTTAATATCCGTTGTTGGCATTTGTTAATAATAAAATTAATTTTTTATGTAAGTCTTGACTGTCCTCCAAATTGTCATATTTCATATTTTGTTATATTGCCATATTTCCCGTCTCCTTTGCTTAATGCATAGCTTTCAGTTACTAAGGACAAAATATTAACATAGATTTGAATTAATTTTTCCAGGTGAGGTACCTCATAGTTCAAATTAGAATGAATTGTTGAGCATATCAATATTTCTACGAAAATTACTTGATCCACACATTGTTCCTGGAGAAATGTATAAAACAAAAGTTAATCTAAATAACAAAGTAAACAACTTTTGTTATTTGCTTGTTTGTCAAAAAACAAATAGACAATGAAATATCACGAATTTTTATTTCAGGCCTCCCTTATAACCCCCACTCCCGTTCTAACCTAAAAATTTTAATATAGCTTATAATCATGGAAGAATTAATGCTAATTGACATACCTAGTTTTTAAGTTCGGTTTAATCGTTAGTGCCTAATGAAATAGTTGACTCCCGCTTTAGTTTATAGTGTATATCTCGTTTATAATTCGGTATAAGAAAAAAGTGTATATACAAAAGTTACTCTAAATAACAAAATAAACAACTTTTGTTATGTTCATATTTGCCGATAAACGAATAGAAAACGAAATACCGCTATTTTTAAATTCAGGCCTTCCTTACAACCCCCACTCCTGCCCGTCCCTAGAAATGTTGGTATAGCTCGTTATAATGAAAGCGTTAGTGCTAATACATATACCGAGTTTTATTTATTTCGGTTGGGTTTTTTGTCCCAAATAAAATTGTTCACTTCCGCTATAGGTTTCAGCGTATATCTCGTTTATAATTCGGTATACGAAAAAAGTGTATATAACAAAAGTTACTCTACATAACAAAATAAACAACTTTTGTTATGTTCACATTTGCCGAAAAACCAATAGGAAACGAAATATCGCTATTTTTAACTTCTGGCTTCCCTTATAACCCCCACTCCTGTTCGTCCCAGAGGATATTAATATAGCCTAAAGTCTAAGTTGGGTTAGTAGTAATATACATACCATGTTTCATAACATTCGGTTCAGCCGTTTATGCGTGAAAAGGTAACAAACAAACAAACAAACAAATAAACAAACAAACAAATAAACAAACAAACAAACAAACAGACACCAAAGAAACAAAATGCAGTTATGGTGTCTATGACATGTGAAACGAAAAGTTATCGTGAAATTTCGCGAAAAAAATCAATGTACAGACAGAGGTTACAATTTTATATATATATAGATATAGATATATATATACTAGCTCAGATACCCGGCTTCGCACGGGAATTCATTTGAGCCTGAATGGTGATGGTATTTTTTTGACAAGGCTTTACTTTACACAATATTTTGACATTTACCCATCCCAATGTTCATTGCTGGATTTTTTAATAATAAAATTAATTTTTTATGTAAGACTTCACTGTCCTCTGTATTGTCATATTTCCCGTCTCCTGTGCATTATGCATATATTGAATTATTAAGGTCAAAATATTAACATAGATTTGAATTAATTTTTCCAGGTGAGGTACCTGGTAGTTCATATTGGAAAGAATTGTTGAGCATATCAATATTTCTACGCAAATTACTTGCTTCGTACATTATTCCTGAAAAAGTGTAAGAAACAAAAGTTACTCTAAATAACAAAGTAAACAACTTTTGTTATGTGCACGTTTGTCGAAAAACAAATAGTCAATGAAATATCATGAATTTTTATTTCAGGCCTCCCTTATAACCCCCACTCCCGTTCGAACCTAAAAATTTTAATACAGTTTATAATCATGAAAGGTTAATGCTAATTGACATACCGAATTTTGTTAATTTCGGTTCAATCGTTAGTGTCCAATAAAATTGTTGGCTCCCGCTAATGTTTTAGTGTATATCTCGTTTATGCTTTGTTATAAGAAAAAAGTGAATATTACAAAAGTTACTTCAAATAAAAAAATAAACTACTTTTGTCATGTGCATATTTGCAGAAAAACCAATACAAAACGATATACCGCTATTTTTAAATTCAGGCCTCCCTTACAACCCACACTCCTGCCCGTCCCTAGAAATGTTGGTATGGCTTATTATAATGAAGGCGTTAGTGCTAATACACATACCAAGTTTTATTTTTTCGGTTGTCTTTTGTGCCAATTAGGTTTTTCCGCGTATATCTCCTTTATAATTCGGTATACCAAAAAAGTGTACATAACAAAAGTTACTCTAAATAACAAAATAAACAACTTTTGTTATGTTCATATTTGCCGAAAAACCAATAGGAAACGAAATATCACTATTTTTAATTTCAGGCTTCCCTTATAACCCCCACTCCTGCTCGTCTCAGAGAATATTAATATAACCTAAAGCCATACTTGGGTTAGTAGTAATATACATACCAAGTTTCATTAAATTTTAGCAGTTTATGCGTGAAAAGAGAACAAACAAACACGAAAGAAACAAAATGCAGTTATGGTGTCTATGACATGTGAAACGAAAAGTTATCGTGAAATTTCGAGAAAAAAAAAATCAATGTACAGACAGAGGTTACAATTATATATATATAAAACATTATGAATCCCACCTTATCCTTTGAGACCTATAATAGTATTTATGGCAATAAAAAATCTTCATGTCTCGCCAAACACTCTTTATTATTTTTAAGAGCAAAAGCTTCGCCCTTGAGAATTTACAATGCTAAAAATACAGTTTACTTTTTAATTCCCAATTTTTATTTATTTATTTACATTTTAAAGTATAATCTAGGATATTTATTATACACACACACACACACACACACATATCTATCTATATATATATAAAATTGTAACCTCTGTCTGTACATTGATTTTTTTCGCGAAATTTCACGATAACTTTTCGTTTCACATGTCATAGACACCATAACTGCATTTTGTTTCTTTCGTGTCTGTTTGTTTGTTTGTTTGTTTATTTGTTTGTTTGTTTATTTGTTTGTTTGTTTGTTTGTTACCTTTTCACGCATAAACGGCTGAACCGAATTTTATGAAACTTGGTATGTATATTACTATTAGCCCAACTTAGACTTTAGGCTATATTAATATCCTCTGAGATGAACAGGAGTGGGGGTTATAAGGGAAGCCAGAAATTAAAAATAGCGATATTTCTTTTCCTATTGGTTTTTCGGCAAATATGAAGATAACAAAAGTTGTTTATTTTGTTATTTAGAGTAACTTTTGTTCTATACACTTTTATCGTATACCGAGTTATAAACGAGATACACGCGTTAGACCTATAGCGGAAGTGAACAATTTTATTTGGGACAAAAGACCCAACCGAAATAGATAAAACTCGGTATATGTATTAAAACTAACGCTTTCATTATAACAAACCATACCAACATTTCTAGGGACGGGCAGGAGTGGGGGTTATAAGGGAAGCCTGAATTTAAAAATAGCGGTATTTCCTTTTCTATTCGTTTTTCGGCAAATATGAACATAACAAAAGTTGTTTATTTTGTTATTTAAAGTAACTTTTGTCATATTCATTTTTGTCTTTTAACAAAGTATAAACGAGATATACACTATAAACTAAAGCGGGAGTCAACTATTTCATTGGGCGCTAACGATTAAACCGAACTTAAAAAAACTCGGTATGTCAATTAGCATTAATTCTTCCATGATTATAAGCTATATTAACATTTGTAGGTCTAAACGGGAGTGGGGGTTGTGTGGGAGGCCTGAAATAAAAACTAGCGATATTTCATTGTCTATTTGTTTTTCGACAAACATGCACATAACATTGTTTGTTACCTTTTCACGCATAAACGGCTGAACTGAATTTAAAGAAACTTGGTATGTATATTACTACTAACCCAACTTAGACTTTAGGCTATATTAATTTTCTCTGAGACGAACAGGAGTGGGGGTTATAAAAGAAGCCTGAAATTAGAAATAGCGATATTTCGTTTTCTATTGGTTTTTCGGCAAATATGCACATAACAAAAGTTGTTTATTTTGTTATTTAGAGTAACTTTTGTTCTATACACTTTTGTCGTATACCGAAGTTTAAATGCGTTATACGCTAAAAATTTTAGCGGGAGTCAACAATATTATTTGCCAAATAAGACTCAACCGAACTAAATAAAACTCGGTATGTGTATTAGCAGTGAGGCCCTCATTATAATAAGCCATACCAACATTTCTATGTACGGGCAGGAGTGGGGGTTATAAGGGAAGCATGAAATTAAAAATAGCCATATTTCGTTTCCTATGGGATTTTCCGCAAATAGAAACATAACAAAAGTTGTTTATTTTGATATTTGGAGTAACTATTGTTATATACACTTTTGTCGTATACCTAAGTTTAAATGAGTTATACGTTAAAACTTTAGCGGGCACTAACGGCTGAACCGAACTTAACAAAACTCGGTATGTCAATTAGCATTAATTCTTCCATGATTATAAGTTATATTAAAATTTTTAGGTTCGACGGGAGGGGAGTTATAAGGGAGGCCTGAAATAAAAATTTACCATATTTACATGTATAAGAAACGGGAAATATAAAAATATCGAAGACTCTGAAGAATTATCGAACAAATAATTCTATTATTAGCAAATCACCGGCAACGACGGGTATCAATCCTAAACACTGGGATGGGTAAATATCAAAATATTGTGCAATGTAAAGCCTGCTAAAAAATACCATCACCATTCAGCCTCAAATGAATTCCCGGGCGAAGCCGGGTATCTGAGCTAGTATATATATAAAATTGTAACCTCTGTCTGTACATTGATTTTTTTCGCGAAATTTTAGGATAACTTTTCGTTTCACATGCCATAGACACCATATCTGTATTTTGTTTCTTTCGTGTATGTTTGTTTGTTTGTTTGTTTGTTTGTTTGTTTGTTTGTTTGTTTGTTTGTTTGTTTGTTTGTTTGTTTGTTACCTTTTCACGCATAAACGGCTGAACCGAATTTTATGAAACTTGGTATGTATATTACTACTAACCCAACTTAGACTTTAGGCTATATTAAATTTGTCTGAGACAAACAGGAGTGGGGGTTATAAGGGAAGCCTGAAATTAAAAATAGCGATATTTCGTTTTCTATTGGTTTTTCGGTAAATATGCACATAACAAAAGTTGTTTATTTTGTTATTTAGAGTAACTTTTGTTATATACACTTTTTTCGTATAACGTATTATGAACGAGATATACGCTAAAACCTATAGCGGAAGTGAGCAATTTTATTTGGCACAAACGACTCAACCGAACTAAATAAAACTCGGTATGTATATTAGCACTAATACCTTCATTATAATAAGCCATACCAAAAGTTCTAGAAACGGGCAGGAGTGGGGGTTGTAGGGGAGGCCTGAATTTAAAAATAGCGGTATTTCGATTTCTATTCGTTTTTCGGCAAATATGAACATAACAAAAGTTGTTAATTTTGTTATTTAGAGTAACTTTTGTCATATTCATTTTTGTCGTTTAACAAAGTATAAACGAGATATACACTATAAACTAAAGCGGGAGTCAACGATTTCATTGAGAGCTAACGAGTAAACCGAACTTACAAAAACTCAGTATGTCAATTAGCATTAATTCTTCCATGATTATAAGCTATATTAAAATTTTTAGGTTAGAACGGGTGTTGGGGTTATAAGGGAGGCCTGAAATAAAAATTCTTGATATTTTATTGTCTATTTGTCTACGGGAAATATGACAATTTGGAGGACAGTGAAGACTTACATAAAAAATTAATTTTATTATTAACAAATGCCAACAACGGGAATTAACCATAAACACTGGGTCGGGTAAATGTCAAAATATTGTGCAAATTAAAGCCTTGCCAAAAAAAATACCATCACCATTCAGCCTCAAATCAATCCCCGGGCGAAGCCGGGTATCTGAGCTAGTATATATATATATATATATATATATATATATATATATATATATATATATATATATATATATATATATAAAATTGTAACCTCTGTCTGTACATTGATTTTTTTCGCGAAATTTCACGATAACTTTTCGTTTCACATGTCATAGACACCATATCTGCATTTTGTTTCTTTCGTGTATGTTTGTTTGTTTGTTTGTTTGTTTGTTTGTTTGTTTGTTTGTTACCTTTTCACGCATAAACGGCTGAACCGAATTTTATGAAACTTGGTATGTATATTAGTACTAACCCAACTTAGACTTTAGGCTATATTAAAATTCTCTGAGATGAACAGGAGTGGGGGTTATAGGGGAGGCCTGAAATTAAAAATAGCGATATTTCGTTTCCTATTGGTTTTTCGTCAAATATGAACATAACAAAAGTTGTTTATTTTGTTATTTAGAGTAACTTTTGATATATACACTTTTTTCATATACCGATTTATAAACGAGATATACGCTAAAACCTACAGCGGAAGTGAACAATTTTATTTGGGACAAAAGACCCAACCGAAATAAATAAAACTCGGTATGTGTATTAGCACTATCGCTTTCATTATAACAAGCTACACCAACATTTCTAGGAACGGGCAGGAGTGGGGGTTATAAGGGAAGCCTGAAATTAAAAATAGCGATATTTCGTTTCCTATTGGTTTTTCGGCAAATATAAACATAACAAAAGTTGTTTATTTTGTTATTTAGAGTAACTTTTGTTATATACACTTTTGTCGTATACCAAAGTTTAAATGCGTTATACGCTAAACATTATAGCAGGAGTCAACAATATTATTTGCCAAAAACAACTCAACCGAACTAAATAAAACTCGGTATGTGTATTAGTAGTGAGGCCTGCATTATAATAAGCCATACCAACATTTCTATGGACGGGCAGGAGTGGGGGTTATAAGGGAAGCCTGAAATTAAATATAGCGATATTTCGTTTCCTATTGGTTTTTCCGCAAATATAAACATAACAAAAGTTGTTTATTTTGTTATTTGGAGTAACTTTTGTTATATACACTTTTGTCGTATACCTAAGTATAAATGAGTTATACGTTAAAACTTTAGCGGGCACTAACGGCTGAACCGAACTTAACAAAACTCGGTATGTATTAAAATTTTTAGGTTGGAACGGGAGGGGGGTTAAAAGGGAGGCCTGAAATAAAAATTCACCATATTTACATGTATAAGAGACGGGAAATATAAAAATATCGAAGTCTGTGAAGCCTTATTGAACAAATAATTCTATTATTAGCAAATCCACGGCAAAGATGGGTATCAATCCTAAACACTGGGACGGGTAAATGTCAAAATATTGTGCAACGTAAAACCTGCTAAAAAATACGATCACCATTCAGCCTCAAATGAATTCCCGGGCGAAGCCGGGTATCTGAGCTAGTATATATATATATATATATATATATATATATATATATATATATATATATATATATAGGAATACAGTTTAATTGTAGCTTAGCTTTAATTAGTGTTATTGAACCTATCTGGTTTTAGATAGCTATTGTTGACAAATTGCCACATTGGTTAAAACTGATTATCATAGATTTTTTATTCTCTTGCTGTGCTTTAGTTTTACAATGGTTTAGGAGAATAATTTTAAAACTAAGATTGCTACTGTTAGTTTCAAGAAAAATGATGATGATTGTATGAGGGACAACAATTACTAATTTATATTTTCCCTTTATTTTTATCAATGTAAATGCCCAGGAGGGCGAAACATTTGTTGTTAAAAATTATAAAGAGGGTTTGGTGAGACATGAAGATCTTTTTTATTGCCTTAAATTATGAATGTGTACTTCTTCATAAATTTATTTTGTCAATGGCTGTATTATGCTTCTATGGCATTGATAGTGAGAATTGTAATAACAAAGGTTGCTACTCCCAACTTCGGTTACTCTTCATACATTACAACTGTAAATTAATTAAGATATTTTTATTGTACTGTATTGCTATTCCCATACAATTGCTTACGTTTAAAGAGAAGTGGTTGCGTGACTCTTAATATAAATACAATCAATAACCAATCAGGGCAAGTGAGTGGAAATAGGTGGGCATTTGGAAGCAAAATGACAGATGACAGGTCTCCTAACAAGCAATAACCTATTAGAATTACCATTTTAACAAGTTCATTTAAGTCATCTCAAAAAGCCATTATCTTATGGTTAATCAATTTACAAATATACCTTCTAAAATTAAGCAGTAGCTTGATGTAGAAGCTTCAACATGTCTGAGGAAGACACCACAAAGTTAAGTAATAGTAATTGTTGTGATTTTCTGTACCTCTGTTGCCGGAACAATATAATTTCTTGAAATTAAGAAAATTGATTGCTCAAGAAAAGCCATGGCCTGCCACACTCGGTTCTACTACAGCGTTTCCTGCTACGTTTATGTTTGCACATTAACATTTTATACTAGGTAAGTCGTGCATATTTAGGAATATTTCACAAAGTAAAAGTACAATTAAAACAGTAGTCTATATTTAACATTGCAATCAGCCGGTTCATGGGTAAATCAAAATTATCATTAATATGAGATGAGTATAATTGGTGGTTAACTGAAGGCTTAATATTATAAAGTATAAATATTTCGGTTAAAATTCTAGATTCAGAAAAAAATGTAAAGAGCAATATTTAATAAATTTTCAATAAGATTAGTTATACACAATTTTTTGATCAATCTCATAATAACGGAGATATATTAAGTTTTCAAAATTCCCGGCCTTTAACACCCCCCCCCCCCCCCTACTGGGCGGATGTCAGCCTTATAACACACACACACACACACACACACACACACATATATATATATATATATATCTGTGTATATGTATATATAGTTTTTATCGGACCTCATTTTCATCTCTTAGGCTAGGATAGATGGAAATTTAAAGATATTTTTCAAAAAGCGCGTAATGAATACATCCTCAATAGCCGGTATCCCTTAAGGGAAATCTGCTAATTAAGCTCAGACTTCCCAGGTGTGAAGCAGGCAAATACTATGTGCATTGAATGATAAAACGTGCAATGCCATGTAAAAAAGGTCTTTCAACGAATATTTCATCAAATTATTAAAGATACCGAAGTGTGTATCACAGCTGGTTAAAGATGAGGAATGATATTCTGTGTCCATGATCCTGTAGGCCTGAAGCTTAGCAGCACTGAACCAGGATAACCACTGGATTGTAATGCTAATACCTTCATTCATGAATGAACTATTCGTTAATTGAAGGACCAACAGATAATGTAGTAAAATGGTGGTCTAATTAAACAGTATTCAGCACAAGTGTGATTAAAGCAAACTTTAGGTACTCTGTATATTTTAGAATAGATTTTTACATTATATTTTCTGCGGTTTTACAATTCCAAAAATAATTGTTTTATTTAAATGGTACGACATTTACTTAAACCGTTTAATTATCTATATAAATACAGATGATTAAGCCCCACTTGTGATGAAGCATTATAAAGAATAATCTATATTGTTTGGCCGTATCGTTCGACAGAATAGGAGAAATTAATTTTTGGAGTTCATCATTAATTCACTGTTAAGGATTATAAGGAATTCCAACTCCCCCTCCCTGGATGGGTGAGGATCAAAATGTCCGTCTCACAAGAGCTGCTAAGCAGGTTTCCCACTTGCTGGTATAACACACACGCACTTAAACGATGAGTACAAAAGGGGGGGGGGTTACTCAAGGCTGAAAACAAGAAAGTACGAATGAATCACTTAATGCTTGAGTTACGAAAAAATGCTTAGAGCAACAATTGCAGAGTATCATTAGTTAAACAAGATTAGTTCTATTTTTCGGCATGAATTATAATAACGGAGATATTCCAAATTTTCGAAATCCCTCCTCTAAACCCTCCCCTCCCTCCCTTTCACTGGTCCGATTTCAACGATTAACGAACTTTATCTTTTGTTTTGCATGAAACGTTTAAAAAAAAGTTTAGAAACGATCACACAAAACAAAAAATTGTTAGTGGTGGCAATTTTTTTCTTTGACCGTTAACAGACACACACACACACACACACACACACACACACACACACACACACATATATATATATATATAAAATTGTAACTTCTGTCTGTACATTGATTTTTTTTACGAAATTTCACGATACTTTTTCGTTTCACATGTCATAGACACCAAAACTGCATTTTGTTTCTTTGGTGTGTGTTTATTTGTTTGTTTGTTACCTTTTCACGCATAAACGGCTGAACCGAATTTTATGAAACTTGGTATATATACTACTACTAACCCAACTTAGACATTAGGCTATATTAATGTTCTCTGAGACGAACAGGAGTGGGGGTTATAAGGGAGGGCTGAAATTAAAAATAGCAGTATTTCGTTTCCTATTAGTTTTTCGTCAAATGTGCACATACCAAAAGTTGTTTATTTTGTTATTTAGAGCAACTTTTGTTATATACACGTTTTTCGTATACCGAATTATAAACGAGATATACGCTGAAACCTATAGCGGAAGTGAAAAATTTTATTTGGCACAAAAGACTCAACGGAACTAAGTAAAACTCGGTATGTGTATTAGCACTAAAGCCTTAATTATAATAAGCTATACCAGCATTTCTAGGGACGGGCAGGAGTGGGGGTTGTAAGGGAGGCCTGAATTTTAAAAATAGCGTTTTCTATTCGATTTTCAGCAAATATGCACATGGCAAAAGTAGTTTATTTTTTTATTTTAAGTGACTTTTATGTTATTCACTTTTGTCTTATAACAAAGTATAAACGAGATATACACTAAAACTTTAGCGGAAGCCAAAAATTTTATTGGGCACAAACAATTGAACCGAACTTAACAAAACTCGGTATGTTAATTAGCATTAATTCTTCCATGATTATAAGCTATATTAACATTTTTAGATTCGAACGCAGGATCGATAGACATTTAAGGAAAACTTCCGAAAATGGCATCATGAGTACAACCCTAAAAGCTAATTTTCCTCACGGAATATCTGCTGAAATAGAACTTCTTAGAGATGTGAGAGGGACTGGGACTTTTTAGGTTGATATGATTGCTGTTTGAACGATTAAACATAATTGCTAGGATCTACCAATGATCGCAACAGCCTTTCCAGGAATGCCTCATGCTTAGACCTTGAAATTATGTCTGTGTAACTGGTCACCTTCCACTAGAATGATTCACTCCTCTATGCAATTCTTCAATTCTCCTTTTTTATAATGAAAACGTTAAAACCTAATTATTCAAAACTAAATTTCAAAATTTCATTTTAAGTAAAGCTTGAATTTTTTATTATTCATATAGAACAGTATAAAAATACTAATAGGGTCCCATTAAATCAAACAAGTTGCTGAAATAAAAATAAAATATTTCAAATCCCCAATAGTTTCCAAAAATATTTTTTTTTGAAATTTTTGAAATGTTATAATTCGATCAAAGATAAGTAAAAGTAAACATTTATTCAAAGAAGAAGTAATAGAAAGCTTATAATAAAATAAAAAACAAAATCTTATATCTTCCTGAAATCTATCTAAGCCCCCATGTTATCCCAAAACTATAAAAATCCGAGAACGAGAGATTAAGTAAACTAATGAGAAGTGGGGATTTAAGACAGGCGTAAAATATAAAATTCTTGATATTTTCGTTAATAGATGTCTGATCGTAAAATCTTCCTACCTAGTTATTAGCTAATTTCCCTTAGGGGATTGAGGTTGTACCCATGACGCGGTTTTCAAAATTTTCTTCAAATGTCCATCGATCCTACCCAGGAGATGACGAAAATGAGGACCGTTCAAAATTATATAAATACACACATATATATATATATATATATATATATATATATATATATATATAGAGAGAGAGAGAGAGAGAGAGAGAGAGAGAGAGAGAGTTGTCTGTTAACGCTAGCGGACGCAATTTTTGCTTATCATGTCCAAACTCGGTATTTAAACGTTTTATGTAAAAATAAAGATCAAGCTTTAATGGCTGAAATTGGAATAGTGGGAGGGGGGATTAGAGGGGAGGATTTTAGAATATTCGACAGATCTCCGTTACTACACGTCGGATCGAAAAATTGTATAGAATCAATAATATTGCAAATTAAATTTACTATAAATATTGCTATATACATTTATTCTCTATCTTGAATATTAACCGAGATATCTGCATTTTTATTAAGTGTGTGCGGATAACGGACGAGATGAGATCGGCTAATTTCGGTTCTAGTCTTTCTAACTAGTTTCTGTAACTGTTCGACTGTCGTGAAATTTCTCTATTGTAATATTTCACGTGGGAAATCTATTTAGTTTACGCAGCCACAGCGTGACGGACTTTTTTTTCTTCCAGTTTTCATTAAAACCTCACTCCTACTCATCTCAAATTAACAATAAGCTTATGTAACATGTTATTTCAAGGCTAAATACGGTTTCGATGTATACATGAAGATCTTTATGAATGCACATTTTACCCCTTCTCTAAGCCCCCATATATTCTGTTCCTATTTCATACTCCCCTACCTTAGTGTGAAAGCAAAAGGAAATTATACATCCATTTCTCCCTGATGATAATAGCAATTTGGATAAATGAACTGCTATTAAATAGTAAAAGATCCTCCACTCAGGAGCTGCGTAAACTAAGCAGATTTCTCAGATACTTGGAATCTCTCATGCTAATGATATAACACCATCTATTCTCTATTTTTCCTGTAATAAGAAGAATCCTATGGGAATAGGATTTTTATTATTTTGGGAATTTCTAGTTTCCAGATCTGCCTGGATTTATCAGGTTTTCCCTGAAATCATTTTGATCAGTTTCGGCGCGACTTCTGTACGTATCTTGCATAACTCAAGAAAAGCTACGCTTGAAATTTTATATTTTTGATTGTTTTAACGTATAGTTGTACACTTCCGCTTTTGATGAAATTTGAATAAGGGCGAGGGACCCCTCCTCCTTAGCGCATTAGGGACTCAGGTTAACCTTGTGACTTAAAGCGTTGCCTTTAATCTCGGACGGAAAACCTTGAGTGCGCGTGTTCGACCCCGCCTGGGCAATAGGAATTTATTTAGTGACAAACTCATTAAATAAAATTCTTAGTCCACCCTGGCTAGAAAAGGATGGAACCTATTGATAACCCGTCCCAATTAGCCATAGTAGCAAAAAGTGAACGTTAATAAATAATAATTATAGCATTTTGAAATGGAATAATTTTAAACGAAATGCAACCAAACATTTTGTTTATTTAATTCAGTACAGGGAAGTCATATTGTATCCACGTTAGATTTTTTTTGAATCTGTAAACATGTTGTATGAATTAGAATTTTCATGGTGGGAACTCAGGGTCTGTTTCGATGTAATTATATAATTTAATTTAGAATATGCCTTAATACTTTTTAAGGTTTGTTTTTAGAAGCTTTCTCTTCATGGAGAGAAATGTCCCTTGGCTCAGGACGTGTATTATGGAGTTTTGACGAGTGTAACGTACATGTTGTAACTAACATTAAAAACAAATGTCTAATGTCTTGCCAGGCATAATGTGAAGCAGATTAAGTGCTCCTTTACTTCAATTTTAGAGTTATCTTGGTGTCCTGTGAAGTATAGGCAGAAGAATTTAGCGGAAGCCCCAAGACATCACAAACTCATAAGACGACGGAATAGGCATATGACATTGAAATGGATTTATCCTTGCTTCATAGACGGGCATTTTGTTTTCGCATGACAAGCAAGTGGAGAACTCGATATTGCATTGATCATAATCTTTTTTTTATTTTCATTGCGCAGTGCAGATGAAAATTCTAGATGCTTATAGCAAACTTTATTTTATTGAAGTATACAGAGATATAGATAAAAATTAAAGGTCTATCCTATGAGCTCAAAACTCAAGTTTAATGCAGAGCTAAAACTATGACTAAATTTTGGATAAGACTAATAATAATAATTACTTGAATAGGACTGTGGGTTAACTGAAGGCAGAACACGCAAAATACAAATAATTTTTCGATTCGCTACGTTATGGCGGACGTAATCCAAATCTTTAACGAACTCAATCCTTGATATGACTTCAAACGTCAAAATATTGAGGGTAGTAACGACGTTAGACCACGCACTCGCAGCCATCTACACTTACACGCGTAAAATTTAAATTTGAACGTAACTTGTTTTCGTTCTCTACAAGGAAAGATCAGTGAATATTTAAAGAAAGCTTTTAAAAATCAGGCCATGAGTACAACCTAAAAGTCATTGTGACTAGCACATCACGTGGCTGCCCTGCAAGCTAAGGCTTAGGAAACAATAAACACTGGCTCCAGATAGACATTTACATTGATGGAAATAAAGGCGAATTATGTTAGGAGGTCATGGGTAGAATAAACTGAGAATTAAATTAAAATGTTTTGTTTTTCAACGGACTTCATATTTGCCATCTTCTGATTAAAATGGACTTTGAAAACATGAAATCATACATATGTTTAAAATATATTTTTCAATATTAAAAGTAATTTTTTTTCTCCGTAGACACTTTCCTCTGGTATACCTGTTCTTCCATTTCTTTTTTTCAGCTTGTGTTTTAAATAAGTCTTAGGTTTAATAGTTATTTTAGGTTTTATGTTAAAAAAATTCTAATATTCAGTTTGTAAGTTGTGTGTGTTTTAGCATCTTTAGTAGTTAATATTAGTAGTTCAGCTATCTTTGGACTGCTTAGTATTATGCTTTTTAGTGATGACTCGTTTTCTGTGAAATTTTTTTAGATTTTTGTTTTTATTTATTCTACCTCAAACTTGTTTTAGCAGATTTCCCTTAAGGGAAATCAGCTATTGAGGTCGTACTCATGACGCGATTTTCGAAAAATGTCTTCAAATGTCCATCGATCCTACCCAGGAGATGACGAAAATGAGGTCCTTTCAAAACTATATATATATATATATATATATATATATATATATATATATATATATACTAGCTCAGATACCCGGCTTTGCCCGGGAATTCATTTGAGGCTGGATGGTGATGGTATTTTTTTGGCAATGCTTTACTTTGCACAATATTTTGACATTTACCAATCCCAGTGTTTAGGGTTAATATCCGTCATTTCTGTGGATTTGTTAATAATAAAATTTGTAAATTCAGGCCTCCCTTACAACCCCCACTCCTGCACGTCCCTAGAAATGTTAGTATGGCTTATATTGAAGGCGTTAATGCTAATACACATACCGAGTGTTTTATTTAGTTTGGTTGAGTCTTTCGTGCCGAATAAATTTTTTGACTCCCGCTATAATTTTTAGCGTACGACGCCTTTATACTTCGGTATACGACGATAGTGTATATAACAAAAGTTTCTCTAAATAACAAAATAAACAACTTTAATTATGTGCATATTTGCGAAACCCCAGTAGGAAACGAAATATCACTATTTTTAATTGTTTTTACACGAAAGAAACAAAATGCAGTTTTGGTGTCTATGACATGTGAAACGAAAAGTTATCGTGAAATTTCGCGAAAAAAATCAATGTACAGACAGAGGTTACAATTTTATATATATATATATATATATATATATATATATATATATTTGTCTGTTACCGCTCTAGCGGTCGCAATTTTTGTTTGATCGTTACCAAACGCGATATTTAGTCGTTTTATGTAAAAAGAAAGATCAAGTTCGTTAACGGCTGAAATCGGACCAGTGGTAGGGGGCGTTTAGAGTGGAGGATTTTTGAAAATTCAAAACATCTCCGTTTCTATACGTTGGATCAAAAAATTGTACAGAATCAATCTTATTGCAAATTAAATTTACTATATATATTGTTATATACATTTATTCTTTATCTGGAATGTTAACCGAGATATATGCATTTTTATTAAATCTGGGCGGCTAACGGACGAGTGACTCCCAACAAAAGCTAGTTTGGCCGTTTCTTTAACTGTTCGGCTCTCGTGATATTTCTCTATTGTAAAACTTCACGTGGGAAATCTGCTTAGTTCAAGCAGCCCCTGCGTGACGGACTTTTTCATTTGGTTTTATGTATGTAATCACTCACTGAAAATGGAGCTGTTGCTCTGAAAGTGCACTTTACCTAAATAAAACGCATTGTAGAGGAAAACAGGTCTCCTGTGTACTTCCAAATTCATTTTAAAGTAGGAAATTCAAATGTCTTTCGGTAACTCCATCTGTACCTTCTTGTTTGAAATCACCAGACCAAAATGTAACCATATACTAGTGCATAGCTTATTGTATCATTACATGGGAGACTAATTATTTTCAACGACGGTATTGTTAATCGTAAACTGAAGTTCTTTGATACTCAATCAATCGTCATTCATTTCTTCACAAGTAAAGCCAGACGACTGTACAGAAAAAAACATAATGGGTAGATGATGAAAATGAACGGATTATTTAGTACTTAATTTTATCTAATCATAATATTTCGACTACCATATTTCAACTTGCCAGTGGCAGGTAAAAGCCTTGCTAAATATGAATGACTCATCATTTGTTCAATGTTTTTCTTAATCGGACATAATAAGTCAATGACTGTACAGTTTCAATGCTTGTTACAGGACAAATGTGTTATGTAAATGATGGATATTGTTTAGTACTGAATTAATCCCATCTTTAATTTTTCAACTGTAAGCAGTTTTATTTCAACCCGTTAACGAAGAGCACCGCAGCTAGTAAATATATATATTGACTTTTCTTTTCTTTCTCTTTTTTTAATTGACTTTTTTTTAAAATATTCGCATCTGGAGGATAAATGTAATGCAACTAATTTCAGAAAACATTGAGTCATTTGATCCCTTTCAAATATTTTTGATTCATTAGCTTTTACAAGTGTTTCCGTCTTTTACTATTCCTCTTAGCACTCAAACGTGCTATAGCTACAAAAGAACAAAAAAAGTCCGTTACGCAGGGGCTGCGTAAACTAAGCAGATTTCCTATGTGAAGTTTAGCAATAGAGAAATCTGCATACTGGTAACACAACACCACCATAAGTAAATACAAACGGTAATGATAAATCTTTCAGTTAATTTTAATAACCTCCCAACTGAAACGGCTTCTGAATTGTAAGAATAATTTATATTTTAATAACTCAAATTTTAGTAGTCCAAGAACTAAAGAAAGGGGGGGATGAACAGAACGTATTTGCATAAATCTCACAAAGGTTAGAAACTACAGGTTAGGTTAGAAGCTTCCGCCAAAGCCGACTTACGAAAACGGCCGAACTAACCCGAAAACACCGATTGGTTCTATACAATTTTTCGATCCGATGCATAATAACGGAGATATTTTGAATTTTCGAAAATCCACCCCCCCTCTAAACCCCCCCTCCCTCTGGTACGATTTCAGCCATTAACGAACTTGATCTGTCTTTTTACATAAAACGGTTAAATATCGAGTTTCGTAACGATCAAACAAAAATTGCGACCGCTAGAGCGTTAACAGACAAATACATATACAGGGTGTCCCCAAACCAAATGGCCAAACTTCAGGGATCGATAGAGGATCGAAAAAATAAGAAAAAAAGTCCTCTGGCATATGCCTCGTTTTCGCTTCGTTTTTGAGAAAATCACAAAAAACTGAAAATAGTTGTGCAAAAAGTGTATTTTTTTTAATAATGTATTTAAATTACAAAAAACTATTGGCTTTTTGAGTAAGCTTAATTTTTTAATTTACGAGGAGTAAATTTAGAAAACATGAATATTCTCACGCTTTCCTTATCAATAAAACGTCTAGGTTGAGTGTTTAAACTTAAAAAGAAAGGATTCAAATGTTTACTATCATTTTAATCCTTTTTGGGGGGAATCCAGCCTCGCATTCTCACATTAGTGGTGTTGCTAGTACTGTTCAGTGAAGTCAACAAATATGGCTAGATTTACCAACGCTGAATACGCGGACATAGTCTACGTCTACGGATTCTGCGATGGCAATGCACGTCAGGCAGTTCGGGAATATCGCAGACGGTTTCCTGACCGAGAAACCCCACACAGAGGTGTTTTTACCAGCACTTTCAGAAGGCTTCGAGAGACTGGGTCCTTCTCATGTAATCGTCGTGGAAACCGTATGCAGGCTCCGATGGAAGCCGACCTGAGGCGGAGGGAGAGGATACTGAGGCACTTCAATACCAACCCTGGCACAAGTGTCCGGAGAGCTGCTTCAGTTCTAAGCATACCAAAGACAACCATTTGGCGCACATTAAGGGCTGACCGCATGCATGCTTACCATGTACAAAAGGTACAAAATTTAATACCCGCTGATTATCCCCGCCGATTAAATTTTTGTAATTGGTACAAAGAACAATTGCAAAACGATGTAAACTTAAGTTCGAAAGTAATCTGGACGGACGAAGCGACTTTTACACGTGCGGGCATATTCAATCAAAGAAACTACCACCTTTGGGCACATGAAAATCCCCGCGCTGTTAGAGAATTTCACTACCAGCATGAGTTTTCTGTAAACGTGTGGGTCGGTATTTGTTATAATCGCATAATAGGTCCCGTATTTTTACCTGCTCGACTTCACGCTGAAAGTTATCATCTATTCCTGGAGAATGACTTACGGGCACTTTTGGAAGATATCCCTTTGGAAACAAGGCTTGAGAGCTGGTTTCAACTCGATGGTTGTCCTGCACATTACGGAAGGGCCGTACGAGACTGGTTGGACATCAACTACCCAGGTCGCTGGATAGGACGAGGTGGGCCGGTGCCTTGGCCTCCCCGGTCTCCGGACCTCACGCCACTAGATTTCTTCGTGTGGGGATACGTGAAAGAAAATGTCTACCGAGAGCCCGCCCGCACAAGGGATGACCTCATCGAGCGCATCAGAATGGTTTGCAACCAGCACACCGCAGAACAATGTTTAGATGCAGTGCGATCTGTGAGTACGCGATGTGATGCGTGTATTGCAGCGAGAGGCCAGCACTTCGAACAACATTTACGTTGACGCTTTAGAAATTAACGATGTAATTTTAGAGAAGGTAAAACCTTCAAAATTTTCAGGTTTTTTTTTTTCTCACTAAGGTAGACCCCTATAAAAACTGAAACATTTATGTTTTCCAAGTAAGAATATTTAATTATTTTATTAATTTTCTAAATTTTTAATCTTTTTTTTATGTTTTAATCTTCAGTTATTGTTCATAATGTTATCTACTTTAAATAGGTAATTTTTTTTATACTATGAATATTGGAATAAAAAAGTATTTATTATTTTTTCTTATTAAAAAATAATTTTTTTTTTCAATTACCTTTCTGTTAGTATAAGATTAGAATACAATAATTGTATTGGAATAACATTTATTGCTAAAATTCATTCAAGGAATAAAATCTGCTCTTCCATTGGCCTTAACTAGTTTTTGCACAACTATTTTTAGTTTTTTGTGATTTTCTCGAAAACGAAGCGAAAACGAGGCATATGCCAGAGGACTTTTTCTTTTAGTTTTTCGATCCTCTATCGATCCCTAAAGTTTGGCCGTTTGGTTTGGGGACACCCTGTGTATTATATATATACTTTTGAACGGACCTCATTTTCGTCATCTCCTGGGTAGTATCGATGGACATTTGAAGACATTTTTCGAAACTCGCGTCATGAGTACGACCTCAATAGCTGATTTCCCTTATGGGAAATCTGCTAAAATGGAAGGGAAATTATTTCTACGGTTCTTATTCGCTTAAACTATATGATAAATTTGTGACTCTGGACTTCACTTACTAATAAAGATTTAATAAACAACACACAGTGTTTTTCAAGTCAAGAGTCCATAGACACCACATGAGCACGATTGACGTTTTGGTAGAACAGGGTATATGTATTTATGATAAAATGTAACTTCTGAGACTAGATTAATCTCGTCTAGTTAGATAAAAGTCAGTTCCCTTCAAAGAATATTTCAATACAGTCTGAAGGAGACTGACTTTATATTTAACTACACGTGTATGACGTCCTTCACTCTCAACACTACAAATGTTAACTCGGTAAATCAGTACAAACGATGCACTCTGGTCTTAAACAACAAATAAATAGTAAACCCCGGGGAGACTGTCATTGTGTAACACTGCAAGGTTACTGGTCAGTCAAGTGAAAAAGTAATTCAATTCATAGCAATTCTTGTATTTCCGGATACTGTTATCTTTCCATCCATGAAATTGAATACAGGAAAGTGTTAAAGGGATTTTTATCTTCCTCTGTTCCTTAATTTCTCAAGTGCCAAAATAGCCAAGGGAGTTTGAGTTTTCCAGTTTCTTACAATATTTTTCTTTGAATACATGTATTACATTTCTCGATTTATTTTGAATATTAACTGAGATATTTGCATTTTAGCAAATTTCCCTTAGGGGAAATAAGCCATTGAGGTCAGACCAGAGGGGGGAGGGGATTTTCGAAAATTCGAAATATCTCTGTTACTATACGTCGGATCGAAACATTGTACAGAACCAATCGTATTGAAAATTAAATTAACTATAAATACTATTATATACATTTATTCTCTATCTTGAATATTAAGCGAGACATTTGCATTTTTTTGATTTCAGTCCTCAGCAAACCCCCACTTCTACTCATGTTACATAAACAATACTTTCTTATATAATAAACCACATTATTCGAAGCTTAAATGCCAAATATTGTTTTTGAGGGATCTGCATTATATGAGATACATGCAAATATGTTCTAGTGACCCCCCCCCCCTTCTTATGTTCTTGGACTACTAAAATTTGATTGATTGAGAAAAATTTGATTGATTCATTATAAATGACAATAATAGATATAGTAAATAGTTTTAGTATTCAATGAAATTAATATATTTTATTCTGATATATTTCAGAAATATTCCAGAGAACTGTTTACATTTCAGATGCTTCCTGTCGGGAGGTTACTAAAATTGACTGAAAGATTTTTTATTACCGTTTGTATTTATTCATTTAATATTCACGGTGGTCTTGTGTTACCAGTATGTAGACTTATATATTGTTGAACTTCACGAGGGAAATCTGCTTAGTTTACGCAGCCCCTGCGTGATGGATTTTTTTAGTATTCAGGATATCCCCACTTCTGCACATCTCATATTAACAATTAAGCTAATATATCATGAAATGTTCTATCAAGTTTAAATATCTTATATTCTTTACATTGTCATTTTATTATGCGAGATAGCTCTAAATTTTAATGCTCTAAATTAAATGATTTTTTTTGTATTCCTTGCTCAATAATTAAGAGGGAATGAAAACCCAAGAAATCGTAACACCACAGATTATGAATCGAATTGAAAAGTTATTTATAACGAGTCTTATTGCAAATTTAGTTTCCTAAAAATGTTGCTATATGTATTTTTTTGTAGCTCGAATATTAATTGAGATGTTTGCATTTTTTAGCATTCAGCCCTTTAGGAAAGCCCCACTTCAACTAACTTGATTTTCAGTTAGAGTAACTGAATCACTCAACATTTCATATGTAGCTGGCATTTCGATTCTTTTTTAGATAGACTTCATACTTCTGGAAAAATAGAGAATAGTTGGTGAGGTGAGATCATCAGCACGTCAAATACCAGCTCCTGGGAAATCTGCGTAGTTTACGCAGTCCATGAGTAGCCTTTTTTTTACTTTGAGTTTACGGAGCCAATCAAAAGCTGTGGGATTTGTCCCCTTTCACTCAGAGTACCAAAATATCTCTTTCCTAGCTTATATTTGAATACTTCTTTACATCGAATTCTAATTAAGAGAGAATATAAAATGATGTTATCTTCGTGCCTTTCCAACATGTAGGAAAATTATATTTATAGCAATATTCTATATTGGTTTCGTGACGGATTTGAGGAAATCAGGTTAGTTTGCGCAGATCCTGCGTGATGAACATTTTTATTTTTCACTATATCAACCTTAATTTTCGGCTTAAGTCACAAGAGTTGACTCTATGATAAGCCTTATCAGTCATTCCGTGTTCTATGTACACTCAATCTTCATTTACAATTTCTTCACGTGTTTCTCTCTTTACTCCTTGGATAGTCTGGTTTTTCTTTATTCGAACGACAGTTGAAGCATATCACCTCTAATTCAGAATTATTCTAAAAAGAAGTTTGTTTTTACTTATTTCGCAAACCTGCTTCTATTTTGTCTTACTTCAATGGAACATCTTCATTCTTGAACATAAAAAGGTGGATAAAGCAATTTATCCGCATTTTTTGAAAAATTAACAAAATCGATTGTCTATATTCGTCAATTTTATGACATCGGTCTCTTTTAAATAAAGTTCGAATCTTTAGGGAGAAATTACCAAAATCTCTCTATTTTCTACTAAAATTGATTTCGGATTATTTTTTAAAGTTTCATTATTATTGAGAGTAATTTTTTTTAAATTTAGAGATTTTATTCCAGGGCTTAAAGAATCTCTAGGTTAATTTACACAATAATAAAAAAAAGCCCGTCACGCAGGTACTGCGTAAACTAAGCAGATTTCCCTCGTGAGGTTTAGTAATAGATAAATCAACATAATGGTAACAACACCACCGTGAATATTAAGTGAATAAAACAAACGGTAATAAGAAAGGTTTCCCCTCCCGACGGGAAGCGTCTGAAATGTAAACAAACAGTTCTGCCAGCCTCTCTCCAGAAAGAAAAACAATTACTGAAGTACATCAGAATATAAGATATTAATTTTATCGAAAACAATTTACTGTATCGAGTACATTGCCCCCCCGGTCTAAAGGTCTTATTCTGATACGTCAGCAGTACATATTTGCATGTAACTCGTATAATAAAGGTCTCTTGAATACAATATTTGATATTTAAGCTCCGAATATTATTTATTATATAACAAAGTATTGTTTATGTAACATGAGAAGTGGGGGTTTGCTGAAGGTTGAAAACTCAAAAATAAAAATATCTCGGTTAATATTCATGATAGAGAATAAACGTATATAATAATTTTTATAGTAAATTTAATTTGCAGATGGTTCTATACAATTTTTCGATCTCACGTATAATAACGGAGATATTTAGAAATTTCGAAAATCCCCCGTCTAAATCCCCCCCCCCTTCCCTCTGGTTCGATTTCAGCCATTAACGAACTTGATCTTTCTTTTAACATAAAACGATTAAACATTAAGTTTGGTAACGATAAAGGATGGTAAACAAAATTTGCGACCGCTAGAGCGTTAACAGACACACACACACACACACACATATATATATATATATATATATATATATATATATATATATATTTATAAAATTTTGAACAGACCTCATTTCCTGGCTAGGATCGATGGACATTTGAAGAAATCTTTCGAAAATCGCGTAATGAGTACGACCTCAATAGCTGATTTCCCCTAAGGGAAATCTGCTAAAAACTGCCAATGCCATTATTGAATGACCTGTGTTGGCTAGACAAGTGATTTCACAGATTTTCACTTTTGATTTCGAAATTTAACCTTATACATATTTACTTATATTACGTTACTCCTTTACTTCTACAAAGTGAGAAGCCCAGAAAGCGATTTGGGGAAAGTTTTTGGGCAGGCATCATCAATGCTGGGAGGAAACCATGGCTTTTAATTTTCCTTTGGGATTTTAAGTGGAGCTGTGTTAATATACGGTTTTAAAATAGTTTAACGAGAACAAAAACTTATTTTTAATGAAATTTGAAAAGTGCCAAAAAACCTTTGTAAATCGAATTCCTTAATATGATCTCTCACTCGTTTTTTTATGGTGAATCGCCACCCCCCCCCCCAAAAAAAAAATCGGCTATGATGACGCCTACTGCTCTTTTAGAATTTATACCTTTGACTATCTTTTCCTAATATTCACTATATTGCCCGTTCATACTATTTTTCCTTTACAAGGAGCAGACACCAGTTCACACATTTCGTTGTAGAATCTTAAAAGCGGAGAAGTTTGGACAGCCTCATTAAACATCAGCATCATTATCAATGATTTTGTTATTGTTATTTATTAAAGTCCACTTTGTGGACTTTCTCAATTACGCTTTAATGAATCAAACCAAAACAATTTAAAAATATCAGTTGTAGAATATTTTTTAAAATGTCTTCGTCATTATGCTGTAAATACATATTCAGGAATATTTTTAAAATGTTTGTAATATGAACCCTCCAAAATCAATGCTTAAACACCCAACACTCAATCTTCTGCTTCCCTTTTTCGTATTTATTATTATTTGTTTATTATTATTTACGTCACTTATGCTACTATGGCTAATCGGGACTGGTTATCTTCAGGTTACCACCCTTTTCTAGCCAGGGTGGGCCCAAGGAGTTTATTTAATGAGTCCGTCACTAAATAAATTTCTACTGCCCAGGGCGGGAATCGAACCCGCCTCTCTAGGTCTACCTCGCGAGATTAAGACCAACGCCTTAACTCGCGCGGCCAACCTGAGCGCCTTTCATATTTATGTAGTTACATTCTATTTGTATTGATGTATTTTTTTTTTCCCACCAGTAAGGATTGACTAAATATATTATAGTAACCTCATTATTTTGGCGTACAATATTGTTGATATAACTGGAGCTATTAGAGAACCTTGCCTATTTCGCGGCGTATCCTCTATTACTTTAATGATCTCTTGCGAAAAAAGATGCGTGACAGTACGTCACACCTGGATAACCTAGCGCTAAGAGCGTCCAAGCGTATTAGACAAACACCCCTCATCATATAGCGCAAACATTAATTACTAGGTGCACTTACAAATTTAAGATGTTTCCTGAAGATACTAGACTGATGTCCTTTAGAAGTATATACCAATGTACAGCTCCATTGCGTATTTTTCATTTGCCTCCCTCTAGGTATTCTATAGCGTTAGGTGGTTTGGCTTATTTTTGAAAGTAGTTGGATAATTCCTACTGCTTAGACTTGGATAAAAATAATTGAAAAATTCCGTCAACCATGGGGCTGCATAAACTAAGTAGATTTCCCATGGGATAGCGTGACTCAGTACTAACCTCACCTCACCATATATTCCATATTTCCAAATAAAAATCCTATTACTAGAAGTGGACAGTAAATAAAACATAATTGAAATAATTGATGACGTCATCACACAATGTATTTGCATATATCCCATCTAGTAAAGATATCTTGAAAGCAATATTGGGTATTTAAGTTTGAAATGAGACATTTCATGCTATATTAGCTTATTGTTAAAATGCGATGACTAAAAGTGGGGGTTCACTGAAGGATAGAACAAAGAAATCCATAAATTTCGGTTAATATTAATCATAGAGAGATAGTGTATAGAACAGCATCTATAAAAAAAAAATTAAATTTTCAAAAATACTGATAATATGATTTTTCGATCCAACTTATGGTAACGGATATATTTTTAAATTTCGATATACTCCCCTAAAGAACCTCTCACTCCAGTCCAAGTTCAACGAACTTATCGTTAGTTTTACATATTAAAACTGTAACTTTTACATACTAAATAAAACGCTTGAATATTGAACTTGGTAACGATCAAAGAAAAAATCCTAGGGTATGAGTGTCATCTCAACGAAACTCCGTTTGTGAGTTAGTAACAATGCCTCTTTGATTATAAGCTACTTTAACATTTTTAAGAACGAACAGGAGTGGGGGTTATAAGGGAAGCATTAAATGAAAAATATCGATGTTTCGCTTCCTATTGGGTTTTCGTCTAATATGCACATAACAAGATGTGTTTATTTAGTTATTTAGAGTAACTTTGGTTGTATAACGAAGTATAAACGAGATATACGCTAAAAACTATAGCGAGAGTCAACAATTTTATTAGTACTCATTTAAGTGTTTTTAATATAGGCATACTATGAACAATGATGTTATGTTTTAGACTTATATTTAAGCATTCCCATAGTGTAATGTTTATAATAACTGAAGTTGCTATAATTTAAACCTAAGGTTGAGAGGAGATAACACAGTCGGTTCCTGGCAGACCGCCTTTGATCCAGCCGACTTGGGTTGGCTTTTCGCGGGATTGAATGTAATGTTGATGTTCGTTTTGAATTACAGCTAAAAATTAAATGGCTTGTTTAAACCAGTAGAACGTATGAACTCATTAAACTGTACGTAATTATGACTTATACAACATTCATTATTTGCTCTTTTAGTGATGTTATGTCCTTTCCCAGAAATATTTAAAAAAAAATATCATAAATTATTTAAGCAAAACAATCTTAAAGGGATTGAAAGTTGTGGGGAAGTGTACCCATTTACGTCTGCTAATTATTAACGTTGATTCGTTAATATGTTTCATATAACAGAGCATAAGTAAGCAAAACTATGGGCAGAAAATTTCTTCTTCAGTTTATAGAAATATATTGAAAACAGTTTTGAACAGTGGAGAGGGATTGATCCAGAACTCATTTATACATTTTTTTTTTGAGACTAAAAAATTTGATAACTTTGCCCTAGGTCCTAGGATAAATAATAAGTTAAAGAGCTTGAGGCGGGAAGTGTAAAAATATTGTGCATAGTAATGCCAAAGGCAATTACAATCATTATTCAGACTCCCCGAGCAAGGCAGACAAGATTTCCCGAGCGAAGCCGGGTTCCTTATCTAATATATATATATATATATATATATATATATATATATATATATATATATATATATATATAATTTTGAACGGACTTATTCCTTATCTTCTACTATGTAGGATCGATGGACATTTGATAAAAGTCTTCGAAAAACGCGTCTTTAACACAAGCTCAATAGCTGACTCCCATCAGGTAAATCTGCTAAAATGACCAAGGAGAGACGCATATGGATTTATAATAATAAAAATAATTTATTTATTTATATTTATTTTTTAATATAGGCTTAATTAGATTGCTGGTGTTGGATAAGTCAGTGTTCTTCCGTGGTGTCAGTGTTTGTAATGAGTATTATTGAATTGGCCAAAACGTGAAAATGTTTCTCGGGAAGCAAATAACTTTGATAATAAATCGTTATTTCCTCCGCTGCATCGCTATGGGAGGACAGAAGATCTTCATGAAAACTCTTAAATTAATTAATACCTAATATTAAAAACTAATAATTAATTTCAAAATGTTTTTCTTAAACATAATACCATTCTTTCAAGGACTGTAACCGAACAAATTGGCAGCATTAGCAAGGCTTATCAGTATAACACAATTTGAAGTTCCAATTTTTTAAGATAAGATTTTTTACATGAGTCTAGCGAAGTCGTCAATAGTTACAGTTCATTTACAAGTTTTTGAGTGGCCTGGTCAACTCCAAGTGTATATATTAAGTCGATTATTCATTACAACTCAGGAACCTTGGCATTCTAGAAAAAAGCATTTGCATTAATAAGGAAACGTAGTTATTTCTATTGACTTACTTGTGTTTGCAGTTCGAAGTTATTAAAAAATGTGCTATTTTAATTCTCTGCAAACATCTTATTTTCA
The DNA here is from genome assembly GCA_019009955.1 of Riptortus pedestris. Classification (NCBI taxonomy): domain Eukaryota; kingdom Metazoa; phylum Arthropoda; class Insecta; order Hemiptera; family Alydidae; genus Riptortus; species Riptortus pedestris. The sequence continues at coordinate 103,330,932 of CM032228.1, read as the reverse complement.
AATACTTACGAAGTTTTCAATATTTAATTAGCTTCGTCAACTGAGGAACAACAATGGAGCAGTCAGATAAAAACAGTGTTAATATCGATGGACAACCTTATTATATCAGGTTCCCAAATTAATAAATAAAAATGCTTTTTGTTTTTCATATGAGACTAACGTACTGTTTTAAGTTGTAGATCTTTTATGGATAAACATGACTCATGAAGATTCAGAGTACGGCTTGGGAATTTAATTAATTAAAAAAAAACTCTCCATTCTTTCGCCAGTTAAAAAGGTTCGTCCTACTAGCCTAAACTAAGTGCGCCCATGTGCTGGGCGCTGATGATCTATTTTTTGTTATTGGAGTGCTATGTTACTAGGACTTGAAATTAAGCAGGGCATGAGTTTTAAGTGACAGTTACAGAAACTGAAAATTGCATAAGTACTGGTGGGGATTTAAGAAGCCTGAACACTAACAAATGCAAATACACGATTAATATTACAGTTCGAGAAACAATGTATGGAACAATAACTTGCTTCAAGATCATCAGTGATTCTGAATCGATTTATAATAATGAAGATATTTTGAATTTTATATTTTACCGCTTTTCTAAACTCTCCTTGACCGATGAATGCGATACTTCGTAATTAACCTGGAAATAAGACGTTTGTTTCCTGGTATATTGGATCTCAGTAGGTGCCGAAATATTGGTTCAAAGTGTGTTTAGTTTTTGATAAACCGTTACGCAGTAGCATTTTTCATTAACGAATAAACATATTTTTATGTTTAGTTATTTTTGTCCTACAATTTTATTTTCCTTTTGGTTTATTTTATGTTTATATTACACAGAAAGGAAATTAACATTGAGTCAGCAGCAAGTTAATTATGTGTTAAATAAAGTATAGGATTGATGACCAAATGTTTTCCTGCTCTCCCTATACGTAAAACAAGCCGATTTCCAATGCACTGGATAATGATAAGTTGATGATCTCATCTCCCCACCTATTCTCTACTTCTCCCGCAGTAAGAAGCCTACCTAAACAGGAATTTAAATGCTAATTAGACCTGGAGATGTTTAGTGACTGAGGTACTCAAATTGAAAGTAGAATTTGAGGTTTACAAAAGTATAAAAGCAAAAAAAAAATATAAATAATACCGTCAATGTTCGAGTCAATGAAAACATGTATAAAATAATTGTATAAATTTGCAACAATATTGGTTATATGGCATATTTCCATCTGACTCATAATAACGGAGATATTTCGAAATTCAATTGTTCCCCCCTCCTCCAAGGCCGATTTCATCCATTACTTAATATCTTTGGGTTTCCATGAAGCTGTTAAATATCGAATGTAGTATTGATCAAATTGAAATCATCCATATAAATTGTGAAGAGCAATAAAACTGTGTTCTGAAAAATCATCTACTTTAGAACGTAAAATCTTAAGTGATGTTGACACACATAAAATATTTGCTCATATGTTTCACTGCAAAAGTTCAATGAAGCAATATTTGGTAATTATTTTCGAATAAAGTGGTTCACGATTGCTTATATGATATGGTTAGAAGTAGGGTTTACTGAAGGTTTGAAACTAAGAAATTCAAATATCTCTGTTAATAATCAAGATAGAGAAAAACATTATAGTAAAATAAATTTGTAATAAGATTGGTTATATACAATTTTTTGATTAGATTTATATGTTTACAGATATTTCGTTTTTTCAAATTTTCCTCTCTAATCCCCCTCCCCTTCCACTGGCCAAACTTCAGTCATTCACGAACTTGATATTCAGTTTTTCAAATGACGGTTAAATATTGAATCTGGTAGCCGTCAAACGTAAATTACGAATAGGAGGGCGAGGGTAAGAAAAATGAAATGGTAGCTATGAAGAGGGATGGCGTATAATAAATGACAGCTGAATTCCAATTTTCATGAACATATGTGACACCGGGTTAATAATACGATCGCTCGACGGAAAACAGGAGGGATTGTGTGAGTCAAAATTGAAATAGGTGTCCCGTTACAAGTGGCAAATCGGCAATAGGAGCAGTTTATATAGTGTGATGACGAATCTCGAGTGGCCTGATAAGAGGGAGCGATTGTTGTGTTATCAGGAGCAACACTCCTTCCCACAGTTCTCTAATAAAGTCGCTCATTGTAGGCTGCATTATATCGTTCTCTAGGTTCCTCTTCAATTATTAGAGGAGCAACTCACTCAGCAGCTGAATGGAATCTTTCATTGCTAAAATTCTTTTCATTTTAGAGTAGCTATGGCAGTTTTTCAAGAATAAAGGAAAATAATGAGTTGTTAATGTTTCTGTGGAATTTTTGCCTTCCCGAGGTAAGATAACTCATACTGACATTAATATTTTCACATTGAGTAATCTACCATTGTGGTCTATCTGGAACATTCAAAGGAGTGCATTAAGCGCTTACTGTGCTATGTAGTTAGTCTTCCTTACTGAACCATGAATGGAATAAAAAAAAAGATTCACTTTTTTTAGTATTATTTCCACCAGGTAGCCCACGAAAGTTAAAATGAATAGACAATGGAACAATTAATCTTTATAATTATCGAACTCTTCTGGAATGATCGTGGCAGTTTCCCTCGGATATTTCAACTGAAAATACTTTTCCTTATGGGACATCGAGGAAAAGTATAAATTGAGGTTGTACTCAAACACAGTATTCAAAATGTTTCTTCAAATATCCATTCACTCGATGATATTTATATAAACGAAAGTCTGTCGGCTATAAAAATTTAATTTTTGTTTGATCTTCACCGAACTTTCACTTGATACTTGAACGCTTTACTTAAAACCGAAGACCCATGTTCCATAATGGACATAGTCATACCAGAAGAAGGGAGAGATTTATAAAGGAGTAAAATACTATAATATAATAATAATAAGCTTTATTGGCATCCTTTTCCAGGATTAAAGCCTCTCCCTTAGGAGGTATAATAAGGAGTCCATCCTAATTGTCAAAGTTTTCTGGTCGTCCTCTTCCACCAATCTCTATCTCTCGCCACTCTCCACCAATTGTTGCCAACGACTGCAGTAAGCTCGTCCCTCCATCTCAGGCCCTGTCTTCCTCTATTCCTGACCATGTCCCTTGGGATCCATTCTGTGCAGACCTTCGCCCATCGCTTGTCATTCATTCTAGCCAGATGACCTGCCCAGCCCCACTTCAATCGGTGTGCTTCAACTCTGAGGTTCTTCACCGGCACTTTTTTTAAAATATCCACATTCCTCTTCCTGTCCCTCTTTTTAACTCCTAGTATACTCCTGAGCATAGCCATCTGTGTCGAGTTCAGCTTGGAATCTGCTCTGGCTGTAAGCGCCCAGGTCTCCGTAGAGTATGGAAGGATAAACACACATGCTCAGTACCTTGCTTTTCAACTTGTCACTGAGCGAGCCTTTGAAGATCTTCTTGAGTGACCAGTACTTAGACCATCCTATTTTGATTCTTCTCTGAAGCTCGTTTTCCATTCTTCCTTTGAAAGACACACACTGTCCGAGTTAGATGTATTCCTTTACGTACTCAAATTCCTTCCCTTCAATTCCAACTGCTGGTTTTTCTGCGTTTGTCATAATACAGGTTTTTTGGTGGTTAACTCTCAGGCCATATTTTGTGCTAACCTTCATAAGTTCTGTGAGCATTTTTAGTAGGACTGCTATATTATCCGCAATCAGGCATAAGTCATCTGCGAAGCGGAGGTTGTTGAGGAATCTACCGTTGATCACTAGGCCTAACTCTGTCCAGTTCAATTCACTGAAAAGCCTGAGTAAAATGCATAATCACATATATGCCCATTACAATGTGTCGAAATGGAAATTGCTACATAATAACATTTATTAAAAAGGTACTGTGCGTCAATTAATGTTCCGTATATTTTTCTCCAACTTTAATACATATAAACCAAGCTAATTTTCAGTTTTCAATTAATCCCCCCCCCCGCCCTCCTTCTAGTCAAGCGATTCAAAAGAACTTATTTAAATTAATATATCCATTAACTCAGTTTAAATATTACGACTTAAAGTTGATGACCCTTTCTCATATAATGTTAGTCAAGCATGAGGCGGTGGCCGTAATCCTGAAGTAAATATTTTAAAGTTACTTCCTTCCAGGAGACAATTGTGTAACTTCTTGATTAAAGGATTAGCCATATTTGGTTTGTAATGCGATCAGAAAATAGTTTTGCACCAAGCTGGCTACTTGACCTCCCACCCAGGGCCAAAGATTTTCATTTTCATTTGTATAGTTTTGCTTAAAACTAGTAACTAAGATATTACAGCTTGTTTTTATAATATTATTGATTTAAGTTTTGCCCTATAAGAAAACCCCAACTTCCTAAATTATGTGGGGTCATTTGTTTGATGCGAATTCCAAAAATGTATTCCTAATTAATTATGATACACTATTTTTTATTTCAAAAATCATGAGAAATTATTTAAATCTTGCTTAGGTTATTAGCTAATATTCTGATGAATATAAGATATTTGTCATCAGAATATGTAAAGGGAATTTGCACGTTTACTTTATGAATTTTTATAATACATAACAAACAAATAATCTCTTCTTTTATACTTAAAACTTGTAAAACTCAAGGAATGATTTTAGAGTTTTAAAGGAAATGACAAGGATTTAAAATGCAGAAGTGTTAAAAGCTTTTTTAAAAGCGAAGTAATAAAAGAAGCCACTTTACAGAGAGCTAAAAACAATGTTACATGCCTCTTATAGGCTTTTTTATGATGTCAAGTGGTTACATCTTTATTATCGTTTTAAAGAAACGTTAATGCTCTTTAGGACATCCAAATCAGATTTCTTAATGTGCAACAATTTTAAGAGTAAAAACTTTTGCGTATTTATACAAATCACAAAAACTGAAATATTCCCAAAACGAGTGAGAAACGGCACATGTGGGAATGAACTTTTTGTCGGAAACCGCCTAAAATGGGCTCCCAGTGTTTCTGAACCAATGTCTAGGGTACTCTCTTGTAAAATGTATTTGAATAAAAGAATTGAACTTAACGTTTACTATTAAAATAAAATTAGTTATATAGCAAATTAAATAAAGACATATTACTTGTAAGATAAAAACATTTTCACCTTGTGAGTGGTGTAATAAGAAACTAAATTTATGGCAAAAAATGAATTTGGTAAATTTCCATTGTGGAAAATATACACAGTAATGTTTATGCGATTTTCAAAAAATTTCACCAAATATACATAGATTCTTCCTTGAAGATAAGAAATAACGACTCTATACACACTGTTGTTTTATTTAATATATTATTCCTGGTGAAGCCTTAATATATTCAGAGGCAGATATTTGTAAGAGATAAATCATATAATAGAATATGTACAATTCTTTCTTGAAGACATAAAACATTTTTATCTTCTGTAGTCTTAATTTACATTAATTACAAAAAACAAAAAAAATAAAAAAATAAAAACAGAGTATAGCTCAACGATCCGTGAATATTTAAAGCCTTCCATATCCTAGGTGCATGCGATTCTACAATGCAGTGACATTATAGACCAGATATTTCAAAGTATTTCAATAAAATAAATAAATAAAAACATCTATAAAATTCAATTTTTACTGTTTTGGGATTCTAAAAGCTCTACAAATCTACCGGTGATAATGTTGATAATTCAACACTGGCCTTGTTCCTTGTAAACAAATGAAGGTGGACCACTTGATACCTTGAAAGTTCCTCACGCAGGTGTGGCATATAATAAGCAAATTTTCTATTTGCTAGAATGACGCGATGATAATAGAATCTCACCTATGAAACTTCTGTATTTATCATTTGATAAGAATCCAATGAAAACGTGACCTGATGTTAAAGCTGGCCATCAGGTGTTTAGAAATGGATTTTAATCTAAAATCGTATGAGCTGGAGTGGAAGTTAAGTTAGCTCCAGAATTAATAAACTCGGTTAGGCCTTCAAAGCTTAAAATGTTCATTGATGGCACCCCAACGTACTTTTACATTTATATCTCGCAAGTAAAGACCCGAAGAACGTGATATATGTGATATATTATGATCTCGTAATAAGACACTTCGTGATACATTATCTTACCCGTGTGAGTAGGAGTGGAGAACTAATGGCTGAAAACTGAAAAACATAAATAACTACATACATTTTCGACTTTATTTAACACTTTTGGTAGGTTTCAAAAAAATATAAGTCGAAATTTGAATCACTTGACCAATAATGGGTTTTATTGCAACTATTGAGGCCGTACTCATGACGCGAATTTCGAAAAATTTCTTCAAATGTCCATCGATCCTACCCAGGAGATGAAGAAAGTGAGGTCCGTTCAAAATGATATATATATATATATATATATATATATATATATATAATCTGTTAACGCTCTAGCGGTAGCAATTTTAGTTTATCGTTACCAAACTCGATATTTAATCGTTTTATATAAAAAGAAAGATCAAGTTTGTTAATGGCTGAAATCGGACCATTGGAAGGGGGGGGGAGTTTAGAGAGGGGATTTTCGAAATATCTCCGTTACTATACGTCGGATCGAAAAATTGTATAGGACCAATCGTATTGCAAATTAAATGTACTGTAAATATTGTTAATACACTTATTCTCTATCTTGAATATTAAGCGAGATATTTGCATTTTTATTAAGTGTGATAACAGAAGAGATGAGATCGGGTGAAGTCGGTTCTATTCGGGACTTCCCGCCGAAAGCTAGTTCACCCATTTCCGTAACTGTTCGGCTCTTGTTGTTTAGAGATACGTTACTAGTACTGTTATTAGTAGGCAGATTTCTCTATTGTAAAACTTCACGTGGGAAATCTGCTGAGTTTACGCAGCCACTGCGTGACGGTTTTTTAAACGTTGTGCCACCAGTTCTATGTGTTATTGCAAATTCCACTTGTCCATCTAAGATACCTTTCTACTGGGAGGAACAAAGTCGCGTTTAATACTAAAATACGTAGGCCAGAGAGAATAGGAGCTCTGATATGGCCTTGGCCCATGGCCACTATAATTATCAGCTTCTATCTATCCCTGCTCTAGGTGAAGGCTACAGGGAACAGTATGGCTATCTGCGCTATTGGGCGTCTAGCTCTAACCAATGCTCTCCATCAATCTCATCTGGGGTCTTTATTGCAATTTTGAAATGGATCAAAAATCGACCAACTTTGGAGAGTGATCAAAAGTTTTCTTGTCATAAAAACAACGTTCTATTTTGTAGTTTATGTGTAATATTGATTTATTTATTTAATCAAGAAAGCAATGCAATCTTGCTAAAATTAGCGTGAGCCTCTAGTTAAAATTAATTATACAATAATTTGATTACTATACCTACAACAATCGTATTGACAATATTTTCATGTTATAGATCATTATTATACTTAAGTAGGTAATGGATTGAGTATCATATGTGTTGGGCTTATTTTCCTATAAATATGGATTAGTTCTTTTTTTTTGAGGATCGTAATTTCTAGAGTGAGGTTATACACATTGTTGTTAGTTCGTCTCCTTGGATCAAATCGTCGGCACCTTCAGATATATCATTACCTTACATGCTGTATCTGATATATATCCAAAATGTGACTTAGAGTGAGTTAAAATGGAAAATCACGGTTCTTATCGAAAATGCTCTTCCTACAATTAAGTGCTTCCGGAAGTTATTTGTAATTTCAAGTTGTTAACCGTATCTAGCTATTTCCTTCTCATACGTTCATAGTTTAACAAGATTGATTCTATTACATTTTTCGATCCGACGTATAATAACAAATGTATTTAGAATTTTCGGTAACTATGCAGAACATATCTCAAGTTTATAATATTCAGTTCCCTCTCCAGTAACATCGAGAAAGGTAATCACGCAGAAACTGCCTTCTTGTTACAGCATTCTAGGAGCCTTGGTTTAAGGATTCACATGCCGAGTTTTCTTAAGTTCCGTTCAATCGTTAGTGCCAAATTTTAGTTTTCAGTGTATATCTCATTTATACTTGGTATACGACAAAAGTGAATATAAAAAAGTTAGTCTAAATAACAAAGTAAACAACTTTTGTCATGTACTTATTTGCCGAAAAACCAATAGAAAACGAAATATCACTATTTTTAATTTCAGGGCTCCCTTACAACCCCCACTCCTACTCCTTCCTAGAAATTTTGATACCGCTTATTATCACGGAGGAGTTAGTGCTAGCACACATACCGAGTTTTGTTAAGTTCCGTTCAATTGTTTGAGTCCAATAAAACTGTCGCCTCCCGCTTTGCTTTTTAGTGTATATCTCGTTTATACTTTGTTATAAAACGAAAGTGAATTATAACAAACGTTACTTTAAATAACAAAATAAACAGCTTTTGTTATGTACATAATTGCCGAAAAACCAATAGGAAACGAAACATCACTATTTTTAATTTCAGGCCTCTCTTACAACCCCCACTCCTGCTCGTCCCTAGAAATAATGGTACAGGTTATTATCATGGAGTTAGTGCTAATTTACATACGAAGTTTTGTTTAGTTCGGTTGAGTCTTTGGTACCAAATAAAATTGTTGATTCCCGTTATAGTTTTTAGCGTATAACTCATTTATACTTCCGTATACGGCAAAAGTGTATATAACAAAAGTTACTCTAAATAACAAAAGTCCGTCACGCAGGGGCTGCGTAAACTAAGCAGATTTCCCACGTGAAGTTTTAGAATAGAGAAATTTCACGAGAGCCAAGCCAGTCAAGGAAACGGCCGAACTAGCTTTTGGCGGGAAAGTAACTCTCGTCCGTTAGGCTCCGAGATTAAATTAAAAAGACCTTCACGCAGGGGCTGCGTAAACTAAGCAGATTTCCCACGTGAAGTTTTACAATAGAGAAATTTCAGAATAGAGAGTCAAACAGTTCCGGGAACGGCCCGAACTAGCTCTTGACGGAAACTCACGACTAGACCCGAAGATAGCCGATCTCATCTCAGAAGCTGAAAACAGAAAAATGCAAATATCTCGGTTAATATTCAAGATACAGAATAAATGTATATAACAATATTTATAGTAAATGTAATTTGCAATAAGATTGATTCTGTACAATCTTTCGATCCGACGTATAGTAACGGAGATATTTCGAGTTTTCGAAAATCCTCCCGTCTAAACCCCCCCCTCCCACTGGTCCGATTTTAGCCGTTAACGAACTTGATCTTTCTTTTTACATAAAAGGACTAAATATCGAGTTTGGCAACGATTGAACAAAAATTGCGACCGCTAGAGCGGTAACAGACAAATATATATAACAAATTGTAACCTCTGTCTGTACATTGATTTTTTCTCGAAATTTCACGATAACTTTTCGTTTCACATGTCATTGACACCATAACTGCATTATGTTGTTTGTTTGTTACCTTTTCACGCATAAACGTCTGAACCGATTTTATGAAACTTGGTATGTTTATACTACTAACCCAACTTAGACTTTAGGCTATATTAATATTCTCTGAGACGAACAGGAGTAGGGGTTATAAGGAAGGCCAGAAATTAAAAATAGCGATATTTGGTTTCCTATAGGTTTTTCTTCAAATATGCACATAACAAAAGTTGGTTATTTTGTTATTTAGAGTAACTTTTGTTATATACACTTTTGCCGTATACGGAAGTATAAACGAGATATACGCTAAAACCTATAGCTGAAGTGAACAATTTTATTCGGGACAAAAGACCCAACCGAAATAAATAACACTTGGTATGTGTATTAGCACTAATACTTTCATTATAATAAGCCATACCAACATTTCTAGGGACGGGCAGGAGTGGGGGTTGTAAGGGAGGCCTGAATTTAAAATAGCGGTATTTCGTTTTCTATTCGTTTTTCGTCAAATATAACCATAACAAAAGTTGTTTATTTTGTTATTTAGAGTAACTTTTGTGATATTCATTTTTGTCTTTTAACAATGTATAAAAGAGATATACACTATAAACTAAAGGGGGAGTCAACTATTTTATTGGGCACTAACGATTGAACCGAACTTAACAGAACTCGGTATGTCAATTACCATTAATTCTTCCATGATTATAAGCTATATTAAAATGTTTAGGTTAGAACGGGAGTGGGGGTTATAAGGGAGGTCTGCAATAAAAATTCGCGATATTTCATTGTCTATTTGTTTTTCGACAAACATGCACTTAACAAAAGTTGTTTACTTTGTTATTTAGATTAACTTTTTTTTTTTTATACATTTCTCTAGGAACAATGTGTGGAGCAAGTAATTTGCGTAGAAATATTGATATGCTCAACAATTCATTCCTATATGAACTATGAGGTACCTCAGCTGAAAAAATTAATTCAAATCAATGTTAATATTTTGTCCTTAATACATAATTCACAGGAGACGGGAAACATGACAATTTGGAGGACAGTGAAGACTTACATAAAAAATTAATTTTATTATTAACAAATGCCAACAACGGGTATTAACCCTAAACACTGGGACGGGTAAATGTCAAAATATTGTGCAAAGTAAAGCCTTGCCAAAAAAATACCATCACCATTCAAACTCAAATCAATTCCCGGGCGAAGCCGGGTATCTGAGCTAGTATATATATATATATATATATATATATATATATATATATATATATATATATTTGTCTGTTACCGCTCTAGCGGTCCCAATGTTGGTTTAATCGTTTTTAATTTTCAGCCTTCATAGCATGAACCGCCTCATTTCAAGCGGAAATACTAAACATTATGTTCAACAAATCTTTTCTAGTTGAAATACATGAAAATAACTTCTCCCCCCCCCCCCCGCCCTTTTTTGTTCTTGGAGTGATTAACTTATTCTGGTTCATTAAAACAGTACTAGATACAGTAAATAGTTTTTAATGAACTTATTATATTATATTCATAAATTGTTTTTCTTACCGGTCAATAATATTTCTACCTATTCAGCTCTGAAAGGTTGACCTGTCGTTTACAATTCATTATCAGGCGCTTTCTGTTGTGGAGGTTATTAAAACGTAAGTTGTCTGAAAGAATTCTCATTATCATTTTTATTTGTTCATTTAATATTGACGGTGATGTGAAGTTTAGAAGCATGTAGATTTCTCTATTCTAAAACTTCATGTGCCAAATCTACTTACTTTACAATGCCCCTGCGTGACTGACTTTTTTAATACATTTACTGAAATTTCTATGTTTATGGAGACATTCTCAAGGGCTAGTAATAAATTCAATTTGCCTGAATTCAAATTTTTAAATTCATAAACCTAAATAATGTTTTAGGACCGACACATAAACAAATTTTAAACTGCATCCTAAATCTAATCAATGTTTCAGGCCCAAAATATGTGGTAAACATAATCTATTCTTTTTTTTAGGTGAAATCAATATTAACGAAGAATGTTCTTTAGCTTCAAAGTTAGCTCCCATTAGTAACTGAAAAATCGAATCTCATAAAGTTTAAGTTGTACTTGAATCAGTACTCATAAATATGTTTGTCGGAATCCATAGAGCCGGTTTTAAATGATTGACTTATGGAAGGCAGGCATAAATTTCTATTTCGATTTCATAGTTCTCAGAATGTTCCAGAACGTGAAAAAAAAGGATCCTTACAGATTTTAATTTGCGTTTTACACAAATCTTATTAATCTAAGGATATAAATAGAGTACGATGAAGTGACAGAGATTCCATTTTAGGTTTGTGAATAAAAGGAAAGAATTATCTAGTAATTAATTGTGCATTTCTTCGGAAATTCATATTTTATTAGCTATTCAATGACGTGAATTTTTATAAAGATAAATTCTACGAAAACATTGACATTAATTTTATCAGGGACACTAAAATACAGCTCTTTTTTTAAATAAACATCACGGAATGAAGAATAATTAGGGTATTTAAAAAGGAAACGACAACCGATCCATTTTCGGCCCATTATCGTTGGCATGTCTTTGACCTAAAAAGAGCCATCAAAATATTTCATTTTCCTAGTTTGCTTAAGAAGTAGAGAGAGACCTTGACCTCACAAAGGCCTTCGTTCACGTCTTCCGCAGCTCTTGTATTGCTCAACCCTCTCTCGACGAGATCGCTATTGTGATGACGTGAACCGATATTGCAACGATAATAGATATTATAGGGCTTACAATTATTTATAATATTTATATACTTATCATAACGCATGAGTTGTGTAAACTATGCAGATTTCCCACACACGGTGTGTGGAATGACATTTCTGATTTTGGTGTTCTCTTCTTTATTTGTTCTGCAGAAAGAAACCTATGTAAATAGGAGTTAAAATGTGAGTCGGAGAAGAGAATGACTAGATTACTCAAAGAGAAAATCGGATGAGTAGATCATAATAGCTGAGACATTGTAAATTTTCGGTTTCCCCTCCTCCCCCTTCCTTGATTTTAGCCATTAACGAATACAATATTTAGTATTCCGTATCGAGTATAGTATTGATCAAATAACAATTTCCAAATCTAGAACGAAAAATCTTCTCATAACGTATTTGAATGTATCTTATTTATTAACGTCCACTTTGTGCTACTAAGGCTAATTGTGGCTTATATTTATATTTGTATATATCTCACATAGTGAAGGTCCGTTGAAATATTTGATATGGAATCTTGGAATGAGACATTTCATGATATTTTGGCTAATGGCTTAGGTAAAATGAGTCGAAGTGGATATTTACGGGAGGCTGAATACAATAAAACAGTAAATCGCGTAATATTCGAGAAAGGGAAAAAAAATGTGCAAGAAGGTTGGTTAGATAATATTTTTGATCTGACTCAAAATAAATTTTTAATTTTTGTCCCCCACCCCCTTCTAAATTCCTTCCTCTACCTTGTCTGATTTCAACCATTGACAAACCTGTGCTCAATATCAATTTTGGAAACGATCAAACAAAAATTGAGACCACTAGAGCAAAAGACAAATATATATAGTTCGTTGCGATCCGATTTCGGCATTAAAAGCTTGATCATTACTTTAACATAAAATAGTTAAATACTAATTTTGGAATGGATCTAATGGAAATTTCGGTTAGTAGAAGGATAGCAGGCTGCAACCAAAATTTGGAGGTGGGGCGTAGTGGAATGCTTCAGTAGATTCCTGTCCTTGAGATGGTAGGCTCGAAACGGGGGATTCCACGCTAAATTTTAGCAGATTTCCCTGAAAGGAAAGCAGCTATTCAGGTCGTATTCATGACGCGATGTTCGTAAAATTTCCTGAAATGCCCTTTTTCTTTCCGGTGAAGAATATTTCTATCTATTCAGCTCTGAAAGTTTGACTGACTTATTCCGTTACAATTCAAAATCAAACACTTTCCGTTGTAGAGGTTATTAAAATGCTAATTGACTGAATGATTTCTCATTTTCAACTTTTTTGACACTAGACTTAATCCATTGGAAAATCAGTGGACGCCAATGGTTTTAGTCATCATAATTTAGGCATTCACGTTACGAACCTACACGCGCTACGAGAATTAAGGGATCCAGAGCCACCTTATGAAGTTAACGACCTTACCTCTAGAAATTTCTGGATTAGAATCAGGTTTTGGTTGTCAATGGCCGCCATCGCTATATTTCAAATTTAATTTAGTGCCCCCTACTTACTTAATGGCACTGGACATATTTTTATTAAGAACGTATTTCCTATAGAATTGTTGATAAAACTGTAACCCATTAAAGAAAAATTTAAATACTCAATTTGGTTTGTTTTACATAATGGTACCATATAATTGATTTATTAGCAGATTTCCCTCAAGGGAAGATCCTACCCAGGAGATGGTGAAAATGAGGTCCGCTTAAAATTATATATATATATATATATATATATATATATATATATATATATGTTAACTAAGGTACCCGGCTTCGCTCGGGAAATTATTTGAGGCTGAATGATGATGACATTTTTTTTTGGCAAGGCTTCAATGTTTACAGCTACACTTCCCGTTTGGGCTTTAGAATTTTAGAACTTTGTTTCATTGAAGAATAAACGAAAAGTCCCTAATCAATCTCTCTCCACTGTTTACACACAGTGAATAATTTAAATCATAATCATGGATAGCATTTATTATAATTAAATATCATCTATAATATACATATTTCTTGTCAAAAACTAACCCGAGCTTACTTATATACATAATAGTAAATTTGAGTACGAAGCAAATACAAAACTCGTGGAGAATTGGACTTCTTTTTCCCTCTCCGAGTAAGCAAATACAACATTTCACAGGAAATAATTTAAACAATATACTGTGTTAGCCTTCCGACAACTTCCTCTCCTGCTTGAGTGCTATGAACATTGCTTTAATACTATTTTTTTTTCAAAACATTAAAAAGTTCAAATTTTGTAGTAATTGATATACCTGGCGTAAATAAATAACAGTGGTACCCTAAAAATAATATAATTTTCCTGCAACCTCAAATCATATTGAGTATAAGCACATATCATCCGCTATCAGACGTTGTGCAAATCAGCATGGTTTAACCCTCGGTTTGGCGCGTCAAGATTATTACGTCTTCGGGCGCGTGTATCTCAGAGATCATCCTCAACCGTTTTTACGGAAATACAGTTTTTTAATATATATTTTGCACTAAAATGTTCAGTGAGTGATTAGAAACCATAACAGAAAATATAACTTCATTCAAAAATAAGTAGCACGAAATCACTTTTAGATAAGACTTATTAAAAATCGTCTAAATTTTAATGTACAAATCCTTTTTAAAATAGCAGTTTAATTATTATTTCTTTTGCAGAGCTGTATTACAATTAGGACAAAGCATGGAACTATGTTTACTATGTAGTAAACAAGTTTTGGTTTTGCAATTCTCACAAGAGTATTTAGTAAACCTACATTTCTTTTTAGTTCGCATGTTTCACATCTTTTCTTTTGTTCATTGTAGCGGAATGATTTTTTTATGCTGTTTTTGTATTTGAGTTCAATGTATGGTCCAAAGAGTCTCTGTACTATTCAAATTTCGTCCTTAGTTCGGTTGGTAAACGTCTGCTGCTGTCACTGCGTCGTACAATATTTTCTTGTACAAGTTTTTTTGAAAGCTCATGTATGAGCAAAATAATAGAAAAATAGGTTTATATGATTCCATTTAATAAAGAGAAACTTAATTGATGTATATATTTATGAAATACCGATTTCAAAAAAACTTCCGAGATCAGGCGGGGGGGGGGGTAGGAGATTAAACTGAATGACAGGTGAAACACACGACTCCATCGAACAAAGTGACACAACTGACCTTGAGGGGGAGACCTATAAACCACATAACTCGAAGCACTACACCACTACTCTCTGCTAGGAGGTGTGGCATATATTTCTCTAGAAACTGTGTATCTGAGAGATCCCGCGCCCGATGGAGGGTTAAATAATACATTGTACAAATTAAATAATCGAATTGCTCTTATAGTTTAAATTTCTATGTGAAATAAATAAGGAATTTATTTTTTAATTAAAATAAATAACAAATAAGAAGGGTAGGGGTGGAGATTTATAACTTCCCTAATCCGAATCACACTTTGAACTATCATGTGAGTCTAAAAACATACTTATTACTCTCAGAGAATATTAATATAGCCTATAGTCTAAGTTGGGTTAATCGTAATATACGTATACCAAGTTTCATAAAATTCGGTTCACTGGTTTAGGCGTGAGGGGTAAAAAACAAACAGACTCCAAAGAAACAAATGGCTGATATCGTGTCTATGGCAAGTGAAACTAAAAAGTACCGAGAAATTTGGAGAAAAAAAATAGAGGTTACAATTTTATATATATCTATATGTATATCTATCTATCTCTCTCTCTCTCTCTCTCTCTCTCTCTCTATATATATATATATATATATATATATATATATATATATATATAAAAATTGTAACCTCTGTCTGTACATTGATTTTTTTCGCGAAATTTCACGATAACTTTTCGTTTCCCATGTCATAGACACCATAACTTCATTTTGTTTCTTTGGTGTCTGTTTGTTTGTTTGTTACCTTTTCACGCATAAACGGCTGAACCGAATTTTATAAAACTTGGTATGTATATTACTACTAACCCAACTTAGACTTTAGGCTATATTAATATCCTCTGAGACGAGCAGGAGTGGGGGTTATAAGGGAAGCCTGAAACTAAAAATGGCGATATTTCGTTTCCTATTGGGTTTTCGGCAAATATGAACAGAACATAAGTTGTTTATTTTGTTATTTAGAGTAACTTTTGTTATATACACTTTTTTCGTATACCGAATTATAAACGAGATATACGCTAAAACCTATAGCGGAAGTGAACAATTTTATTTGACACAAAAGACTCAACCGAACTAAATAATACTCGGTATGTGTGTTAGCACAAACACCTTTATTATAATAAGCAATACTAACATTTCTAGGGGCGGGTAGGAGTGGTGGTTGTAAGGAAGGCCTGAATTTAAAATAGCGGTATTTCGTTTTCTATTCGTTTTTCGGCATATATAAAGTTGTTTATTTTGTTATTTAGAGAAACGTTCGTTATATACACTATTGACGTTACCGACGTATAAGGGCGTTATACTCTAAAAATTATAGCGGGAGTCAACAATTTTATTTGACACAAAAGACTCAGCTGAACTAAATGAAACACTCGGTGTGTGTATTAGCACTAACGCCTTCCTTATAATAAGCCATACTAACATTTCTAGGGGCGGGCAGGAGTGGGGGTTGTAAGGGAGGCCTGAAATTAAAAAAAGTCCGACACGCAGGGGATTTCCCACGTGAAGTTTTACAATAGAGAAATTTCACGAGAGCCGAGCCAGTGAAGGAAACGGCCGAACTAGCTTTTGGCGGGAAAGTAACTGTCGTCCGTTAGGCGCCCCGATTTAATAAAAATGCAAATATCTCGGTTAATATTCAAGATAGAGAAAAAATGTATATGACAATATTTATAGTAAATTTAATTTGCAATAAGATTGATTATGTACAATTTTTCGATCCGACGTATAGTAACGGAGATATTTCGAATTTTCAAAATTCCTCCCCTCTAAACCCCCCTCCCACTGGTCCGATTTCAGCCTTGATCTTTCATTTTACATAAAACGATTAAATATCGAGTTTGGTAACGATTAAACAAAAATTGCGACCGCTAGAGTGGTAACAGACAAATATATATATACAGTTTTGAACGGACCTCATTTTTGTCATCTACTAGGTAGGATCGATGGACATTTGAAGAAAAATTTCGATAATTCCGTTATGAGTACAACCTCAATAGCTGATTTCCCATAAGGGAAATCTGCTAATAGTGATATTTCGTTTCCTATTGGGGTTTCGGCAAATATGCACATAACAAAAGTTGTTTATTTTGTTATTTAGAGAAATTTACCCAACAATTCTTTTCAATATGAACTACCAGGTACCTCACCTGGAAAAATTAATTCAAATTATAATATTTTGTCCTTAATAATTTGAATCTATGCATAATGCACAGGAAACGGGAAATATGACAATATGCAGGACAGTGAAGTCTTACATTAATTTTATTATTAACAAATCCACAGAAACGACGGGTATTACCCCTGAACACTGGAATGTCAAAATATTGAGCAAAGTAAAGCCTTGCCAAAAAAATACCATCACCATTCAGCCTCAAATCAAGTCCCGGGCGAAGCCGGGTATCTGAGCTAGTCTATCTAACTATCTATCTATCTCTCTATCTATCTCTCTATATATATATATATATATATATATATATATATATATATATATATATAGAAATATTGACCTTTAATAAAAAAAATTTATGAATATATTATAATACTTTCATTAAAAACTATTTACTGTATCTAGTACTGTTTTATTGACCCAGAATAATTTAATCACACCACCAACAAAAAAGGGGGGGGGGTGGAGAAGTTATTTGCATGTATTTCAACTAGAAAAGATTTGTTGAACATAATGTTTAGTATTTCCGCTTGAAATGAGGCGGTTCATGCTATGAAGGCTGAAAATTAAAAACGATTAAACCAACATTGGGACCGCTAGAGCGGTAACAGACAAATATATATATATATATATATATATATATATATATATATATATATATAGTATCTCTGATACCCGCCTTCGCCCGGGAATTGATTTGAGTTTGAATGGTGGTGGTATTTTTTTGGCAAGGCTTTACTTTGCACAATATTTTGACATTTACCCGTCCAAGTGTTTAGGGTTAATACCCGTTGTTGGCATTTGTTAATAATAAAATTAATTTTTTATGTAGTCTTCACTGTCCCCCAAATTGTCATATTTCCCGTCTCCTGTGCATTATGCATAGATTTCAGTTATTAAGTACAAAATATTAACATAGATTTGAATTAATGTTTCCAGGTGAGGTACCTCATAGTTCAAATTGGAATGAATTGTTGAGCATATCAATATTTCTACGCAAATGACTTGCTCCTCACATTGTTCCTGGAGAAATGTATAAAACAAAAGTTAATCTAAATATCAAAGTAAACAACTTTTGTTATGTGCATGTTTGTCGAAAAACAAATAGACAATGAAATATCGCGAATTTTTATTTCAGGCCTCCCTTATAACCCCCACTCCCGTTCTAACCTAAAAATTTTAAAATAGCTTATAATCATGGAAGAAGCTAATTGACATACCGCGTTTTTTTAAGTTCGGTTTAATCGTTAGCGCCCACTGAAATAGTTGAGTTTTAGTTTATAGTGTATATCTCGTTTCTACTTTGTTAAAAGACAAAAATGAATATGACAAAAGTTACTCTAAATAAAAAAATAAACAACTTTTGTTATGTTCATATTTGCCGAAAAACGAATAGAAAACGAAATACCGCTATTTTAAATTCAGGCCTCCCTTACAACCCCCACTCCTGCCCGTCCCTAGAAATGTTGGTATGGCTTATTATAATGAAAGCGTTAGTGCTAATACACATACCAAGTGTTATTTATTTCGGTTGGGTCTTTTGTCCCGAATAAAATTGTTCACTTCAGCTATAGGTTTTAGAGTATATCTCGTTTATACTTCCGTATACGGCAAAAGTGTATATAACAAAAGTTACTCTAAATAACAAAATAAAAACATTTGTAACGTTCATATTTGTCGAAAAACGAATAGAAAACGAAATGCCGCTATTTTTAAATTCAGGCATCACTTACAACCCCCACTCCCACCCGTCCCTAGAAATTTTGCTAAGGATTCTTATAATGAAAGCGTTAGTGCTAATACACATACCGAGTTTTATTTATTTCGGTAGGGTCTTTTGTCCCAAATAAAATTGTTCACTTCCGCTATAGGTTTTAGCGTATATCTCGTTTACAATTCGCTATACGAAAAAAGTGTATATAACAAAAGTTACTCTAAATAACAAAATAAACAACTTTTATTATGTACATATTTGCAGAAAAACCAATGGAAAAAAATATCGCTATTTTTAATTTCAGGCTTTCCTTATAAGCCCCACTCCTGTTCGTCTGAGAGAATATTAATATAGCCTAAAGTCTAAGTTGGGTTAGTAGTAATATACATACCAAGTTTTTTAAAATTCGGTTCAGCCGTTTATGCGTGAAAAGGTAACAAACAAACAAACAAACACACAAACATACACGAAAGAAACAAAATGCAGTTATGGTGGCTATGACATGTGAAACGAAAAGTTATCGAGAAATTTCGCGAAAAAAATCAATGTACAGACAGAGGTTACAATTTTATATATATATATATATATATATATATATATATATTATTATACAATTTTATATTTTCTGTATCATGAAAAATAACCAGAGATATTTGGATTTTTTAGTTATCGGCTTTCAGTAAACCACCACTCCTGCTCATGTTATATTAATAATAATCTGTTGTAAAATGAGCCACTTCATTACAAGGGGTAATACCAAATATTGTTTTCATTGAACTTTTACTTAGTGAGATATATGCAAATACCTTTGACAGGGGGGGGGGGCACCACCCCTTCTTTTGTTCTTGGATTACTAACATTTGAGTGATTGAGATAAAAATGATTCTGAGTCGTTACAAATTACTTCACTAGATATAGTAAATAGTTTTCAATAAAATTAATATGTTTAATTCAGATATAATTCATTAATGGCTATTCTTTCCGGTATAGAATATTTCTATCTATCTATTGAGAGCTCCGAGGTTGGCTGGCCTGCTTGTTTACAATTCAGACGCTTTCTGTTGTAGAAATTATTAAATTGTAAATTGACTGAAAGATTTCTCATTAACGTTTGTATTTATGCACTTAACATTTTCGGTGGTGTTACCAGGATGTAGATTCATCTATTGTAAACCTTCGCTTGGGATATCTATGTTTAGTTTGAGTAGCCCCTGCTAAAGTGCGTGACGGACTTTATTATATAACGGTGGGTACAGAGTAATAGCGTTTAAAACGGTTTTAAAATTGGATGAATTAACATAAGAAATATTTAAAACAATAATTAGAACATTACGTAACTTGAAATGTGACGAAAATCAGATAAAACATACATTGATTCTAATTCATTTTCTCGAAAATTAAATTGAAGTTACCTTTTATACATTCAGTAACGATTTCCGAGAAAGATACATAAATAAACATATTCTTATTGGGGCTAGCAGCGAAGTATTATGGGAATGCTGCTGTTTTATTACTAAAGGTGTACTTTAAAATATCGGAGAAACTACTTATATATTAACCATCCTGCTTTTTCCTCAAAATTGATAGGGGGGGGGGTGTTTCTATTGCTATATGCTTTGCAACTAGAGACCATACTACTTCCTTAATTATAGTTTTCTATTAGTCATCAGAATTTTCAATTTTTTTGTATTGACAGCAGTTCAATTAATTTAGTAAACATCAGTATTTTTTTAATGCCTACTCCTCCTCCATCTCTATTCTACTGGAATGGACGGTTTAGAACCCTTACTCGAATATATCATTAATGATACATTAATCATAACATTTTCCATTATTGAAACTCGTAAAACTACTGCAAGTTAATTGGCGAAATCCACCACTATTTCAGTGTATATAATTTATTTTTTCGGTTAACCTCACAGTAAATTAAAATCAATAAATTAGTTCCCTTTTTGCTGAATTAAAGAAAGAGAACGCGTTTTTAAATGTGCTAGGTGACATTTTGTAATGTGGTTTACAAAACAAATTGTAGAATTAACTCAAGAATTATTTTCTTTCTTACTTAATTTTGATGCGACATGATTCTAATACAATGAGGGTTCGTAATTATTGTGTTCCAATAAGGATTGTCACGCAAGTGTTTTTATGCAGTTCTAAAAGTTTGCTTTGCCTAGGCAGTTGATTAAAGATTACATCTTCTCCATTTGTGGTGGCTGGCGATGAATAGCCAAAAATGAAGCCAGTGCGCAATTGCCACAAAGACAGGAGAGCTGCCGTGTAATTATTGATATACCTAATTAATAAAGCTTTGCAACAGTGGCAATAATATGGAATATTAACTAATTTCAGGCAAGAAAACGTTGAAGAGTAAGAAACTAAATTGGTGAAAACCATTCTTACTCCATGCCGAGTAGCCAATAACGAAATGTCGACAAAGAGATTTGAAATTTAAAAAGTAGATATTACTACTAAAAACACATTATTGAATTATTTTATTCCTTGAATGCTTTTGTATCACTTTTAAGTGCAATTTGGCTTATGCAATATTTTGTTTTTGTGATCCAATAGAATATTTTGCGGCACATTGTACACATAAAAGCAAACCTAATGAAATATGTAATAGGAAGTGCATAAGTGAAAAAACTGGAGATATATAAAACGGCCCATCTCCTGATGCACGTTTCTAAACATGGCGACTATAGAAGACTTCGGAAAAAGTAATAGCAGAATATTCTGTGTTTTTAGGGCAATTATTTACAATCTAGAGCAGGGAACACCTAAAAATAATCCAAGTCTACCAAAAGGCATAATTAAATTATTGATATCTGTAAATAAAATCTAGTCGTAGTTTGTGTGTAAGCTAGACCATTTATTTTAATAACTTACATTTAAAATTGGTACTTAATAACTAGCCCTTACTGGGAGGTGAATGCTTATTCACGAACATTAAAATCTCCATAAGTATAGTTAATCTCAGTAAATATAACGGAGCAAACTGTGAGGAGTTTATTAGAACAAAAGGGGATAAGTGGCTTTTTATAATGAAAGATACAATATTATTTATCCAATCTATACATTAAGTTAATTCAAATATTTTACGTAACTTGATATCATATTTGTAGGAATATGTATCAATTAAACTGAAAAATAGCTTATAAAAGTTTGCTTTCAACATAGTGTTTTCCCAATATAGTATTTAATTCCTTCTCTGTAATACTTATAACATACAATCGTCACCCATGTGTTGCCATAATATTAATAGTCTTTTGTGTATTACAGGATGGTGCCGTCCAGTATGTCTAGGTTGCGGCTCTACCTCATTGCAGGAGGAGGGGCTGCCTCCATCACGCTAGGGGCTATACTCATATGCTTTAGAACATACATTGTCAAATCTATTGTATATCAAGTAAGTTTTATATTTATGTAAAGGAACATTGGTGTCACAGTTTAAACTCTAAACAATCAACAGCTGATATTAGAATTCTTAGAATAAACTATCTATGATGTACCTCCATCATAGACAGTTGATTTTATTCATTTTGAAGATGGTTGCAAATGTTTTTATAACCAGTAGAGCTTAGAGCTCCCGTATAAAGATTTACTTCGTATCATAGCTGTAAAGTGCTAAGAAAGAATTTCAAAATAATTTATTTTATTCTGACACCACATGAAACTCACAAATATCCAATGTTATAGCGTTTTAATGAGAGGCAAAATTACATTTATTTTTACACTTTATTAAACTATAGTTAGGCTTCAATCAAAGTGAAAATACATCTCTTCAAGCTTATAATTATGAGGCGGGACTAATGCCTGTCACCGTAATTTGCTCTTATAAATACTATTATTATTACAGTGCTAGTCAAAGGAAATGCACTCTCAAACAAGTTGCCTTATTTGAGGGAAATACATGAATTAGGGATTGGTCTACATGACCAGTAGATACGGAATCGTGCTGACTGACAGATGAAAATAATTCTTCTTTCTGGCTAGAAAAGGGTGGTAACCTGTAGATAACCCGTCCCAATTAGCCTTAGTTACGTTAACGTTAATAAATAATTAATTTTAATTCTTAAAAATAAATAACTTTGGAATATTAAAGACAGATCTCTATCTCAGTAGTTCCAGCGAATTTGGATTTAATAAAAACTACTTTTGCATGAAGCTTTATAAAGCAGAAACGTTTTTGGACGGAACATACCGGAAAGATGATTGAAAAGAGCTTAACACTTTATTCTCGCAACAAAATGTATGACGAGTCATGATGAATTTCCAGCTCACTTTTAGTAGACATGAGTGATTTTATACTATATTCTATAAATAGTGTAAATTAAAAATATTTTTTCTCCTGAAGACCTCATAAAAAATATCTGCAATGAGCCTCATAATTATTTTTTCTCAAAAAAATCAACACTTGACTGTAAGTTAAATGTATTTTGAACGGTAGTGTATTTGTCCAAATAAAATTAATCACTTATAAATTCATTAGAATTTGAAAGATAACTTGACATTGGAGACCTATTTACATTTTAAGAGGTTAAGAGAAACATGTTTTATGGACATCTACATCGAGTTTGGTAAGTATTAATAAAAAGTTACGACCCTTAGTACGGCACCAGACAAGTACGTATATATATATATATATATATATATATATATATATATATATATATATAAACACGCACTCACTCATGCTAGTAGCAATATTTAGTGGCCTGTTATTGCGTCCATTCTATTAATAGACTTAATGCGATTCCGGATACTTACTTATTTTCTGCAATCAATAAAAGTTCAAAAAAACAAAATTTTATGTGAATGAATTAAAAAAAATATATTATGAAGACAACAATAAAACACCGCAAAATATTCTAAGTTGCTTAAATAGTTTTAGTTTACTATTTTCTGATGGGGTAATTGAAAGAAGTGAACTTTACTTAATACACATTTAGTTGTGGGGGAAAAAGACTGCATTAGCTTAAGTAAGCATAGTTAAGTTATTTCACGCTTCTTAGCAGTGTGCTGTATTTACAGTACCTGGTAATTGTTCTCGTGAACAGGTAAACCTGATTTTCACGAGACCGAACAAGGGAATAAGAGGGTCACAAGGGCATGCAGTGATTTCCTATTGCCTTCTGCGCCAAACCATCCAGCAATAAAAGCATTATGAGGAAATTTCCATTCCCACCAGGAAAGGCAAGAGTGGAGAAAATTCTATTATTTCCCATTGTTGTTAGATAGCCATCCCTCTGTAGTCTGTAGCTGGCTAATGATAGACTATTAGCCAGTATGAGAATGCAGACTACAACTTTAAACGACTCTCCAGTCTTGCCCCACTGAATTGTTTAAATGAGAATTTAGACAGGGAGGGGATTCTTCTTAGCAGTAGGTAGGGCTTATTGCTCCCATCTGGAAAATCAATATAAAAATCAATTTTTTTTTATTATTCGTTACTGTGTCTTGGTATATATATATATATATATATATATATATATATATATATATATATTATATTATATATTATATAAATATTATATATTTTTTCTTAATTTTACACATGCACCCATCATTTGAAATAATAAAATAGTGTTTGATTTTTGTTTGTTTTTATCTTCCTTCTCAGCAACTCCAAATGACAGAAAATTCAAATACTTATAAGTTATGGCGAGATACTCCAGTTCCACAGGTCATGAATTTTTATCTCCATAACTGGACTAACCCTGAACAATTAGGTAAAGAAAAGCCTCAATTTACACAGATGGGACCCTACAGCTTCAAGTAAGTTCTTACTGATTTTTATTTTATTTTATCTCTTGTGTGAAATATAAATAAGAATTATATGGTATTATTTCTGCATGAGAAGAATATCAACTTTTATTGGTTTATTGGATGACACAATATTTGAGTGAAAATTGAAAATATGTTATGATGTATATATTTATATGTAACCGGAAACAAGTTGACTCTCTCTAATAAAGTAATGGGGCTCAGGTTAGCCATGCGA
The DNA here is from genome assembly GCA_019009955.1 of Riptortus pedestris. NCBI lineage: Eukaryota > Metazoa > Arthropoda > Insecta > Hemiptera > Alydidae > Riptortus > Riptortus pedestris. The sequence continues at coordinate 103,305,828 of CM032228.1, read as the reverse complement.
GTTAAAGCGTTGACCTTTATCTCACATGGTAAACCTAGAGTGGCGAGTTCGATTCTTGCCTGGGCAAAGGAAATTATTTAGTGACGAAATTCATTAAATAACGTCCTAAAATCCCACCCTGGCTAGAAAAGGGTGGTAACCTGTAGATAACCCGTCCCAATTAGCCTAAGTTGCAAAAAGTGGACGTTAATAAATAATAAATAAAAAAATAATAAAGTAATTATTAAGTTTCTAGATTTTTCGGATTTGATTATACCAGAATTGGGCAAACTATAACAAGTAGATTCCCCAAGTGCATCTCAAATATTACTAAAGCTATTTATTATTTTTTGTTTTGAGTAACCCCCGATCCCCACATTTTCTCACGTGATAATCATAATAATCTCATATATCATGGCATCTCAAATATCATACCAGGCAATGCTTATCTGGCGATTGTACCAAGAGAGTAACGAATAATTGAAGATGTGACTGTTAGCTCTCTATAGTCATCTCTACTAGTCATTCTAGTGTCAAAATTCATGTTTGGAAGTGGACTGGCATTAAAGAATATATATCATACTTATTGTGCATTAATTAAAAGTTTTATTATACAATAAGACTTGGGAATCTACATAGTTTGCGCAATTCGAGTGCAAACGAACTGTATTCTTATCAAAATTCAAATCCGAGAAATCCACAAACTTAATAATTACTTCAATAAAATTAGCCACCTATATATATATATATATATATATATATATATATATATATATATATATATATATATATATATATATATATATATGCGTTTGTTAACAGATAGTGATTCCTTAATTTAATAGTTAGAGTCGGTGAGCGTTTGAAGAACGTTTTCAAAACGAGTTGTGAGATCTACCATTAAACTCACTTCCTCTAAGAATGCCTTTTAGCAAGCCTGTATTTGGCCGGATAATAATATTGCTTTAACGTGACTGTTATTTTCATGATGCATTTAATTTGGGTTTCCATTATTTTACAGTGATTTTAGCTTTAATGATTTAATACATAAATCAATCATGTTTTCATATATTCAAACCTGTATTGTTCAATAGGCAAGGAAATCTGAATATTTAAGACCGCCTTGTACCAAATGAAAGGGACATTACTAATTTCGAACAGGAGTAGACAATTTCTAAAAGTTAAAGGTGCTCTAATGGAGACACTTATCGATGCCTTCCTTGAATTGTGCTTCAATCTATAATATATCAAACATTCAGTTTGACAAACGCAGAAAAATACAGCAGCAGTTCTTTAAGTAGGAAATATAGGCTAAAACATGAGATTGTTTCATAAAGTCTTCAATCAACACCTTGCTAAAAATGAGTTTTCAAGTGCATCTAATGAAGTGGGTCATGTTTCCACTTCCTTTTATTGGAACAAACAACAAGTGAAGAGAAATACAAACAAACTGCTGCTTCTCAATAAATATTTCCCCATCACGTGAAATAATAATTATCAATTCTTATGTCCTTCAGCGTACATGTTGTCCACCAAGTTGGCTCTCAAACTGAAAAACACAAAGTACCTCTTCTATGGAATTCAGAATACTTATCTGTTATGAATGGTTTACAGGAACTAGAGATTAGGTTAAAAAATCTTTAACCTATTTTACGTTAAACAATTTTAGTACCATAGGATGCATACAGTGCAACATAAAGACAATACAATAAAGACATACACATAAAATGAAGACAATATATGTTAGCATAGGTAATTAATTATAAGCCGGGTCATAAGAGACAATGATGTGAAAATTGCAGGAGCTTAGCTGTCAAGTTTCAATTTATCATTATCTAAATGCTATGGCCTTGTAGATGCAACTAATGGGTTGTTTTGAAGGCTACTTTTTTCATATTACTATACTCACAAAAATCCATGAGATGTTTGAGGTCTTCAAAAAATTACTTTCCTTTATAATCAAACAACAAAGCCTCCCGATTTCCCTGTTCCCCGTATTCTTACCTTTAAAAAACTTGGATGAAATAATTTTGCGTTACGACATGCCCAAGAAATAAGCACTTATTTGTTCTTTACTTCATACTCAATCCCTTTACTTTATTTAAAATGAGGAAAATTGTTTGAATAATAATCACTTGTTACTATGGCTCTTCTACCCCTTTCCTCCCAAAAGCCGACTTGAGTCCGCGGATGTCACCCGAGCTGGCCTAGGGCCAACTGTGTTTGTCTCTCCGTAACCTCCGTTCCGGCGTATTTGAAAATTAGTTTTCTTTTGTTTAAATTATTCTAACATTTAGTTATTATAAAATTAAACAATCAGAATGTTATATTAATTGTCTAAATAATTAAATAGCTCTGATAAATGATAAGTAACAATGACTTAATTTACATTAAGTAAGTGCGGTTGGGGGGGGGAGGCGATATTCATTATCTCCTCACTAACCTGAATTAAACTTAGAAAGATCATATAAGTGTAAAAACGTTACGTTATTTGTCATAATATGACGGAATCAAATAAAGTTAAGAATTGGTTTATTCATAGTTATCAAAATTTAACTGACTGATGGCCTACGGTAACATTTTGTAGGGGAAATAAGAGGAAACTAATTTTCGCGATTTTTATTTCTAATCACCCTCAAAATCTACTTCGTTTGTAAAAATATTAATGTAGTTTATAGTATAATCCGGCTTTCCCAAATTCAATTTGATTGAATTATAAATGGAAGGTTAAATTTACGACTCAACTTATTTGTACATTTATGAGCATGCCTTGTTTATGTATTATTAGCTAAAACGCGTATTACAAAAATTATTATAAATAAAAAATAAATAATTTTAGTAAGTTGTATTTTTGCAGACAAACAAACACGGGACGAAATATGTCGATTTTTTATTCCAAGCCTCCCTTAGAATATATATATATATATATATATATATATATATATATATATATATGTATATATATTAGTTATTATTAGTCGTACCAAAAAATGCTATAGAACCAACCTTGATAAACTATTTCTGCTCTACAATTGTTGTTATATTTATTGTAGCTCAAATATAAGCGAGTTATTCGTTTTCAGTGTTCAGTGAACTCCCACTTCTACTCATCAGGTTATTACTGAGAAATATAAAATATGTGGTGTGAAGAGATCAGTAGTGGGTCATTATCAGCAGGTGGGAAATTCTACTTCGTTTGTGCAGCCCTTACCTTGTAACTTGATTTGTTTCTTCCTAGGTTTGAGCTAGTCAAGGGACATTATACGAGATATCATATCTCACTGTGATAATCAAGATAAAAGTGTATCAGATACACATTTAAGTAAATTAGTTTTATTGAGAGAATGTTTCTTCCAAGAAATTCATAAGGCAGGATGAAGGTTGTAAATTAAAGACAAATATTGAGATTATAAACTCCCTGTTCCCTGTTTTTTCTTACGTTTAGCATTATTTGTACATTTGTAACAATATCAATTAACATTTTCCTAGATTATTAAGTGTCACTGTGGATTCAGGCATAGCAAATAATAGAAACGTAATGAAGTAAACAGCAATGATTTGGTAGTATGTAAATTATTATTTTTTTTGTGAGTAGTTGTAGACGTCTAACATTCCACGAAGACTATTTATGAATTTATTTAATGAAAAAAAAATCGGCCATTGCGTCACGAAAAGAATTGATAAACTCAAATTTGTAGATAATGGAAGCACAACGTTTCTATCAACAGATTGGGACCATTTAAAATACTGTCTTTAGGTCTTGATGATCATAAGGGTTGACAGGCCACACACAAAAGAAAAAAATCACTGCATTGATATACATTTTTTGGATATACTGAAGAGTTTCAGAGTGGTTTTCCAACACGATGACAACAGTCATTAGGAAAATGTTTAAAAACGCTTATCACGCAGGGGCTGCTTAAACTAACTAAGTTTTGCACGTTCTGATATGACACACTTTTAAACTCTTCCCGCCATATATATTCTATTTCAATCCAAAAAGCAGAAGAACAGAAAAGAAGGAAATACGAATATAACCGTTTATATTTGTGTTACGAAAAAATGTCTAGAGCAACAATTTTAAGGCATCAATAGTTTAACAAGATTGATCTTATAACATTTTTTGGTCTGACTAACTGAGATTTTTTCACTTTTTGAAAAGTCCCGAAATGGAGTGCATCGGCAGAGTTCAGCCCAGTAGTATCTATCTCTCTATGCACGTCCTACGCTCTGACGCTCTGAGGATGGAAATGTAAACTTCTGAAAGCGCTAAGCGTTTTTAAAAATAAATTGTGAGGATCCATTAAACTGTGTTCTGAATAAGCAAATAAAATCTTAATTGGTGACACCATCATTCAACACATTTGGATGCATCTCATCTTGAAAGATCTTTTTTAAATAATATTAGGTATTTGAGCTTGGAATAAGACGTTTCATGATACATTTCGTTATTGGTAAAATGCGATGACTAAATGTGGGGGCTTACAGGATGTAGAAAAGAAGTACAAAGGCTGAATACCTTGCTAAATATTTGAGCGACTAAAAACTGTATAAAACAACAGTTGTAGAGCATCAATAATTTAACAAAATTAGTTTTATAAATGTTTCGATACGACTCTTAATAACAGTGATATTTTGAATTTTCCAATTTTAACCCTCTTATGAGAGGCTTATAGGTATTATGTAGGTAGGTTAAGATTATTTGAGGCATTTCAATCCCGAAATACAATATTTTTACGTTTATTACAAAATCAGTAATCAACGTTGTTCATTAAAGTTCTTTTGGATTGCAAAATTAAACGCACGCAAGCTTCAGAGTTTTTATCACTGCAAAATTTATTTAACAATGCACTAAACACTTGGTTAATTATTCTTAACTACTACTCACAGTATTCACTGATTGCTTCACTGTTCTTTTTATTACACAGTCCAATAGCTCACTCACGATCACTGAAGTTCATAAAAAAAACACGCACTGCACTGTCCTTCACTTCGCGAAGTAAAGACACTGCACTGTCTTAAACCCGGGACTATACTGTTTTTACAGTCACGGCACAACACTGTTATTCACATAAAAAACTTTATCGCACTGCAACTAAGTCGCACTGTTGCACTGAACGCACATTCTCATAATGAAGATCTTATGAAAACAATATGAGTTATTTAAGCTTAGAATAATGAGATTCATGTTATAACAGCTTATTGTTCTTCTAACATGAGCATGAGTGGGAGTGTACTGAAGGCTGAAAATTAAAAATTCCAAATATCTCGTTTAATATTCATGATAGAGAAAATAGGTAAATGCCTACTTTTATAGACAATTAAATTTACAATACGATTGGCAAATATACAATTTTCCAATCCGACGTATAATAAGGTAGATATTTAGAATTTTCGAATATTCCTCCCTTTAACCCCCCTCCCGCCCCCACTAGTCCGCTTTTAGCTGTTAACGAACTTGATCTTTAATTTTGGATTAAACCCTTATATATAGAGTTTGGTAACGCTAAAACAAAAATTGCGGACACTAATGCGGTAGCAGACAAATATATATATATATATATATATATATATATATATATATATATATATATATGTGTGTGTGTGTGTGTGTGTGTGTGTGTGTGTGTGTGTAATTTTTAACGGACCTCATTTTCGCCATCAACTAGGTAGGATCGATGGACATTTGTGAAAATTTTTCAAAAAACGTTTCATGAGTACGACGACCTCGACCTTAAGGGAAAACTCCTAAAATGCATTACTAGAGTTCCTGAGCTCAACTTGGAGACAGAGATGTGAAAGTGATTTCCCTCGTCTCCTAGCAACCCACACTAATATACCTTCAACGTCAAAATATTTCAGTTGTCATTAGAGGAATTTCATACTCTCTCTCGGAAGATTTCTATTTTTTATGAATAAAAGGAGCATTATGTAGTCATTAAGACGATCAGACTGTTCAATCAGGAACGAAACCCTACACTCCTGTGTTTAAAAACACAAAGCTGAGAAAACTACATGAAATATTTCATCTACTCATTAGTTCAGGTTGGTCCTTGGAGGAAAACGAAAATGCTAATCCAAAGTGGGAATTACTTAGCTATTAGCTGTTAAAACACTGCTGTCGCCTAGATACTAAGTGTCCAAAACGTGCTGGCAATCATCCCTTAAGCTTGTACGCCCAGAAATGAAGTTATATATAATAGTGACCGTTATAGAGAGTGCAACGCATTTTCATATTTTAGGAATTAGAGAAAGTACTTCGTAAACCCTTGATCCGTCTTATTCTCGTGAATAAACTGAACAATCACTGTCTCAATGAATAATACACCTGATCCAACAGAGAACCTACCTACAAACATAAAAGAAAACCATACTAACTGACTTCATAACATGATATGGAAATAGCTATACTTCACCTTGACATAGCCATTCTAGACGTAACATGACATACCAACGTAGGTGCCTAACCGACTCCCAAACACAAACTTAGATTTGGAGGGATATCAAATATATAGGTGTGACCGTCTCCCTCATTTTGGAGTTGTAACAATAATTTAGCAGCCTTGGAGAATGTAGAAGTAGTGAGTATTAATTTGAAGTTCACTAACAATTCCGAATTCAGAATTATCACTGCCTACAGTCGACCTAACTTCAAGCTCATTGAACAAGATTCCAAACATAATTTCTGACATTCCCACTATACTCCTTGGTGACTTGAAAGGTAAATCTAAGAACTGGGTTTGTAGGGGAAACAACAGTAACTGGACAAGTAGAATATAATACTCAACATTGGACATAAAGGTATAGTAACCTCTGACGAAGAATATCCAAGAATATCAGCAGTACTCATCTTGGGTTTTTAGACAAAGTCTGACACGAAGGTTTGATTCAACGCAGTTACTCATCTCTCCACCCTCTTACTTATGTGAGCTCACGAAATCTTCATTCCTAAACAACAGAAAACTCCAGGTTGTTTAAAAACTCCATAAGAACTAAGAATTTGATTAATGTTGGCGCCCCCTAAGGATACCATTTTGAGTACTCTACATTCCTGGTTTCCTTCAGTGATATGCCAGAAATAGATGATTCAGTTATTGCTACATTCGTAGATGACACTCTTCTATTATTTAGTGATGAAGAATTGAATTTATCTATCTCTCAAACACAGGAAAGTGTAAAACCAATATCCTGCTGCCTTACACGATGGCGATTACTCCTGAATGCGAATAAACAGAAGCCAAGATATTCTCATTACGATGTATCAAAATAGTATGAAAACCAAAACTGAAGATAGGTCCTTGAAGATAGGGATACAATGCGAAAGATGAGAGCATTTAGGAGCCCACCTTGACACACGACTGACCTGGGGGCTTCACGTTAACAAGGATACTTTCAACACAGGATTGACTCCTCTATACCCACTAATAAACAAAAACACACCTCTCCAACAGTCAATCACTGTATTTTTATACTAGTCACTTATCCTCCCCATACTTAAGATTGTCCCATTTGGCTCGGCATCAACATTACGAACATACACAGACTAAATACATTTCAAAAAAAGGTCCTTCGGATGATCCTTAACGTACCCTAGTATATGCGGTACAACTAGATTCACAAACAGCTCATATAGCTACTCTTTGATACTTCACAGGACACCTTATGAGGTGAGCAGTCTTCTACAATATGGCCCGTTCCATGAAAACTGTTTAAAACCAAGGACTTTATCATTAGTTGGTCACCAAATCAGTTATTGCTTTATTCTTTAGCAGATTTCCCTTAAGGGAAATCAGCTATTGAGGTCGTACTCATGACGCGATTTTCGAAAAATTTCTTCAAATGTCTATCGATCCTACCTAGGAGATGACGAAAATGAGGTCCGATTAAAATTATATATATATATATATATATATATATATATATATATATATATATATATATATATATATATATTTGTCTGTAAACACTCTAGCGGTCGCAATTTTTGTTTAATCGTCACCAAACTCGGTATTTAATCGTTTTATGTAAAAAGGAAGATCAAGTTCGTTAACGGCTGAAATCGGACCAGTGGGAGGGGGAGTTTAAAGGGGGATTTTCGAAAATTCGAAATATCTCCGTTACTATACGTCGGATCGAAAAATTGTATAGTATCAATCTTATTGCAAATTAAATTTACTATAAATATTGTTATATACATTTATTCTCTATCTTGAATATTAACCGAGATATTTGCATTTTTATTAAGTGTAACGGACGAGCTATGGTTCCCGCCGAAAGCTAGTTCGGCCGTTTCCGTAACTAATCGGCACTCGTATGGAGATTTCTTTATTGTATAACTTTACGTGGGAAATCTGCTTAGTTTATGCAGCCCCTGTGTGACGGATTTTATTTAATTTTTTCTTTCTCTTAATTAATTGATCTATTCTTGGTCCTTTGTAAAAAAAGCTTTTTGTTTTAGACTAAATAAATAAAATTTCTTTCCTTTTTCTAGAAGTACAATATTTCGTCTCTTCGTTTCTGTTATTTATTGCAGGCTCTAATATTAGGGCAGAGAATAATTTTGCACTAAAGATACATACAAAGTCAGTAAGTTTACTTTTATTCTGTTATATATTACTATCAGTGCTCTTATACGTCTTTTGTCTTGGGCACCTTTGTAAAGATAATTATGTTTTCTTAATATTTTAGTATATAATTTTCGTAGATTTATTTTGAATTTGGCATTTATGTAACAAAAAGTAGATGCATAGATTTTTTAATGGAGAAACCGGGAGTGTTGGTTGTATAATGGTTTCTGATAAACAGGGGAAATTGTCTCAGATTTAAAGAGTAATTTTCTTATTGAAGAATCGTGGATATTGAGATCTATTAAGTGATAATGTGTGGGTTTAATCAGTTCCTTGGAAGACCTTGAGATCATGCAATAGAGTCTACTTAATACATGAAAGCACAAATAAGCTTTTCTAGGTACTCGTTTAACCCAGAGTTTATATATGTCTGCTAATCCACACAGCTTAACAATTCAGCAGGGAAAGGTATATGAAAGAGAGATGTGCCAAAGAGTTCATATAAAATCCTAGTCAATAACATTGCAAATATTGTCGTAAATCAATGTCGACTAAATGTAGACTAAAGGCTACGGAGGAGGGATGGCTCTCTAATAATTCTGGGTTCAAGTGAAAATGTCTTCCTGATTCTTTTTTGCAATCTGATAAAGAAAGAGAATGGAAACCACTAAGTTCTTGTAGCTCTTCTTCCTTTATTCGCTCACGCATTCATAAACAGAAATTATTATAACACCTAGCTAAAGCAGTGATTCATATACTTTATCTTAATGTAATATGAAGAACAGATAAAATAACTTAAATGGATTTTAAATAAAAAGTCATGCTACTATTCAATTAACTACTTACATAGTACTAATAATGCCATAAAAATACTCCACAAGTCATTTGGAGATTTTGTTGTGAGAAGAATTTAGAAGTCTGATGCTACATGCCAAAGCTGACAAAAATAGTCAATGATTCCGTCCTTTTTTTTTCTCTATTCGAAGTGGAACATTTGTCATTAACATGGTAGTTAATATCTAATTGATAAATCAGTTCATCCGGCTCCTTTAATTGTTTAAGTGGGCTGTGTAGGACGAAATTGGAGTCCATGAACTAAGACCTCACCTCATTGACCCTAATAAACTTCCCATGACTGAAGTCAAATAACTTTACACTTATTTATTTTATATTCCTGCGGTTGCCAGTCTTTTGTTTCAATTCGCATTTGACGTCAGCTTATATGAAGCAATAATATGACAAAATTATCTCTAGAAAGAGTAATTACAAATATTCATCTATCAGACCAAATTATTTTAGACGAGCTGTATTAACTATCATGTAACGGGTAGAAATAAAAAAAATATTTCCCGTCTGAATATAAGAATTGTATCGTATTAATCCCTTAAATTTCAAAACATATTGAAAATTTATTTTTTATTCCCACCAATTTTTATTTCTCATTATAAGAAGCGTGAAGAATCAAATTGTAGATTTGACGAGTTTGTTTTGACTTCCGAGTAACCCCCGCCCCCTCGCTGTTGTTAGTGCTTTAAAAACAAAATGGAACACCTAACCAAAGGCCATTCTAATAATTTTATACGGAACCATTCTGTTATCTATTCTAATTCAGTATGATTTGTCGACCGCGAGTCGGAAATCACAATTTCTTAAATCGAACTTCATAGGGACATTTTAGTACTCAAAAAATATTCTGTTATCGCCTTCTAATGGCAACAATGAGGAAGGTAAAATGCATGGTGAAGGTTCAGTGGGACTTGTCCGAGTTCTTCATGACACATAAGGGACTTAGTCACGGTGATTGCTGCTGCTTAACGTTGCTCTAGAGAATGCAGTGAAAAGGAGTAGAGTGCACTATTATCCAAAGAACTATGCGAATCCTGGGCTTCGCAATGTGGACCATCTTAATGGACCTTCGTAGCAATGAGGGTTGCTCTTTTTGGTCTTAAAGAAGCAGCAAGAATTGGTCTAGTTGTGAACAAAACAATATACATGATGGCGGGGGTTGGGGTGCTGCAAGAAGACGTGCTTGAAGTCCAAGTTGAAGAATTTATGTTTGAATGGGCACAGCAACTGGTCAATGATACGCAGACAGGGATAGACTAAAGAATACTGGGTGCTAACAGGTGCTACTTTGGACTCCAGAGCCACAGAAGAGAAAATATATCTAAATTGCGACTCTATAAGACGCTTATAAGGTATGTCATCTCCTACGTCTCCTTTCGAGGAACTGAGGATCGAGCGGCGTATCCTCCGGAGAATATTGTGCATAGATCCAAATGGAAACTTAGGACCAATATAGAACTTCAGGAGTTGTTCCACGAACCCGACTTTGTCACATCTATAAATACTGGTAGACTGGACTGGGCTTGACATGTGGCCAGGATGACAGATAACTAGATCAGAACAAGATCTTAAGCTAACAGGTTCAATGAAAAGGGCAATTGGAGACCCCAAATTCTGTTGGGCTGACGGTGTTCCCGCCGATGCAAGGTCATTCCTTGGAATAAGGAATCAGAAGCCAGCTGCTGACAGGGATGGCTGCTACCATATTTTTCAGAAGGCCTTGACACCCCGGTTTGTAGACCCATCTCCCTAATTAAGTAACAATATTGGCTAAATAAAATATTTCCGTCCGACATATTAAGATAACAGATATTCAGACTTTTCGATTTCACCTCCCTCTAAACCCCTCATCTTCTTGGGTCGATTTCAGCCATTACCGAATATAATCTGTAGTTTACGGTTAAATAGTCTAGACTAGAAGTCTAGATCGCAAGATCTTAAATGAGCTCACATCAAATGTATGCGCATATCTCACATAGTAAAACTCCATTGAAAACAATATTTGTTTTTAACCTTTGAATAAAATATTTCAATATTCTTCTCTTGCGTGAATTTCTTTTATAAACTTTTTTAATATAAGTTAACTCAAAAACACACAATGTATTACGTATAGCCTACTATAATGTATGCAAAAAGGTGATGGCCTACATACTTTTTCAGTCATCTTATCTTTTCACTTGAAAATATGATAATATTTTGATTGATAACTACCACTTAAGATGCCTCAAAACTCAGTATTCTAAACCCTATTTTGAACAAATTTCCGGGGGGGGGCGACAAAACGGTTGTTTGCCCGGGTCAGTATTTTACCTTGAGCCGGCCCTGTATATAGGCAAACATTTGTAGAAAATTAGATTTTTCAAGCCGACTCATAACAACAGAAAGAATTTTCGATTCCCTCTCCCCAAACCTTGAATTTATAAATGTGAACTTTATAATAATGATGATAATGTGTATGTATGGTGATATCTATTTTGTGCTTCAACTGCTTTCAGCCCGGATAATAATGATAGGTGATATGTAAATATTTTTTCAGGTAAATTAAGTAGGTTAGTCTATTAAAGGCTTCTTAACAAAGGGAGACAAATGAATATTCAGAATACATTTGCCTATACTCCTCCTCCACACACACGTGCGGATAGTATATATATTTATCAACGATCTTCAAGGCTAAGTTGAGTAAATTTAAAATTAAAATTCACTATTATTCAACGCATTGAAACACCTAGCAATTCCGTCTTAATGGTGAAATTATATCTAACAATTGCTGCTCTATGGATTTTGTTGGGCCTCAAATATTATATTATATTCAATTATTACTTATTATTTTGAACCTTAAGTAAAACTCCCAAATCTGCTCTAAGGATTTTTACAATGACCTAATTACCAGTAAACGTCTAAATCTCAACATAAATACCAAGTGTTGTTTACTCTGTGCACTTGCTTATGCAGAATCATAAAACTAAGAGGAATCTCAATAGGTGAGTTCCCATAAGGAAAATTTGCTACAATGAGGCGGCAAATGCATTTAATGTATGTACCCACAGACATGCGAACACGTCTTTTAACGTTTTTCAATCCTGGTCAGAATTTTTATGTTTACAGCACCGTATAACTTCATAAACATTTCCTCCTTTGTGAGAATAGCTAGGAAGGGTAAACAACGAATAGGTTCGATTGACCCTGCACTACGGTAGATAAATGGAATACCATTTTTTGGTGCAGCAAAGAAAGATTTGGCAATAACGTATGGCTCTACTGGATGTATTACATTACTCGTTCAACAAACATGATATTTAAGTGATGCTTAGGAATTGTTAGGCTATCGTTATTGGACGGATAAAATTGGACCTGGTGAAGATGGTAGAAGGGGAATTTGCAAAATCGTAAACATCTCAATAATCATCAAAACTGTCACATAACCAATTTGGTTTCTGAGAAATGTAATTTTTTGGGACTAATTTATTGAAAAACAATTAACTTTTGGGAGACAACAAAATTAAAAAAAGATTAAAACTTTTTCTCCGAGTCTTAATGGAAAAGTTTTGGCTGAATGAAAAATTGGGATTATACAAAAGTTATAGATCTTTTTATCACCTACAAATTTCACATTAGACGTTTTTCTATAGAAGATCAATGTTTCACTGGAAATTGTGAAAAACAATTGTACCATCGTAAAGTTCACCCCATTTCATCCTTCGTAACTGGGACAGACTATTTTATTTCCTGTTATGTATTAGAAAAATATTTTATTCGCTTTCCAATAGTTTTTCATTATTTTATTTATTTTTAAAAAATCGAAAAGTCGAAAATCGGGTAGACAATTTTGTTGAAAATTTAATTTTTAATTAATATTATTCTATCTATTTTTTTCTCTATCTAACCGAGATTTATGGATTTTTTTTAATTTCAGCATCCAAGTTGACTATAATCGAATACAGTAGAACCCCTGTTAACCGGGGTAATGATGGGCATGGGTGTTCACGGATAATAGAAAACCCCGGATAATCGAATTACAATATTTTATTGCTTTAATGTGATAGGTAAGAACGTTAATTAAAAAACAAAACTCTGTAGAATGCCAGATTTATTAACGATCAAACGTTTTCTGTACATTAAAAATACATGTGAGTATAAATATACATATGTAGGTTTTACTATATATTGAATTTTCATTTAGAGAAAAAAATCAGTGATCTTAGTTTGTTTTTTATTAAGCATCTCTTTTCTAATATCACTTCTCATTGTTCGAAGCAAGATAATTCTGCTATAATCGGCGTTCTCTTGTTCAAAATAGTTTAATAGAAGTTCGGTTGCCTCCAATGCTTGGTTGTGTTTAATTTTCTTTATTTCCGAAAAAATAAGCGAATCTTCGTCCTCATCGCTCATATTTCCATAATCAGACTGCAACGAAGTCGATGGCTCGTCTTTTCTGTGAAGATCTGCTATTTCGTTATCAGTCAGCTGTTCGAATCCCTCTTCGTCTATTTCACTTTCCAGCCATTTTTTCATGTCATCTCTATCAACATGGATGAAATCTGGGAGAGCTTTGGCGATTTCGAGAAATGATTCTGTTTCAACTTCTTCTGAGGATTCCTGAACAAAATCTTCTTGTTCCAATATTTTGCCCCATGAAAGTTTCAATGTTGTTGGGGATAAGTTTGCCCAAGCTTCACAAACTGAAAAGATGGCGTCTTTTATGTTCCACTTTTTTACGATTTCTTTTAATGAGTCAGTACTATTATTCTCCTCAAGCAGAAATCTCAGGAATATTTTTTTATACCTTCTCTTTAAACTGGATATTACTCCTTGATCCATTGGCTGGATCAGAGATGTGACATTTGGTGGAAGATAATGAACAAAAATTTGTCCATCTTCGGTTGTCAAAGTAGACTCAGCTGGATGAGAAGGAGCATTGTCGAGTAATAAAACAGCTCTAATTGGTAGACCTTTCTGTTTTAAGTGGTGACTTACGGAAGGTACGAATTTGTCTTTAAACCATGATGAAAAGATCGTCTGATTCATCCAAGCTTTAGGATGGTTATAATAGTCACACGGAAGACTTCTTATTTCAGTCCCTCTGAATGATCGAGGTTTTTTCGCTTTCCCTATAACAGTTAATTTTAATTTATGATCTCCTGATGCATTACAACATGTCATAATTGTAAGCCGTTCTTTGCTGGATTTGTGACCAGGTGCATATTTTTCGGAATGAGCTGCTAAGGTTTTTGAAGGAAGCATTTTCCAAAACAAACCCGATTCATCCGCATTATAAATTTGATCAGGAGTTAAATCAAATTTTTTGACCAAACAGTTAAAATTTTCAATAAATAACGTGGCAGCAACATTATCACCGCTAAGACTCTCCCCTTGAATTGCCAACTGCCTGATACCGTGTCTTTTTTTGAATTTGTGGAGCCATCCTTGAGAAGCGGAGAATGGCTCCTCAATTTTTAAATTTTCATGAAACCATAAAGCTTTCTCACTCACCATTGGCCCAGAAATGGGAACTCCCTCGGCACGTCTTTGAATGAACCATTGATAGACGGCTTCATCTACGTCTTTTAATGTAGAAGTCTTCATAGTTTTCCGAGGAAACGTTGTTTGGGCTGACGACGATACGAAGCCGGAAATGTCTTTTTTCTTCTTCAAAATATCACGAACGGTTTGTTCGCCGATTCCGAATTCGGTGGATAATTTTTTAACACTTTCACCTTTTTCTACACGGTTTATAATGGCTAACTTCTGTTCGAGTGTTAACACAACACGTTTTCTTTTTTGCGACATTTTAGATTGAATTTAAAGGGAGACTAAAGCACAACTGACAAAGAATTTTGTTTGTAGGCAAACAGCAGAAGGGGCAGTATGGGTTTCATAGAAAGACTTGAAAACATTACCGTTCCTAGAATATGAATCAAACCACTAGTCACCCGAAATGCCGAAACATCTCATTCATTAAATTGTACCAAGTTGCCGTGTTTTTCCATTCTTTTTATTTTTTATTATTTAAGAACAATACATAGTTAAAAATTATTGTAATCATTAGAAATATTCTTACGTATTCATTTATTTTAAATATAAATTACACAAATAAAATAAATGGTGTAAGAATTAAAAAACACTTTATAACAAAAAAAAAAAAAATAAATAAAATAAAAAGCTACTCTGAACCCCGGTTAACTGGAATCCCGGTTAATAGAGCCACGGATAATGGGGGTCCTACTGTATATCATGAAAATACTAATTCCATGATTAATTACCAAATGTTTTCAACAGATCTTTACTAGATGGGAAACATGCAAATAGGTTGTGTGAATACTTAATTTATTTCTTCACTCGAAAGTTTTTATTTGATCTATACCATACTCGATGTTTAACCATTTCAGTCAACACTAAAGGCCATTCTTCCAGGGAAGCTGAGTGGTAGATGAACGAATCAATCTGAATGTACAAAATAGCCCTGTTTTCTTCTAGAATGATTTGTGAACGCATGAACTATTTTTTACATCCAGTCTAAAAGTCATATTTGTGAATGACTGATATCACGCCAGGATTAGGGGAGGGGGTGCAAAGTGAGAAGAAATTTGAAAATTCAAATGATCTCCGTTGTTATGAGTTGGATCGAAAAATGTTATAGAACCAATCATGTGAAACTACTGATGTTGTACAACTGTTGTTGTATACGGTTTGGTAACTCAAATATTAAGCGAGTTATTCGTGCTTTCTTGAATTGCTCGTGATTTTTACTTAGAAATAGAGAATATATGGTAGTGGTGTATCATACATCGAGTGGATTTCCTCTGCTTAGTTTCTATTGCACACATCAAGCAGCTCTAATATGCATCCCTCAGAAATAATCAGATCATTATTGACTAACCGTGTAGAAAGTCTATGCGCAGAAGCTGGAGAGCCACTAGCGGAATATAGAAGAAGAATCATCTGTTTGAAATGAAAATCACTAGATACAACTAGTTCGAAAAAACATTTGATTACACATAATATTCAATAAAATTGTAGAAAAAAAAAAGAAGGAATTTCTTATACGCTCATTAGAAACCCCCTTAGAAATACTTTTCCAGGTACCTACATACATTAATACGTTTCTACCATCCTAGCACGTTATCACTTAATACGTTTCTATCTTTCCTTCTGGGGAGTAAAGAACTTATATATTCATTTAACCTTTAGTAATTTTGCAAATGTAGGAGCAAAAGTAGACCACTACGAACAACGGTACCCCGAACGTCGAAACCGGTCCGGCGATAAGCTCTGGGGAAACTATTTCGCCGAAACTTGGTGATACAGTGGCTTTATATTATAGATTATTCATAGTAAATTTAATTTTGAATAAATTGATTCCGTACAATATTTCTATCCGACTTATAATACGGATATATTTCATATTTTCGAAATTCCCCCTTTAAACCCCTCTCCCACTAGTCCGATTTCTGGCACACACACACCCATTCACACACACACACACACACACAAACACGCACACGCACGCACGCACACACACACACACACACACACACACACATACACATATATATAATTTTGAGCGGACCTCATTTTCGTCAACTCCTGAGGGGATCGATGGACATTTGAGGAAAGTTGACGAAAATCGGGTCATGAGTACAATCTTAATAGTTGATTTCCTTAGGGAAATTTGCTAAAAGTCAGGAATATAGGCTACGTAAACTAAGCAGATTTTACAAGCGCTCGGATGGCAACAGACGACGTCATCAAAACTCATCATCATTTCCATTTCACATTTTAGCAGATTTCCCATACGTTTATAGCTTACATCACCCTCCTGTTATCATACAGCCCACTATCTACATTTTTCACAACCAAACTAACTTTTTATAATAACAATAACAACATTTTAATCAACTCATTTAGAGGAAAACTCACCTTTGAGAACATTTACTCCACTCATTTTATTACAAAGAACAATTTATTATTATTGCATGATAATAAATGAAGATAAATTTATGTAAGAATAAATGAAGTAAAAAATGGTCTTAATTTATTATTACATAGAATAATAAATTAAGGAAATTAAATTTTTAACACGATTGATTGTATAAATAATTAATCATACAAACAAGATTGATTGTATATATATAATCAATTAATTATGTGTATACACACACACACACACACACACACACACAAACGCTTAAATATTGAATTTCGTGGCGGAACCGAGATATCTGAGGCCTACGAAGACTTCGGTAAGAGGCTACATGGTCAGGTTCACTTATTCACTCACTGTCTTTCACAGGAGCCAAGTATCCTTAGTTGCGGAGCTCTACATAAAAAATAAATAAATAAAGTTCATTACAGACCAAATAAAGCTAGCTCATTCTTAATTAATCAGCTACTCAATTGCGTCACGAAGCTGAGTCAGTACCGAGGAAAGGAATAAAAGTGCAATCTCAAAACTAGGCCACTATACCGCTAACTGAAATTTAGTATGTGACCCCGGGATTGGTTATTGTTATCTCTGGCATATACTACAGAGTTTGAAGGCCCCTGGTTGCCTGTAAGACAAAAGTGAGCGTGTGCAAGTGTGTATGATTTTGTGCGCGTGTGTGTGTGTGTGTGTGTGGATGGTTGTCGAATGTGAATAAATAAGGTCTTAGCAAATGCTGTTTATTAACTATAACATAATTTTATTTTTAATTTTGGTATACATTTATTAATTATTTACTTTAACATAGAACTTTTAAGTTTTATGTAATTGCTTTTAAGGTGCTCATTTATGAATGTCTTTGTTTATATGATTATTTTATGAGGTATTTCCGTGTATTCTGATTTAATGCTTCAATTATTTATATATTTTATGTTCCATATCCTGTGAAGTTTTTTTTTTTTTGGCTAATATAATTTGGTTTAATATTTAGAACTGGTACTACCCTGACTGTAATACTCGAAATAAAATTTATTATTGAGTACAAATTCTCAATCCCCCCCCCCGCACCTCCCACATTTGGTTCAAATTTTCATAGTTATTTACGGGACAGTTAAAACTCTATATGTGATGTTACGTTATTCCTAAAACTGATGAATTAGTGCAATTACTTGTGAAATGAGTTTAGTTTGAAGGATATGCGCTGTTAATCGATCTTTTTTTCGATGCAACCGATCCTGTCGACTGTAATTTCGGAGCAGGTTTTACAGCTAATTCTGCCACCGGCCCTCGGTGAGAGATGGTGACAAAGAGAGGGTCGGACTGTCGGGTAGTCAAAGGAAAGAAAACAGTTACTACCTATTCGATGTGTGCAGATCTAAAGCTGGAGGTGTTTTGATTCCTTCTCTTGTTGACAGGCCTTGTTTACTTGAGCAGGTATCGGGGAAGAGCAAGAGGAGGAGAGGGCGTTGCTTGATGGGCTGTAGTCAAGAAAAATTCCCACCAGGTCAAGCAATAGACCTAGGCGAATCACAATCGTGGATGTTAACACACGTTTTGGCTTACGCCCTTAAATGAGTTACACCTTCTTTCTCGTGCCAATCTACACGTGTCTTCATCATTGTGTTTAATGTTTCTTTGGTGGTTGGTCAGCCACTCATCAAGATCTGTGCTGTTAAGGCAGCACCTCACCAAACCTTTTCTTCCTCCAGAGATCTTTTTTTTGTTTTTTAATATCCCTAAGATACATCTTCCCTTCTCCGTTCAGAACGATACTGAGTCCTGGTTCTCTTTAAGCCAGTGGTTTCCAACCTTTACGCTACTACGCCTCCCCGAAAGAAAACATTTTTTTGACGCCTCCCCATTTTATTATTATTTTAATATGCATGTATAATATACATGTACATATACACATACATACATATACATTATATATGTATATAATAAATATATAAATAATATAAAATAAATTTTATGTTATGATATTAAGTTACATTTATTTGTACCTCCCCTGGCAATTGTTGACGCCTCCCCAGGGTTGGAAACCGCTGCTTTAAGCAGTAGTCTAAGGACTCGCTTCCATCATCTAACAACGTAAGGATTCTGTACCCTTGACCGAACACTTGTACTTGGTCATGCCCACAAGAATCTCTCCTTTTTCCTTGCAAGTCATGTTTATCCACATGTTGTTCCCTTCAAGTAAAGATATTTATTTATTTTTATTTATTTCCGTCAACATTCCACTGTTTTTCGGAGACACCAAAGTCACATTTTCTCTTCCACCATTTGGACCCCCCGAGATAGCCATTTATTTGTATAAATAAACACACACACACACACACACACATATATTTTCTATCAAGCCAAGAATATTTAGCTCACAAGTTCCTTGTTGTTTTCATTATAATTATTAAAAATAATAATACTTATTGTTGCAGAGTTACAGAAAGAAAAACGAATATTACATGGAATGATAATGGAACAATAACATACAACATTGAGAGAAGCTGGTTTTATGATGCAAACAATTCCCGAGGCTCTTTGGAAGATGAAGTGACATCATTAAATTCTGTTGCAGTGGTAAGGAAGCAAATAGAATTTTGTGCTTAAGATGGCAATTGATTGATTATTATCAGGCACATAATTCTATTATTTTTTTTCCAAACTTTCTCCATCATTGAAATAAAACTCAATTTTGGTTTCTTAGTTTAGGTTCATTCCAACGAAGACTTTAAATTACTCTTATTTCTATATCTTTATTTTTGAGGGTAAATACCCATGTTTAAAAGACAAAATTGGTGATAATGAAGACGGCAAAAATTTGCTTTTTAGGGTGAAAAGGCGGATTTTCATGATGATGATGATAAAAAGAATAAAAAAGACTATCATAGTCGAAAAAAAAATAATAATCGGAAGATATAGGTATTTGAGAGATTGTGCATCGCCATTCTAGGGTGATTAGATTGTGATGATAAAGCTTCAAATGATGTTTCTGATGATGATAATAGGAGTGAGAACTCCAAAAACGATTAGAGAAAAAATGTTGGGAAAGATTATACTTGCAGATGCATTGAATTGACGAACGTTCCAATGTGGTCTAGATTCTCCCTTCATAGTGCAAAATCGCCTTATTATTTTTATCATATTCTTTCAAAACAGAGGTGAGCGTATTCGAATAATTTGTTATCCGAATAACTAATAAAAGATAATTATTATTCCAAACCAATGATGGTGAATGAAATAAGAAGAAATTACCTACTATTCGTTATTTGGTAATTCGTCATCTTTTATTCTTTATTGTTCTTTCTTTATCGAATTTTCCAAATGTGTTAGGGGCTCAGGTTAGCCATGTGAATTAAAGCGTTGGTCTTAATCTCACATGGTAAACTTAGAATGGCGGGTTCGATTCCCGCATGTGCAATAGGAATTTATTTAGTGACGAACTTATTAAATAAAATCCTTAGGCCCACTCTGGCTAGAAATAGGTGGTAAACTGTAGATAACCTGTCCCAATTAGTCATAGTAGTAAAAAGTGGATGTTAATAAATAATGATAAAAACATTTGCTAAATATAAAATAAAAGTACAGGTATAAAATTATTAGAATTTGATGATATCACACTTCTTTTGTTTTGTCCCCTGCTAAGAGATTAATACTTTTGTTTATCCTATGCCTCTTTTCTAAAAAAACAAAAATAATTGAATACATTTTTTACCTAGTGGATGTAAAACTATTTAAAAGACTTCTTCTAAAGTGAATGGATAATATAAATTATGTGTTAATATTTCTGAAAAGCGGAGATCCGAAATTCATAGATACAAACTAATATGGATATGTAACCATCTCCTTTGTCAGTCATCCATTATCAAAAATGATTTTGTCCCACTCTGTTTCAAAACATCTCTCTTTTTGATTTATTTCTCAGAGTTATATTTAAAGTAAGCTTGATTTTTAGAGGAGTCATTATGCTGTAGTTATTTACGAAACGTCACTGTTCCGAAGGTCATCATTTTGGTGTTTTGTAGCCTGCAAGTAGGAGTTAATTTTAACGCTCATTCATTTTTTTTATAATCTTATACTGTGCATTCTGAATGTATTGTAAATAGTGTACTCATCAGAATATTAAATAAATTGAGATCGTTAAATTTTATGGAATACAACATTTTTAAAGCCGCACCTAGTTTATACTTTTTTGTTTATTTTTGGAAAGGTTTTATGAACAAGGACTTAGAGAATTATCTCAGGCAGTGGTGCCTAGAAGGAAACTTTAAAATAGTAATGTTACTTTTGCAACTCTTGGTATTCAAAGGTAATTACTGAGAAAACCTTCGTGGCATATCCAAGTGGCGTAGCATTACCAGACCCGAAACCTTAGGCAAGGGTAAATAAATCAGTTTCGTTTTAGCAGATTTCCCTTAAGGGAAATCAGCTATTGAGGTCGTACTCATGACGCGAGTTTCGAAAAATTTCTTCAAATGTCCATCGATCCTACCCAGGAGATGACGAAAATGAGGTCCGTTCAAAATTATATATATATATATATATATATCTATATATATATATATATATATATATATATATATATATCGCGACGCTCTAGCGGTCGCAATTTTCGTTTGATCGTTACCAAACTCGATATTTAAACGTTTTATGCAAAAATAAAGATCAAGTTCGTTAATGGCTGAAATCGGATCAGTAAGAGGGGGGGTTTAGAGGGGAGGATTTTCGAAAATTCGAAATATATCCGTTACTATACGTCGGATTGAAAACTTATATATAACACATCTTATTACAAATTTAATTTACTATACAGAATGTTATATACATTCATTCTGTATCTTGAATATTAACCGAGATATTTGCATTTTTCTGTTTTCAGCTTTTGAGATGAGATCGGCTAACTTCGGGTCAAGTCGTGAGTTTCCGTCAAGAGCTAGTTCGGGCCGTTCCCGTAATTGTTTGACTCTCTATTCTGAAATTTCTCTATTCTAAAACTTCACGTGGGAAATCTGCTTAGTTTACGCAGCCCCTGCGTGACGGACTTTTATGATTCTATTGGTTCATGTCTAGTGGAATTTTAATATGCGTTTGTTTTCCACTGAAGGAACACGTAATCACATAAAATAAAAATATATAAATTCCGTCACGCAGGGGCTGCGTAAACTAAGCAGATTTCCCTCGTGAAGTTTTGCAATAGATAAATCTACATACTGGTAACACTTAACAGTGCCGTGAATAAATACAAACGGTAATGAAAAATATTTCAGTGAATTTTAATAAGCTCTAAACGGAATACTCTAAATGGTAAACAAATAGGTCAACCAATCACTCAGAGCTGAACAGATAGATAGACATGTTCTTCACGGGAAAGAAAACAATTACTGAAATGTTGCGTATGTTAATGAAGAAGCTTACACCAATTTCACGAGAGCCGAACAGTTACGGAAAAGGCTGGACTATCTTTCAGCGGAATCGCACTAACAGAACCAGGGCTCAGGTTGGCAGTGTGAGTTAAAGCGTTGGTTGGTCTTGATCTCGCGTGGTAGACCTAGAGTGGCGGATTCGATTCCCGCCCAGGGCAATAGAAATTTGTTTGGTGACGGACTCATTAAATAAATTCCTTAGTTCCACCCTGGCTAGAAAAGGGTGGTAACCGGCAGATAACCAGTCTCAATTAGCCATAGTGGCAAAAAGTGGACGTTAATAAATAATAATAAAAAATTATTTTATACCTCAAACCGTTTTTGAGATAGATGGAGTTGAAAGCTCAGCGCTTAGCTATCTACAGCATAATGTAAGGACAACCGTTAGTCACATTATATAATCTTTCCTGATTCAAATGATAAAGTCCTTCACGCAGGGGCTGCGTAAACTAAGCAGATTTCCCACGTGAAGTTTTACAATAGAGAAATTTCACGAGAGTCGAATAGTTAAGGAAACGGCCGACCTAGCTTTTGGCGGGAAACTCACTCTCATCCATTATCCGCCCAGATTTAATAAAAATGCAAATACCTCGGTTAATATTCAAGATAGAGAATAAATGTATATAACAATATTTATAGTAAATTTAATTTTCAATAAGATTGATTCTATACAATGTTTCGATCCGACGTATAGTAACGCAGATATTTCGAATTTTCGAAAATCCCCCCTCTAAACCCTCCTCCCGCTGGTCCGATTTCAGCCGTTAACGAACTTGATCTTCTTTTTTACATAAAACGATTAAATACCGAGTTTGTTAACGATTAAACAAAAATTGCGACCGCTAGAGTGTTAACAGACAAATATATATATGTGTGTGAGTGAGTCTATATATAGTTTTGAACGGACCTCATTTTCGTCATCTCCTGGGTAGGATCGATGGACATTTGGAAATTTTTTTCGAAAATCGCGTCATGAGTACGACCTCACTAGCTAATATGAGGCTGTGGATGGTAAACTGGAGAAATATCGTACTCTACACTATTACCATACCAAGCTGCAAATCCCAAGCAATATAACATATCTATTAGTCTTTTAAATCCATATCGTCTATAAACATAAGGATGGCCTAATAGCAGGTGTGATGAAAATGATCGTTCCTGTAATGCAGCCAATATTGCTTGACTTATTACTGTGCTTTTTGTTTTGTTTTTAAATTAGCTATTTTTCCTTTCCTGTATTTCATTATGACTTGTTGTGAGAAATGAAATAAACGTTTCAATACAGATGACCGAATTTCTTCATGAATAATACCTGCTACAGCAACATAATCTACAATTCGTAACCGTTCTTCTTCTTCAGGATCCCTTTTTTTATTATCATAACAAGCTTTTGAGACAACTTTTAGATTGCCAAAATAAAGGTCTATACTAGTTTTCAGCTCATTACTTCTCATTCTGAAATGAAACTGTAATATGACTGGACTATTAAATACACTTTTCTTTAACTAGAAATTAAGGCTTAACTTCCACTCCTACTCATTTCACATTACCAGTAAACTAACATATCACTTAACACCATATTCCAAGCATGCATTAATCATACATTTAATGTGTCTTATGGTCCATCACATAAGCTCATCAATGATCTTGGTGCCTGTTTTTAAAAATCCCATTTCTGAGCTTAGTCTTTGTCTCAACAGCACACTAAGGACCAAGAACTGTCATATGACTTTGCTTGGTCAAGTGGACAGCTTGATGCATTCCATTCTATATTATGGTGACATTACAGACCAAGCAATGCCAACACTTTGAGCCTTTTAAAGCTAGATTTACTAATATATTATTTTGCTTTTTTACTTATTTATATGATTTCATAAGTATGTTTGATATTGATTGAATAATGCTATTTTCATTTCCTTCAATAAGGTTATAATCATTGATTTTACAGAGTGCTGCAAATGCAGTACGGTACAAAGATCTGTTCATGAAAAAGGGTCTATCAACAACTTTATGGGCCACAGGCCAAAAAATCTATATCAGAAAAAGCGTAGGAGATTTGCTGTTCTTCGGCTACTCAGATCCACTCCTTGACATGGCTTCACAGATGCCTTCATTATCAGATCTAGAAATACCACCTTATGACAAATTTGCATGGTTTTATCTGGTATGTTCTATATATATATTAAATAATATTTATTAATTTAATTTCCAGTACCTTGTAACTTAGTTGTTATTGCTCATTTAATTTAAAAAAAATATATATTATATTAAAAGAAGAGTAAGAAATACAATATGTAAACATAAAACATGTTTATTATAAAGTTTTTCTTTGAGTTGGCACCACTACCAACATCTTTTCTCCATAGCTTCCATCCTATTTCTTATTGATAATTCATGCAATTGAGGGAGAAAGAATGCTACTAATGCTCACCAATGTAAACAGGACAGAATGTGTACATGGTTTTGTTTACTCAGATAGTTCAATAATATTCAAAACCAAACTATATTCAACACATCTACTCATGATACAAATACAAGACAAAATTAATTCATTAAAACTGACTATAGAACAATTACATTTTACTACATACCTGGAAATATGAAAATAAGAGAAAATACTATTCTTCTGACTTTTTTAGCCCCCAGATGACTACATAGCAGCAGTAGTGGCAAAGACCAGCCTGAAGAAGGCAACCTAAACGTTGCCAAAAATTAGTTTTTCTATGAACGAGAAGACCGTCTGAGCAGAAAGCCAGTGCAAATCCGAAGGACAGTTTGCCCACTACGGAAGGCTATAAAATTATACAAAATACTATGTTTGACAAGTATGCCAAGCATAACAAAACTTGACCGACCTGACTCAGATCAACTGCTTATATATAATGCTATTAAAAAGTTGAAAAATACCTCTGTAAATGTGGGAAAAGAATGATTACTGAATGACAAAAATATGTGAAATAAAACACATAACCTGGGAATAGCCTTCAAAATAACCAGACTTTAGGCTAGCAATTAATTATTTGCTCAAAAATATAATTATAAACATTTCTCAACAGCAGAAATATTACAATTTCCCACTATTTTTATTATTTGTATTGTCATGATGAGTACTTATTCAGTGTCTAGGCTCCAACATTTATAGTGATTAGACAAAACAGTTAAAAACTGTATTATCAAAATTGAATTTTTATTGGTTTTGTAAAAAAGGAATGTTTTTTAAAATAGTTTCAAAATTACAATGCAATGGTTTCTCTAAAAAAAATAATATTTAAATAAAAATATACTTTCCTTTCTAGAGAAATGGGTCAGATACTTTTGAAGGAACATTTGAAATGGATAGAGGTGTAAACAACATATTTACTTTTGGAACACTTCGAAACTGGAACTTTAACAACCAAACAAACTTTTATCCACCTCCTTGTGGTCTAATTAATGGATCGGCTGGAGAAATGTTTCCACCAGAACAAAGTAAAACACAATTGCAGATGTTCTCTGCTGATCTCTGCAGGTATAGTAACTATCCTTTATTTTTTGAATATCTAAAGTGAGTTGTTTCACATTTAGAAATAAAGAAAATATTGTTTCACTATTATTCAATGTTATATCCCCCCATTTTTAGTCCACTCATGTTAAGCCAATATATACTAAATCGCCTACCTCATGGCTTTTCACATACACGAAAAGGCAATTTTTAGCTCCCTTTAATATTTCACATATATTTATTTATTTTTGTTTTAAAAAACTGTCTACCACAACTATTCACTACAAACATATATTTTGGGGCAGATCTGATAAACAACGGAGGTACTGATAAACAATTAAAACGTAAAGACAATGTATTAAAAAGTTAAAAACAAATGTATAAATATGTGAACATCCAAAGTGAAAATTATAAAACATGTTCTTAATAAACAAATATTAAATCAAACATACAATAGAATGAACAGGAGATGGACAGGAAAAGGGCCTAATGATGGGATCAACGATTAGCCGACTAGCTGCAGAGCTCTTTATGGACTATTTAGAATGTAAATTTTTGGGTATCTAATCGCAATCCATACTGAAAGCATATCAATTTTTGGGGGCGTTATGTTGATAACATCATAAGCTATTCGGGGTCTGAGAAGGATCTGAGGGATCTTATGGACCACGTCAACAGTTGCCATAGGCAATTAAAGTTTACTTTGGAGATGGGGAGTGGGGGGGGGAGTTGGGCTTTCTGGATTTAGTGATTCAAGGAAGGGGCCGTTTCACTCCTTCAACATTTATAGGAAGCCTACCGCCTCTGCTATCTTGATCCAACTGATTCTTACCAACATCCCCAATATAAAACTTCAGGAATTACCTACATGATTAATCGCCTCGTGAGTATCCCTTTGGCAGAAGGTGAGTTTCAAGAATAATTTTAGTACATAAAACTCATGGCATCAGGCATTGGGTACAATGAGAGAATGCGGATTGCTTGCTTGACTTGCAGAGCTCATATGTAGGGCAAAGTGGAAGGAAGTTAAGGTGCAGAGTAAAAGAACACCTTTCCAAGTCTTCGGAGGTACGAAAACACCTTGAAAGAAGGCCCGTGAAGCTAATTCTGTGGAGTTCGAGCTGCTCGACCACCTTAACAAAAGGAGAGAAATGGATTTGGTGGAACAGATCTGGATCAAGATGGACATGTTGAAGGACAATAATATTAATATTAGGGGGGAGGGGGGCATGCTCAAGCATGTTCCGTTCTCTGCTGTAGCTGCCCTCGACCGAGTAGGGTCTCAGTCTCGCCGGAGATGTCGGCTCAATAGGGACCAGCTCTAGGTCAGTATTTCCTCTCCATCTCCTGCTCATTCTACTGTATGTTTGATTTAATTGTTGTTTATTTAGAACATGTTTTAGTTTATAAGTTTTACCTTGGATGTTTATATATTTGTTTTTTACTCTTTAATATATTGACCTGACTTTTTAATTGACTTATATTATTTATCTATATTACATGTTTTTTTCATAAATGTATTTGTTGTGTCACAGAGCACTGAAGATGGGGTGGTTTGCCCCAAAAGTACTCTGTTTATAGTAAAAGAAGTGTTAAGACTGGATGTGTTTTGATCTTCTTATCTTTCCGTTAATCCTCCATTAGCCAGCCTACATCCCGAGAGAACTGATAAACCTCAACCTCACTGCTTTCTGTTTCTCCTGAGCTTCCGTTCATTGAATTGATGCCTTGTTCTAGACATAAGGATTTTTTCATGGCAATTTTATTGAAAATCAAGATATTAATTTGTTATAAATATTTTTCTTTATTCTTCATTACGTATTACTCTATTAAGAATTTTCCCAATCTATGATTTAATGGTCTTGATATGCTGGCTCAAATTAAATTTCTTAGAACTCTTCTCTTTATAGCATTCTCCTTATATTATTTATAAAAAATCTAAATAGTTTAAAAAATAAAAAAAAAAAAAAAAAAAAAAAGGAACCCATGGACCTTTCCTCTACTTGGTTGTTATTAATGCTTAGCTCTTCTCATTCTTCAGTAAAGTACCTATTTCACAACATATGAGTTCATAATATACCATTTAGTGAATTCTTATAAAAACCTTTTACTGTATACTTTGATATTTTTTGTCTGTAGGTCGTTAAGTTTGTCATTTTCAAGTGAAGTCGAAATAGAAGGTCTTAAAGGTTATAAGTTTGCTGGTGATATATATACATTTGACAACGGGACCTTAGATCCCACAAACCAGTGCTTTTGTGGAGGCGAATGCTCACCTTCTGGAGTTTTGAATGTCACAGCTTGCCGATTTGGAGCTCCTGGTTTTGTGTCATTCCCACATTTCTTTCTGGGTGACTCATTCTACAGAAATCAAGTGGATGGAATGATCCCAAGTCATGAAAATCATGAAATGTATATTACTTTAGAGCCAGTAAGTAACTTTCCATTTATTATTTTAAGACAAGAGTATTTTTAAACTTCAACAATAAGCTTGGTTGTTAATGCAATATATTTGAACCTATTGTAGAAATGTAAACTTTTATGGAAAGTTTATAGTTAACTATTTTTTATTGTTGTTTACTAGCTCTATTAACTGTAATTTGTGGTTCAAAATATAAATAATTTTCCACTTAAAAGTTTACAAAGTCTATAAATGTCAATACAATATTCAAGAATTATAATGGGTGGTGGATGGCACACATGAAATTATCTTGAGAAAAAAAGGCCTTTTTTTTTGGCAAATAAAAAAACCTTCTTACCTACTGGATTTGCCATGTCTGGCGAAAAGTTTCTCTCAAATAGAAAGCGCTACATTTATCAATAAATATACACATTTGTAATATGACAGTGTATTTTGACTTTTAAAATCATAAACATATTAAAAATATAATCAAGAAAAAAAAAACAAAGAATGATATATATTTTTATTTTTATTTCAGAATACTGGAATCCCTTTAGATGTTTCAGCCAGATTTCAAATTAACATCCTCTTGTCACCAGTAAAGGATATATCGTATGTGACTTTTAAATAATTTCTTAATGCTTCAGTCAATGGCACACAGTTTCATCAATAAAAATAAAAATAAAAATGTTTGTCATTAAGAATAATATTGTTATTTATATTTCAATATTTTTGAGATTATAAACATATATTTTGGTGATGCCATTAACTGTGTCATTTTAATAATTATATTCTCTTATTTTTATTTATTTGAGACAAATAGAAGGGTTAAGTATTGGAAATTGGTTGAAGATCTCACTGACAGAAGCCTTCATACTAAGTTTAAACTTATAAACACATGAACACGCACACACACGAACATACAGACACACATAAGCATGCACACACACGAACATACAGACACACATAAGCATGCATACACACACACACACACACACGGACGCACACACATATATATATAACATACATAACTAAAACTAATGCTTGTCTGGTATTCTATTTCAACTTAGTGGATATAAATGTTTTCCACATTTCAAATCATTCGAAGAAATGTGGTATCAAACGTGAAAATCTTGTTTGCCTGTCTACATGTTCGGTACCAATCACTTAAAAATGGCTTGGTAGATTCCAATTTGTGAGCCAAATCGATATTTGAATTGTCATAAGTAGCTCTTTACGATTAATGAGCTATATATGAGAATTCAAATTTGCAACTAGTGGGGTTTTACCTTGATTAGAAAACATTTTCCTCAAACGTTTTAACATTTGTTTTATCTAGAAAATGTAAAGAACAAATTGCATTCAGAATACATTTTGTAGTCCTTACATGGTATGAGATTAATGTGGTATGTGTCCAACTTCCAATGATGAAATAGAATTTATTAGTTTCAAGAGAGTATGTCAATATAATTGTGAACAATAGAAGTGTGATTTTTGTAAATATATCAAGGATATGAGTATTGTCAACATTTGCTACTTTAAGCATTTCTGCCAGACAGGAGTATACTGGTAAAATAAAATTTATTTTCATAAATATATTTGTTAATATTGGTTTCATCGAAAAATTTAAAGAATAAATTGTGTTAAATATACTTTTTAGTCCTGATTATTTAAAAATCCCAATTTCTAACTTGCAGTCACCAAGTAGCATTTATTAGTGTTCCAAGATAATAAAAATGGCATGTATATGAAGATATGAAATATTTTTGTAATTTTTAGTTAGGAAAAGAATTTGCTCTCTCTTCTACCATAGTGTGGAGGTTTACATGTTACAATTGTTATTATATTTTCACAGAAAATCATTTTTAATTCTACCCTAATAATGATGGGTAGTACAGTTAGTTAATTAATTCTGACTTCCATCATTACTTCATGCTTCTATGGTATAAAGTAAAAACAGTATGCTGAAACAGAATTTTATCCATTTTTTCCTGCTAATTCTATGTTGGTACAATCATTATATTTTGATTTGAAGATAAATATATTTGAAACCATTAACAATAATAAATTTGTAAAACACAAAAATATGACGAAAATGAAGGGATTATTCAGTGCTTACTTAATCAAAACTTTATATTTAAAACATCAATTTCAATTATTTTGCTGATAACAACTATTCTAACATTAAGTCATCCAATTGTCACTTTTTACTTACTGAGTATAATAACTAAATGACTACAGTTACTGTATATGTGACAAAACATTTCCTTTGTGTGATGAAAATTACTGATGATTTTTGCATAGGTTAATCTAATATTTCCACGGGAAACTGTTTCACTTCAACCCATCAATGATGAGTAACAGAGCTTTTTTCATTTATACAATCTATGTATAAGACCATCAAAATGATTTGGAAAATTATTTCTTTACATAAAGTGCTAAAAAAACATTTTTTAAAATTTGATATTGGGTTTGAATGTTGTGAATAGCTTTTTTTAAAATAAAATTTCTTATTTCAGACTTTTGGAAGACGTACCAAGAATTTACATTCCTGTCATATGGTTTGAACATAAAGCTACTATAACAGAAGATCTTGCCTTTCAAATCAAAATTGTACTCCATTTACCTTTAGTCGTTCAATGCTTTGGTATATTCTTTATAATACTAGGGATTATTTTAGTAATCCTGGCAGTATATTCAGTTCTACAAGCATCAAAAAGGTATGAAACAAATTTTAAAATTTTACTTCATCTAATTAGAAGTAATTTATTTCTAAGTGTAGTGCATGAATAAACTGTACATTTTTTTCTTTTTGGTGTGTTCCTCCCTTAAAGTCATATATAATTCTGTAACTTTGGTTAAAAAACCACTGAAATGAATCCTGGACCTCTCAGTTTAAAGCTGAATTAATGTCCCGCAAGATTTTATGAGCAACAATTATTGGAACTAAATCTTTGAAACGAGCCAAAATTGTATGCCGTTTAATTTTTTTTTAATAGTTATAAAAAATTAAGATTTCAATTTTTTAAAGTCCACAGTTACATTTTTGGAAGGTTTTTATCTGTTCTTTCAAATTGATTTTTTGAGCAACAATTCTTTGTTTCTGAGCCATAAATTTTTTAAGCTCTTTCTATATTTGATTTGGTTACACAAAAGCACGTGGAGAGTAATATTTATGTATAACCTATTATTTTATTGTATTTTTTAAAATTATTTTATATCTTTTATTTTATTATTATTATTTTTTTCTACTTTTTTAAATTCAATTTACTGGATAATATTAAAACAGGAGTAGTTACTAAATTCTTTTAAGCATTTGGTTATTATTATTTTTTAATTGATTATGCTTTTTGGAACTGATTCTTTTGCTGACATGATTTCAGTGACAGTGACAATCTAGTTTGTAAAGGTCTTTATTTTTAATATTATGGGGGTGTTTATTGGTTTTTACCATGGGAAGATGTATTCAACTTGTTGGTATGTTTGGCCAATAGTTAATCATTTCATCGTCATTCAAGTTACTAAAAGTATTAATCAATTCATCTAGTAGGTGCATTTTTCAGGAAAGGTGATCCTGGTGTGTGGGTTTATGTTAAAGTTTATCAAACACTGTATTGTAACTTGTAATTTGAACTTAAAGATCTGAATAACTGTGCACAATTGCCTCTGCAGCTTTCACATGGGGGAAGGGGTAGTATTTATCAACAGTGAGGAGTTCTTCCTCACTTAAATCCTCCTCTGTCAGTTCATGGCACCAGATTCACCTGGCATATATGAAAAAATTGACTTTAATCAACTGTGATTTCAGGAGAAGTCAAGAAGTTAAATTACCTGAAGGCACAGTAACACCACTTCTCAGCAATGAAGACAAGGCAAAAATATCTGTCGGCAATAAAATAGCGTTGAACAGTGACATAACAGAGGAACCACTTCTAAATAATGGAAGCAACATATCTAAGGCTACTGATTAATGATTACAACTGAGATTAGTATACATTGCGAAAACCCAGTTTTAATACATTAATGGTGTATGATGGTTGCAACCAAATATTAGATATTATTTAATTTGGTACACCCATATTGCAAAGTGTCACATTATATAGTACCTAATAAATTTATTCTGTTTCTTTTATTTATATGGGACAATATTAGGTGTGAATATATTAAAACATGAAATTTGGATTTTCTAACAACTGTTTTCCATTGTGATGACAAGAAAATAATGTTCCTACATAATGTTAAATATTAACATTTGCGTACTATAAATAAATAAAATAGTTTTATATATATATATATATATATATATATACACACGAGACATTTAGAGATTCTAGTTAAGAAAATAATCAATTACCTGATAATGAGAACGCTAAACTCGAGTAATATAAAAGTAAAATAAAAAATATGAATTGCTAGATGTATAATTAATTATTGGGAAACTTTGGGGCCTCCTAATTGAGTTACTTAACTTCTGTTAATAAGACAATATACTTTAGTAACAAATGAAAAATGACATTATCAATAACACTTAAGGTTTTAGATAGTGTTCATGTGATATTTAGAATCACACCAAAGAGACTGAATAATTTATTGAATGTAACTGAATTGTAAGCATTAATTTGTTCCAAGTTCTAAATCACAATTGACATATTGAAGTTTAGAACATTTTAAATTAGGCTTAAGCTTTATTTTGTGTAAGAAGAAAATGTATCTCAATGATTAGGAATTTATTGTTATATGTGTGTGTTTGTATTTTATTTTTAATACTATATATAAAAGTACAGGGTGTTACCTACTTGATAGGGAAGCTTGATACCACTTCAAGTTTAAAAACATTTATAATTAAGGTAATTATTGTTTGTGTTAGTTATTTTATAATAGAAAAACAATTTTGTATTCTTTATGAATGTTGAACTGACTCTTCTAGAATTGTCCCTGTAAAAATTGTATTTTATGCCTAAGATGTAATCTTGAAAAATAAAATATAAGATTCACAGGCCTTTAGCATTTATCGCTAATTTCTTCCTTAAGTTAAATAATGAATAAATAAATTTAATCATATTCTTGGGCAAACTTGAGTTTTACATAGAAACAGGAAATAAAGAGATTTTATGAAAGACCAGACAACACAAGCTGATTGATTCACGATTTTATAATAAAATGAGATGAAATGTATAGAGAATTAATTCTAAAATTACATATCACAACGTTAAATTTGTAATAAATAAATATTTAGATTAAAAATAAATTTTACTATTAATAAAAACTTAATGTTATTTTCAAACTGACATTTAAAAAAAACATTCTTAATACTCCCATCCTTGGCGATATTGGTGAACTTAACATAAAATAAATGACAAGGAACCTTAGAGTTCATACCATAGGCAATATCAGAGCATCTGGATGCTCCTTTATAAATTATAGATAAGAAAGGAGTACTACAATTCAGCTAAACTAATTTCTTTGGCTAATTGCCTTTAAAAATAGTTTTCATTCTAAATCAGGTCTGGAAGCGGAAGCCTGGAATTTTTCTAACATTGAGTAGAACTGTTAGATGACTTCACAACCTAAACCTCTCATGATGAAGATCTCTCACGAGTAACCTCTTTACCACAGCTAATCATTTTTTCTGTTTACTATTTGAAAATGTATACTAGTTCTTTGGAAGTAAATTACTTTAGATGGTGAACCTAAATGTAATTTAGACAGTCCACTAGAAGACCAGACTCTACATAATGATCTAGGGTTTTCACATGATACAGACGTTTGAACAGGAAGCATGTTAATGGCACAGCTAAATGCTATCTAGTATGCAAACTCTGAATTCAAACCTAGCTTTCCTATTACAATTTTTCAACATACACCACTGGGCTGCCCCCCTTACATGCATTCCTGTAGAAATCGGGTTTTTCTGTTCCCAGATAACCACATGATTTAGTGTGTAAATACAATATTAACAAGGTCTCATATTCGTCTAACGAAGGGTTCCTGTTACCCTCAGGTAATTGGTAATTCAATGCTAACAATGTTGTTTGAGTCCCCCTTTGCAAAGGTTCTCCACAGATTAATTGTAACATTATCTCCCCCAATATGGAATTGCTTAGGCTCTATCAGTACCAACAGTTGCCTATACTTACGAAATGGATCCTGGGTATAGTATACCTTCCCACAGTAATTTTGTGCATTATACCCATGTGAGTAGTGTCTATGCACTGTTATAGTAGGTATATTTATGTTTCAATGACCATTTTGAAAGCTTAGATTGATGAATTATCTTTTTGAACTAAGAAGAAAAAAAATTGCCAAATCTCTCTTGTAAATTCTTTATTGGGTAGTTGACTTGCCATTTTGACCAGAAGGTAATGGAAATATTGTTTTAAGTTAGGGTGCCTGTTCACGATGCTCGCCCTCTTTACTACGTTTGAAACTGACTCTTAAGAGGTTAAAACAATTTTTATAATCATTTATATCTCTAGAATATATTTGGATGAAAAATCAACAACTTCTTTTGAAGTAACAAATAAGATAGTATGAAGTAGCAGTTTGAGGAGCTTTGATCTCAAGAAAGAAGTAGCAACCTACTAAGATATTCTTACATATTTGCTCAATGTATGAAATTTTTTTACAGGTTTTGGATGCCCTAAAAATTATTTTAGCTTCTTCCCAACTAAATCCTTCTGAATTTTGCCAATTGGTACCTTTCAATCAAATTTAATATTTTTAGTTAATTTATAAGTGGCAATTGGAAGACATATCTATATTTTATAAAGTGAATTACAGATGCTAGGTAGTTAAATATAGACAGCAGTAGGTGTTAAATATAGACTTACATTTTGCTATTCAACAAGGTTGCATTATAAAAAAAAAATATTTTAAATTTTATAGAAGAAAACTATTTTAGCTCACTTTAAACTCAAACTGGATGATAAATTAAAATAGAATAAACCAGAAACAATTTTTCTTTTCAAAAGAATATGAAAACCCAATTCAAATTAATCAGTCTTAGTAGCTAAGTGGTTTTACATAGAATTTATTATTTTTTATTATAGCTTTTCCTGTAATAAATAATATACCTCGCTCTCTCTACCAGCTGGGAGTTTAATCCCCTTTAAAACATTGTAATAATAGAATGAGTATACTCATTTGCCATATTCCCTCTCCTTCATATCTCTAAGAGTTACTGAAAATTTCTTTGATGACTTTTTTTTTTTTGGAATAATAAATAGAGAAGATACAATATCAGAAAGGAGTCCCTGTGTTTCAACAGCTACTCCCCTCCTCTCTCACCAGCAGTTTAGCTGTAGCAGAACTTACCTATCAGTTCATAACTGCCACTCACAGTGAAAACAACTCTAGGCTGATATTCATTTTCGGTTTATAAGTGATCTTTCTAATATGCATACAATGACTTCTCTTTCTGTGGTTGGTTTTATTATATCTCAACTAGCTACTGTTCAGGGTAAGCAGCTTCAATTATTAAGTGATGTTCATACATTTTCTATTTCATTTGAAGTAAACAATATAATGTTAAAAAGGAATTCACCTACATTAATAGAAGAGCAAATAATGTTATTTAATGCAGCAGTAAATTTTACAACAAAAACTTTTGTACATTTGAAACTTCATATTAGATATGAGAGAACATTTTTGCCAATATTGTTATGAAATAAAATGAAAGCCTCATTTAAATAAAATTTAGTAGTGTCCATGTAAAAATTCAACAAAAGAAAATACAAATTTGATTTATGCGTTTTATAAACGTGATGGTGGTGTTTTAATTTAGGTACTGTATTTCTATGTAATATGTTTTTCTTTTACTTTTAAGTGTAAAAATATTAATTGCATTTCATATTTAAACTAAGAGCTATAAGGCATAACAATAAGGCACTTGACAGGGTACCAAAATGAATCACTGATTTCAGTATTACCGAACTTATGGAACTCAAACTAGATTATTTTTGTCAGATATGAACTGAGTTTTGGATGAATTGAAATCAACTCTTCATTTAAAAAATATATATAAATTGGGATAATATAAAATTGGTGCCTCAAAATATTAATTATCCATATTAACCCTTATAGTATACTAGTGTATCTTATATGCTTCAATATCCATCACACACACAAAAAAAAAAGAAATAAAATGTCAAATGTTTAAAAAAAAAAAATTAATTTTAGATCAGGATAATAAATAACTATTGCCTATCAGTAGAGAAAATTTAAAATGAAATTCTCTTTTTGTAGATTGTGTGAAGAGTTTTGGATCAAATAGTCATCTTTAATAATAACTTATGCTTCAGTTCAACTGAAATTAAACTATTCAATTAAACAAGACAATTAACATAAAAAGTAGATTTGTATCATGTTTTTAATGTCAGTTACTTCAGAAATTATGTTAAAAAAATTAAATGACATAAATAATGTGTTTTTATATATATGTATATATATATATATATATATATATATATATATATATATATATATATATATGATTGGGAAAACCATTTTTATACGTGTAATAAAAGGGTAGTAGTATAAGGGTGGTAACCTGTAGATAACCCATCCCAATTAGCCATAGTCGCAAAAAGTGGTCATTAATAAATAATAATATACATATAAATTTGTATGACAACAATAGTTTTATAATGTTTACTCCATAATACTAACTTAATAGTAGTTACTACCTACGTAGGCAGTAAGTAAGGTTTAATGCAAATAATTTGTACAGTAAATACATATTTACTATTTTTATAACAATATAAGCAAATCATTTTTAATAAATAAAATTTCCGTTATTGAAATGTGTGTATGGGGGTAAATATTTTTTCCCATACAAAAATATTAAAAAAAAAAAAAACAGTATCACATTGTGTCAACAAAATTTTCAATTACGCATAGTTTTTCATTCTTGAATGGCACTTTTTTGTGAAACAGCTTAGAGAAGGAGAAACAATTATGGAACATTAATTTCAAGGACTGAGAACTGTCTGAAAATGGAGATTTATTCCAATTCATTTTTACTTTAATATGATTACAGAAAAATACATTTTAGAAGAAAAATGAATTTTGAATTAGGCAACTAAATCTTTTTCCTTTAATTAGTATTAAAAATATTGTTCATTGTATTTTTCATTATCATTAATTATTCTAGAATGAAGATAAATATGATTTCCACAATCTTGTAACTCTGGATAGAGAGAGTTTATTATTTATTATTATTACTATTTATTAACATCTGCTTTCTGCTACTAAGGCTACTTGGGACGGTTTATCTACAGGTTACCACCATTTTCTAACCAGGGTGGGACTAAGGATTTTATTTAATGAGTTTGTCACTAAATAAATTCCTTTTGCCGAGGCGGGAATCAAACTCATCACTCTAGGTTTAGCCTGTGAGATTAAGAACAATGATTTAACTCACATACCCAACCTGAGCCCCTGGGAGTTTATTTCATACAGAGTCTTTTCTATTTTGAATAAAATTTTAATTTATTTAATCAAATTATTTTATTAAAAACTTAAAATACGTGAAGAAATCAAAATATGAATTCAAGAAATACATATAGACACCCCTCTCACACACCCACATATATATTATTGGCTTTGTTGATATCAGATGTCCTTAGGCACCCTCAAGAGTGATTCACAGTAACAGAGAGTGATCAACTCAACTTAAAACCCATATTATCCAAGGAGGATCAGGAATTAGTTTTCTTAAGGAGTTTGATTGGCCGGTTGGTGGCAAGGGGGTGGGGTAATATACAGATCAAACGAGCCCAGCAATACAGGGCTTCCTGGTTGGCGGTGGGTTGTGCCAAGTGGGCTAGGAAAAGCTCTAAACCAAGGAAAGTCTTTTAAATCATGCTTTGAAATGTGAGACAGGTAATTGTGGAAATGTTGACTTATTGTATCATTGATCATAACAACCAAGAGAGATTTAAAAATATTTGTCATTATTTGAGGGCCTTTTCAAAAATGAATTATTTTTGAAGTGGGTCATACAGTTAAAAGGAGCCCCTGTCTCAAAAATAGATAATTCAGTATAGTCTGTATTAGTAGCATCTAGCTTTCCCTTGTCCTTGCCTTTCTCCTACATATGCAAGGATCCTACCTCTTTCTTGGAGTATCATATTACTATTTTTAATAGCCTGTTTGGGACCCCCTCTTTCAATGTGATTAAACAACTTAAGTCTGCCCTTCTTAATAGCATAGGTGATATCATGTCATAAACGAATCTGGCTCCTGAAACAATTCCAATCTCAATATCTGCTCTCTTTCCCACCACCACTTCTACTCTCTGCAACAATCCCTCCCTTACACTTGAATGAGTTATAAATAGGAAACACAAACTCCTGTAGGTTGAAAACAACCACCAGGGTTTGACAACATATTTTCACTCTCTCAATCTTTCAAACACACACGCATGTTGAAGAATGTAAACTCTTTCACAGCATCGGCTAATTCTGTGATAATTCTACCTATGATAGACAAGTATTATACTACGTCATGTTACTAGTTAATATCCACTTATGCTACTGTGGCAGATTTGGAGATGTTAAATCCTGCTTACCATAATTTTCTAACCAGAGTGCAAATAAAGATTTTATTTAGCGAGTTCATCACTAAAAACTAAGTGTATTAAGACCAACTCCATAACTCACTGGCTAACTTAAGCCCCTGAATATGCTATTTGAACGTCTAGAAGTGACAATATGAGAGTTTACCATTATTTTTCAGCTATCTACTTTGAGGACAAGGCTAGATAATTTGAATGTGAATAGGTCCCCCATGTCTTGGGTCAAAATTGGCATATTCCTGATGTAAGACAATGAAAAATCAGTCAACCACATGTTCATAATGAATTATGAACTAACACCATAAAATAGGTAATCCATGAAGGAATCAAAATTCATTTTATGTTGACATGCCTGTTAGTAACATTACAGGATCTACTAAAATACTCAAAATACTGAAAATATTTTTATATATGACACCCTGGACATCCCTTAACAGTAAATTAAATTTTTAATCAAAGTTTATTAGTAACTCCCAAATTAAATATTACAGGATCTTGAGTAATGAAATTTATCAGTCACCATTCTCATTATTAAATAAAGTTAATGAGTACTTGTTTCATTCAATTTATATAATTCAAGTTTCAATGTCATTTATTGAATTAATCCATAGGAAATACTAATTTAACAAATTAGTGCCTTTTACTATTATTTTTAATAACATTTTTGGTGATTAATATAATAATAGAATTTTGTAATATTCATAGTCTAGAAATAATACCGCCGAAAATGTTAACTAATTAGTCTCACTCCATCATGCGTGAATATATTGACTAAGTAAAAAGTTAAATAATAACAGTTCGCTACCACCAGGTTCCAATATCGATTAATGGAATCTACAGACCAGTATATTCTCTTATAACCTTCTCATAATAGTATAATGGCCGCAGAAATACAAGTCGGGAAAAAAGGTAAGAGTTCTTCGTTTCTTAAAATTAATAGTGCTTGTAGCAAGAGGTAAACTATTATTTTATTATAATAGTAACATATTTAATGTAATACTAAGGGAAGAAAACCGCAGTAGCTTTTAACAGGTCAAGTTGCTGCCATAACCTCAGAACGTGACTTTCTTGCTATTTCCCTATGACTCCCCTTTTCTATAAATAAAATCAACCAAAGACAATGACAAGACGAAAAAGCAATAACATCTTGACAAAAAGTATCAGAAAACAATATATATTAAAAAAATGGAAGAGAAACAAGCAAGACTTAATTATTTTCATGGAGAATGCTTAAAAAAAGAACTACAACAAATAACATATACTAAACGAAAATAATGTTAATACTGAATTGGCCAAAAGATGATTGTTAGTCATCTTAGTTGTTTTACAAAAAGAAAAATAGTAATTCAATTCATAAACATCATCTTCAGTGCCAACACATCAAATTCTCTAAAACAGTTGTCCAATGTGCCAATATTATTAGCAAATAAATAAACAAAAACAATAGAAGAAGAAGAAATAAATCTCTAATTCTACGATGTAAATTAGTCCAGTCAGGGTAGCTGCTAACACTAATTGTAAGTATATTTCTCTGGAACCCGGTAAGCCATACTCATGCTCTGAACTCTTCAGTTCTCTCGTAGCACGAAGCCTATGTGAACAGAACCTGAAATACAAGCTGGGAACGTATGGATGGACATGCTTAGTAACTCAAAGTCAAACTCGCATGAATAATTGTGGGAGTTTAGTAAAGAAGTCCGGGACGCAGGGGCTGCGTAAACTAAATAAATTTCCCTCATGGAGTTTAGTAATAGATAAATCTATGTACTTGTAACACAACACCATCGTGAATATTAAGTAAATAAATACAAACGGTAATAAGAAATCATTCCCCTCTCGACGGGAAGCGTCTGAAATTTAAAAACAAAGTCTGTCTACCTCTCACCGGAAAATGTAAAGATCAGTGCAGTGCCGTGTTCTTGTGAAGATCAGTGCAGTGCCGTTGTCTTGTTATTACAGTGCCGTGGCGTGTTCTTGTGAAGATCAGTGCAGTGCCGTGTTCTTGTGAATATCAGTGCC
Organism: Riptortus pedestris; assembly: GCA_019009955.1. NCBI lineage: Eukaryota > Metazoa > Arthropoda > Insecta > Hemiptera > Alydidae > Riptortus > Riptortus pedestris. The sequence continues at coordinate 103,264,618 of CM032228.1, read as the reverse complement.
GTGGCGTGTTCTTGTGAAGATCAGTGCAGTGCCGTGTTCTTGTGAATATCTGTGCAGTGCCGTGTACTTGTGAAGATCAGTGCAGTGCCGTGTTCTTGTAGACATTGTGTATTTTATTATTTATTTTATTCATCTGTTTTGTTTTTTTCTCTCTCTCTCTCTCTCTCTCTCTCTCTCTCTCTCTCTCTATATATATATATATATATATATATATATATATATATATTTAAGAAGTGACGGATTCTTTGTACCATTTAAAACACCATACCATTCATGTTTCTGGTTTAGAGGGGGGTATTTTCGAAAATTCGAAGTATCTTCGTTACTGTACGTCGGATCAAAAAATTGTATAGAACCAATCTTTGCAAATTAAATTTACTATAAATATTGTTTTATACACTTTATTCACTATATTGAATATTAACCGAGATATTTGCATTTGTATTGTGTGTGGAGTCGGCTATGAGGGACTTTCCGCCGGGAGCTAGTGCGGCCATTTCCGTAATTGTTCGTCCCTCGTGAATAGGTTTAGAGGTTCCTTACTACTACTGTTATTATGAGGCAGATTTCTCTATTGTAAAACTTCACATGAGAAATCTGCTTAGTTTACGGACTTTTTCTCTTGAAGTCCATCGTAAACTACAGCAGAAAACAACGAACCATCCAGCTTTCCTTCCACCGGGCTTCAAGATTGGGATAGATTGTGGTCCTTTGGGAATTTTAATTCTGTTCTCATCATTTCAGCTTCTTTGAGTTGTTGGCCGATATGTCAGTGGCTCGTCATTGCAGTCATTTCTCCTCAGCTAATCTTAACGAGATACTCGTAGCTGGAAGATACGGGAAGCTTGAATGGACGACTATCCAGAAGACACATCATTTCATTTCTCCCGTTGATTCCTTTCAAGAAGCCGTTGATGATTTCAGGGGAATTGTTGGATCCGTTCGATGAATGACCAGGAATTCTTGTTAATGGGCAGTTTGCATCATAGGATTATTACCCACAATTCTTGAAACCTGACTTTAGGTTTTATGAAACATTTGCCTCTATTAGATTCATCAATTTCTTCAGAAGGAACAGAAAATGATTCATTCAGACGGACTTGTGATTCTTATCCTCCTTCCACTCCTTTAATATTTTTCTCTATGCTTTCATGAGTGCCCTTAAAGACACTCACATCAAGTGACAGAGTGAGGTGGCAAGCACATAAATGCAACATTTTTACGGAATGCTGAAAAACTCACTGAAATGAGGATAGACACAATAACAAATCAAAATTTTCATTAAAATGATTTCTTTTAAGTCCACATTAATTACTAAGTTCCGAATTATTACTGAAATAATTTGAGGTAGAGAATAATTTTTATTAACAAAAGTTGGGCACTTTTGGAAAAAGCTATTTCATCCCGTGAACAGGAAAACCTGATATTCATCGGAACGGAACAAGGGAATAAATATGAGTGTCACAAGGACATGCACTGGTTTCATGTTGCCTTTTGCATCAGAACATTCAGCAACAAAGGCTCGTGTGGAGAAAATCCCACTCAAGACCAGAGTTGTTAAGATAGCCATCCCTCTGTAGCCTGCATAAACTGACTAATGATATACATTAACCAGTATGAGCATGCAGACTATACCTTCAGTCTACCCTCCTGTCTTCTCTCACTCACATTTGTAAGTAAAAATTTAGACAAAGAGGGGATTTTTCAGTGTCATGTATGCTTATGTTTGGCTCGATTAGGAGCTTCTATCCTGATAACCATGAATTCCTTAACTAAAGTTTTGTGGAAGAAACTGTGATGGTGCGGAAACTAGTTCCCGTCGTTGTGCTTGGAGCTACATTTGACGGGAAAGGAATTGTTATTTTTTTATGTTAGTTAATAATGGTGTCTGCAATCCATTACTAAGTATCACTTAGATGACTCATGATGGTTTGAATAGAGAGAAGGCTTTGATTTGAAGAAGCTTAAGGTTTATTCCTGCAGACTAAAATAGTACATCAATTCTGTGTAGTTCCCACAGAGCTGTATAGTTAAAACATTCAAGTAAATACTGAGTCAGGAAAAGTAAATAGATTGGGTATAGGGTACGCTTACAATGAATTATTTTCACACTCATTACTTGTTCTAAACATTTAAATATTTCCTGATTAAAGCCGGTTATCACCCCGTATATTTACACACACACACTCACACACACACACACACACACACACACATATATATATATATATATATATATATATATATATATATATATATATTAATATTAATATTTATTTATTTAACTGGTGCCCATTTTAACCATTCGCTAGGCAAGATCGTTCAGCTTTGAACGACTTCTTGAGTACAATCTCACGAAGGGTAAATAAAAGCTAATTTCCCCCGTGGGAAATATTGATTAAACTAATGCAGTGCCTTATTAAGTCTCGAAAAAAAAATAACTAGGAATATTTTAGGGAGTTACGATTAAAAAATTTACCGGATAGAAAGTCAATTTCACCAAGCCTGGTATAGATTACCTTAATTACGTGGGCATACCTACAATGTTTAATCTCTCTTCAATTTAAAAGTTTGATATATTGAAATAGGTACAACAATAGAATGATATGAACATCGATTCATATGAGGTCGCTGATGAAGGAAAATACATAAGCAATTAATAAGGATGGAGTTGAAGGGGAGAGGTGCGAGTAACGCCTGCTACCTTAACGAGGATGGGTACTGCCTACGTGGGCCTTGACCCACTTGTTTGCTATATATGTATGCCTCTCAATATTATCATTTGCTTTCTCTCCATAATTCGGCAGAGTACTTTCGCTTTTCTAACGGCACTTTCTAGCAACTGTTTCGGCCACGAGTAGCTTCAGAAATCATATTATCACTTTATCAAAAGCCTTGTCAACACTTATTATTTTCTCTTCCGTAAACAACGATAATTTGTAATATTCAAAACAACCTTTCAAGAACCGCCTTACTTCTTCAGTGCTTTCATATATTTCAGTTATGAACCAGGTTGGGATTCCGGTATTTAGTTAATGAATTTGTCATAAATTAAAGAGATAATACAAACAAGGGATTGTAGTAAAATAAAGACTATGAATAATGATTTATGTAAGTTGGCGGAAAATATATTGATCAGTGACGAAGTTAGAAGGTGGTAAAAAATTAACTAAATTGAATTCAAAATTATCACTACAGAATATTATTGTTTTCTTGGAAGTCAACGCAAATCTATGGCCACACAAGTAGTGATTCTATGATGTCGGAATTCAGAATTTGTTAAGTGGCTCTTGTATTTCCTAATCTTTTTTCTTTCTTTTTTTTTCAGCAGACTTTCCTTAAGGGAAATCAGTTTTTGAGGTTATGATCATGAAGCATTTTCGAAAAATGTCTTCAAATCAAATATCTATCTATCCTACGAAGGAGATGACTAAAGTTGCGGCTCATGTAAACCTAAAGACCGTGTTTGTTAATGGCTGTAATTGTAAGGGAGGGGGTATTTATTTGTTTTCAACCTTCAGTAAATAGCCTCCCCGCTTATACTCATCTCTTATTATCAATAAACAATTTATCTTTTACGAAATATCTTATTCCAAACTTAAATACCAGATACTACTCTCGTCGGTCAGCTGATTGGGTTTACATGAGTACGTGAACAATGAACATTCTTAAAGCAACTGCACGGCTGAGCATGTGATGTTCAACTGATATTTTTCAAGTCGTTTTTACATAGGCAACCCATTACGAGAAATATAGAAAATTGAATATAAGATGACACATGGGAGCATCCTATCAACACATGGGAGACCTACTTACTTTATACAGATAAATTTTCAAAAAGATGGAAGGGTATTTAAAGCAAATAAGACAAACTTGTATTCAAAAATCCATATTATGTTCACATCGACAAACTTATGTCTTTGACCAGTCTCACATTGTGAATGATGTGGATTTGAAGTTATCACATTATCGAATAAATCATACTTGATATCCCGGTTTGCGGTGTAGATGTCAGGATGAGAAAACTCTCTATCCACAGTATTTTATATGTTCAAACAATATAGATATTTGCGGCAAGCACTGTTTTCTCATACTTATAAGTGAAACATTTAAAATCATGTTAAAAGCGTTTTATGGAAGAATTTATAATCATAACTTATTTTGCATTCTACTTGAGTTAAGGAATTAAACATTCATACTCTTACATTGTGACATATTGCAATTAGTGAGATGAGAATTATTTTTCAAATATATTTTAGTGCGGATAGGAACGTGACAGTCATCGGTGCGTTTCATAATGCTTAAGTGATGTAACCGTAACAGAACAAGAGAAATCAGTTTACGCTTTCTCGTCGAAGCTGCTCGAGCTCTTCTTGCGATGGTATATCTCACAATGAAAGTAATTGCATTAAGATTTCCTGGATTCCATCCATATATATATATATATATATATATATATATATATATATTGGCATCAAAATTTAATATTTTGTATGTCTGCCTATCCGTTTGTTACTCAATCACTCAAAAACGACTCAAATGATTTCTATGGACTTTTACAATTACGAGACAACAATTCCAAGATACAGCATATGGACTTTAAGAATTAAAATTTTCAACTAGGATCGGGGGTTTACTTCGACGTCGAAATAAATATTCTTCAAAATCTTCGTTAATATTGAAATATTAAAGAACAAATTGTGTTTAAAATAACGACTCCCGTCCTAGAACGCTATTTGAGTTTGTAAATTTCGCGAAGTTTTGACTTCAGACTCTTTATTGGTGTTCTTTGAAAATGAGTCAACACAACTGAGCAATAGTTTGCTTGTGAATTAAGGGGATGAATATTGTTTACACGCGCTATTATATACTTTTCTACCAATATGAGGAATGGGAGGTTTACTTCCACGTCGATACTTACATTCGTCAATAGAGATTTCATTGGAAAAATGTGAAGATCGAATGGTGATTCGAATCCATTTTCCTTTCCTAAAATGTAATTTAAATTGTTAGAATTTCAATATGTTTTTTTTTTTCGACTTTCGGCCACTAAATAGAATATATTAGTGTTTCATGAGAGTGTCTGGATAGAGTTGTGAAATGTTTCATGTGATACATTTTGCTCTTCTAGCATTGGAAGGAGTGGGGATTTCTTGGAATAACCTTAATGAATTTCCAGGGGAAACCAGATTTTTCAACCCGTAAAGACATTAAAATAGCTAGTACTTTCGACTTCATCTCGTACTGAAGAGAAGTTTACATATTTTGTCTCTGACTGCTAGAGTGAAGCATGTTTTGACGGGAAAATAATTTTTTTTTCTTTTATTCTTGAGCGATAATAAGTTTGTCTATATTCGTCCAATAACTATTCCATGCTTCATGCATAAATCAATAATTATTATTTATTAACGCCCATTTTCTGCTGGTGACGCTAATTGGAACGGGTTACCTGCAGGTTATTAAAATAATAATATAAATTTTCTAGAGATTACTCATAACATAGATACGTTAACCCAATCTTTATATTTTAACGGGAAACCATTCTTATTTCAGTTGGTCCAAATCAGCTGTGTATACATGTATACATACTAATTTCGTTCAGTAGCATCACGGAGACGTGAATCGCTATCTACGAATTCTAGTTTACTTAAGCCAGATGATTACAGTCTATCACAAGATTAAAATATTGAATTTATTACAAAGGCTGTTAGAGTCTGGAATATAGGAACTTTTACCAAATTTCTCTTAAGGAAAATCAGCTAATGAGGTTGTATTCACGAAGTGTTTATCGACTATTATTCAAACGTTCATCGCTCTTATCTCGGATATGACAAAAGTGTTGGTTCAAATTGATATTTACACACAAACACACACACACACACACACACACACACACACACACACACACATACACACCACACACAATCACAAACATATATACAAACATTTATACATATATATATATATATATATATATATATATATATATATATATATATATAATATATGCAAGCTTATTCGTGCGTGCTTGCGCACCCTTTTTTTTTTATGGGGCTCTTACATGAATTCATTAAATGAAATTCATGAATAAATGTAGAATGAGACGTCACCAATGAACATTCTATGCCTCAAGTTTTATTTTATTGGCACCGTGCTCAATATTAGATTATAATTAAATAATTTATTAACGCCCAATTTTGCTACTAAGGCTAATCTGCCTAATCTTTTCTAGCCAGGGTGGGACTAAGTATATTATTTAATAATCGTACCCAATATTTAGTAGTTTCATGTAATTTTAAATGTTAATAGCCCATAAATAAATGTATGGACTAGGTAAAATGAGGATTAGAGAAGGCGTAAAATGCAAAATAATTTATATATTCATTATTATTATCCTAATAAAGTAAAATAGGAGTTATCAGATAGACATCCCTATCTGATCAAGTTCATCAGATAGAGAAACATCTGTCGAACAACAATTGTAGCATATTAGTTATTAGTATATTATTGTAGTTGTAGATATTATTTGTTGGGTCGGAAAAGGTTATATATCCAAAATTATAAACTATGCAACGTACTCCAATTTAGTTCGACACATGTTTCTCTAACTCAAATTGCAATGGGGCCCTGTGGTGTCTTTACTGCTATTTTACTTATTTATCGACTAGATGTGCAATCTTTCATATACTTTAGGGGTGTAACCATTATGAATATCCTAACTGCCGCAGCTACTTCTAACAAAGACTTAGAAGGTTTCACTATATTATGGCTCGTACAGAACAAGTTATAAGCCTGTTGCTCTTAATTACTTTTTTTTCTGGTTTAAGAAATGGTTGTTTGTATAATAAATTTGTAGGACTCATTTTAGTACTCATAAATATCAATTACGCCTCACACGTCATCTCATCAATTACGCTTTATATTTAAGCAAGACTTTTGTATCCACTTTTATCCATGTTCAATATGTCTGCAACAACTATTGTTATTCATATCTTGAAAGCCGTTTAAAAGAAATCGAAGGTCTACAGAAAAAAAAAAAAAAAAAATCAGCCAAGTATTGAGAGCAAATACACTCAAGGGGTTTCTTTAATCTAACATTCCTGAACTATACTTAACATTTTTTTTTTTTTTTCGGAGACTTCCCATGAGATAAATCAGTCACTGAAGTTGTACATATGGCGCTACGTTATCTCCAGCGTACAATCCATTACGTGAGACTTCTTAGTTTGGCAGTTCCTTCGTGGTTAGCTTTTTCACATATATTTACTAGGTGCACTAACTGGGCTTATCCTTCATTGACGGGGGTAAACTGGAAATGGTTTCTCGTGGGAACATAACGCTTAGATTTAATTATGCATGAAATCACCCTGTCTTATTCATCAAACACAAAAAATGTCCTGTAACATTGTACAGTGATGCAGCGTATTGGTCCTGCAAGTAGAAAATATCCTTAGTTTATGCTGCCCCTGTGTGATGGAATTGTGAGTCTTGTCGCGTACTTATAAATTTATTTTGGAGGGTTACCATTCAATTATGTTTAGTTAAAGACATACTAGGTTAAAGAAATGAATACTTCTACGTTCAGTTAATGTACACTTCATTTATTTTCCATTTGTACCCCTATGCGTGTGTGCAACAAGATAAGTTAAATCACTCTAATAAGAAGTGTCCTGTTCTTCATAAAGGAGACATTTCGGGTGTTCCCCGAAATCCCCCCTCCCTTTTTCAGCCATTTTCCTATTCTGTTTCTGTCATTAGTAAAGATGATCTCTAGATTCTCAAAAAAGATTGAAATATCGAGTTTGGTTAAAGTCGAAAAATTGCAACAGCTAGAACTTGAACTCAGACTTACATCTATCTTTCTATACATATATTTTAATAAATCTCATTTTCAGCATCTCTTACGTTTGACCGATGAATATATGTATAATTATTTCGAAAATCGCGACTTGAGTACGACCTCAATAGATGATTTCTCATACGGGAAATCTGCTAAAACACATAAAGGTACTTACTTGTTGGCCCACGCCGCCTAACGAATGAAGTGGGTGAAATATATTGTTTCAGTATCTGATTGTGTTATCGAAAAATTAATGTTAATTTAATTGTTCTATTGCATGAATAAGTCAAAACATTTTGTCTCGCATTTGGTTCATATTATGCGGGTAATTTTAAAAGCCATGAGAGGTAATCTGTTAAGCTAGGGGGTAGAATACGTGGAATAGAATCGTGACTCGCTTAAATCAGGCGAGTTGGCTCGTATGAAAACCGAAAATGTTTGTGGAAGAACGCCATTTGTCGGAGATTATTTGAGAGGATTGAGGCAATAGTGGGAGAGTATGTCACCCAAGACTGGCACAGATCACATCTCCTCTATTAGACAAAGGTTGAAAAGTGTGAAGTTCATCAACGTCGCCTCTTCTTGTGTTCTAATCTGCATAAGTCAATGTAAACAGGTTAAAATGGCTGTTTATAGTCAGGAATATCTACTAAGCTTATCAGAATGATGAGAATGACACTGGTAGGGGCTCCGAAAAGCAGGAATTGCGAAGAGTTTGAGGCTACCCACTGGAAATCCAAAATCACCGCCTATCGTTTTAATCCGACCATGGAAGCAACCAAAGGAAGATAAGGATAAAACTTGTTTATGCAATACGCAGCTGTCTTTCATAGTTCATGATTAGAAATATCGCAGCGTTGTCTCGTTAGTTGGAAGTTTGTATGAACAGCACAACATATAGGACAAAAAATAAGTAAAGAAAAAGCCAGATACATAAGAAGCTCTACGCGGGATTTGGAGCATTGGGGCTTTACATATTTGTGTTATATTAAAGTAACTGGAAGAGATAGTTACAGAGATCAAAAGTGTGATAGCAGATATTAATGCTTGAATGGTCCAGATGCTTGAATTACATGCAAAAGGCTTTCCACTTGAAGAGTCTCCCTAGGAATGTGAAAGTGCAAATATATAAAAACGTCAGTTATAACTATAATGTGTTATAGTTATGTATAACAGTGAAACATTACTTTCATCAAAAAACCCATGGACCTTCCTGGGATGTTTGGAGAGCATGATATCACGTGCGCTACTTAGAAAGCGATGTTGCAACCTGTAAAATAGAAAGAACCCCAGCCGGCTAAGCTGGAGAATACGTGGTACACCAGGAGAGTTGGCTCAGGCAGAGATGGCTGGAGGGACGGAGCTAGAGCAGATCCTAGCCGCAGACCCTATGCCGTGTTGTTAGATAGTGGCAGAGGCCAAAGCTTAAATTAGGGACTGTATCGCCTAGTAGTCATCTGTACACTAACACTCCCCCACAACATTCTATTCTTTTTTCCGATGGGACAGACATGCGTATATGCCTACATACATATTAATTAACAAATATAGTCTTTCTATTTTTGGGATCGAAGATCTGATAGGAAGAGTGGGAGGGGGGGGGGCAGTGGCCCATGTATACCTGAACATATGCACTTATCAGTACTCATCCTTCCAGAGATAAGATACTGACTCCTGACGTGTAGTTCAGGGAGTGAATGCTTAATTTATTTTTAGAAACTCAATAAAAAAGTGTTTCTGAATCATAGTTATAATTTTCTGATCATGAAATGCCAAGTATGAAGCTTGTTTAAATCCATTGTTCGAAATACAAGAGTCATATTTCTTTTTCTCCCCGCCCCTACAACCATGCGCGTGTGTGTGAGAGAGAGAACAGAACTAGTCCGGAAATTTTGTGCTATGATAACCCTTTTATCCAAGCCATTTGGCAAGCAGAGGAACTAATTTAAATAGTGGTGCTGTTGTATCGGTGACAAACGATCAGAATTTACTTCTGACACCTCTTCGAACAGTAATGTTTGTTTATTTTATCTAAGAATTAGTAAAAATAGGTTATCCTAAAATATATTTCTATAGTTGTTTTTAAACTGTTTAACATTTTAATAAGCATTTCTCAGGGGCAGACACGATACTCGGTTGACGCCATAGGATGTAGTAGTATCTACTAACTACGCCATCTGTGCATTCTATTGTCTATTACTATGTTTCTTTGAAACCCATGTAAACCAGATTTCAAACGTACCCTGGACTTGTGCCGTATACACTACAATAAGTAGGGGTGGGAGTTTACTAAAGGCTGAGTACAAAAAATAAAATTGGTTTTACTCGAAACCTTTAAGTATAGTTTGATAATAAGAAAATAAAAATGTCGCCGCTAGAGCATTAACATACTTACATATACAAATATACATAGAGACACACGAACGAGCATAAAGAAATACACCATAAAATTTTAAACAGACTTTATTTTGATGATGATTAATAAAAACGCCTTCTCCTCTACAAGCACTTTAATATATGCAGAGGAATTTTTCAGAGACCAAGCTCCATCAGCAGGAACTCTTGGGTTAGAAATGTAGCCTCAGGGAAGGGGAGGGGGTCGCCCGGCTGCTTAGTACAGGCTACACTTCTCTAATCAGCAGGCACTGATGATGGAGCTTGGTCTTTGAAAGTGCACTCTGCATATATTGAAGTACTTGTAGAGTACAAGGCGTTTTTATTGATCTTGATCAATTGGTTCACCTGTTGAGAAGTATCGATGTACCTTAGAATACAATCTTGAAAAATCGTTTCATGAGTAGAACTTCAATAGCTCGTTTGTATTAATGGAAAACCGCTAATATATTACCACTGTAATAATTAATAGTCATATTAGTCATTATAACTAATGATTATGAGTATATTGAACAAATATTATATAGAAAGTTGCCAAAAAGAAATTAATTAAAGGCTGAAAGAAATGTTAACTGATGGCACAACAATATACAAATTATTCGGTTTATAATAATTTAATTTAACAATAAATAAACTGGGAAAATGTGTAGAATAAGCGTTATAGTAGTTACATACTATCATTTTTAGCAGATTTCCCTTAAAGGAAATCAGCTATTGAGCTCGTACTCATACGCGAGTTTCGAAAATTTCTTCAAATGTCCATCGATCCTACCCAGGAGATGACGAAACTGAGGTCCGTTCAAAATTATATATAGATATATATATATATATATATATATATATATATATATATATATATATATATATATGTGTGTTAACGCTCTAGCGGTCGCAATTTTTGTTTGATCGCTACGAAACTCGGAATTTAATCGTTTTATGTAAAAAGGAATATCAAGTTCGTTAATGGCTGAAATTGGACCAGTGGGAGGGGGGGGGTTAGAGGGGGGATTTTTGAAAATTCAAAATATCTCCGTTATCCTGCGTCGGATCGAAAATTGTATAGAATCAATCTTATTGCAAATTAAATTTACTATAAATATTGTTCTATACATTTATTCTGTATCTTGAATATTAACCGAGATATTTGCATTTGTATTGTTTGTGTGGTCGGCAGGACTCGGCTATGTTCCGGACTTTCCGCCGAGAGCTCTGGTGGCCGTTTCCGTAACTATTCGTCTCTCGTGAATTGGTTTAGAGATCCCTTACTACTACAGCTGTTATTGGGCAGATTTCTCTATTGTATAACTTCACGCGGGAAATCTGCTTAGCTTACGCAGCCCCTGCGTGACGGACTTTTTTAATAGTTTTGGATATATAACATTGTTATATATAGGAATAACAAGGGTGTATTGCAAGGTTCTGTATTTTGATCTTTTTCTTCTCTGCTACACCTCCTTTTCGAGTTCTCAATCGAAAATTAATTGAGGGCGCTAGGGAGTTAATACTCATGTGTTTGTGTTAATTTGAAGGGACTTCACTTTTATCATCTCCTATGTAGATCGATCTAGAACTAAATAAATATTTCGAAAATCTCGTTATTAGTACAATCTTAGTGGTTGATTTTCCATAGGGGAAATATGCCAAAAAAAGTGTATAAATCTCTTTCTTTCCTTTCGACACCCATTGGCTTTCATGTCTATTTCAGATCTGTTAATGTGATCCAACTGGGAGCTTGTGTTATTCTTATTGTCCCTAATGACAATTTTTGAACGAAACGGTGATCCTGATACCGTAAACACATGTCATACTTCAAACATTGCTAGTATATACTTTAGAGTTATTTATTACTATGTTTTTTCCTCATTGGCAAGAACTTCCTATGCGAAATGTTTTAATCTTATTGGGGAAAAAAAAGAAGACAATTTTGTAATATGCCAGGTTGGTTGTTTATTAATCAGTTGTGAAAATTCACTACCAGGTAAATGATCACAACATGACCTATTAATCAAAAGAATTATGAAGTGGGTACACATTGCCAATAGCACACATTATTATCTTTAGTAAATATTGAAATAATAGGATTTATTTTGAAAACATTTGTTTATGTATACTTACCGGGTTTTAATTCAGAAGATTAAGTATTGGTATAGACACTAAGGAAAGCCTTTGAGATTATATATACGTCTTGGTTTTTTCCATTTAGAAATCACTTCTAAAAATCGAAATAGTCCGCTACACATGGACTGCATAAGCTAGGGAGATTTTCTTTGGTGCTTAAGCGCCACACGTTGAAGTCATCTCACACTATATTCTCTCTTTTTTTTCGTTGATAAGAACCTTATGTAACCAAGATTTAATATTTTAGGTGAGAATACGATGTTTATTAATACAAATGCCTAAAGTGAAAATTATATGAGGAGTTGGTTTACAGAGAGCTGAAAACTCTCTGGTTCAGATAAATGTTTGAGAAAAATAAAGAATAACAATAAGGATTTTAAATTAACAACAATGCTAGTTAAATGATATTTATTGACCCTCCGACGCTTATTAAAGGAGACATTTACTATTTTAGAAGCTTTTCTTTAAGAGAATTAGTTATTGATCTATTCATGACACGATTTTCAAAAAGTCCGGCACGCAGATTCCGTCATGAGTACAACCTCAAAAGATCTGGGTTGACCGAGATGACCGAACTCGGACCGAAATAGACCACATTTTGTTGAGAGCAAACACTCCACTCGTAGATAGTAGAACCCTCAATGGGGGTCACGAACAGTCAGTTGGGTTCTGAGCTGTGGCTTCAACGCATACTCTGCCTTGCTGCACTCACCAGTGGTGATAAACCTAAAAATCCTTGATGATAACGTTTAAATGGAATAACAACTTTAGCAACCTATGGGATTACTATTAAAAGAAAATCATTTATTACAAAATTCACCAACCTCACATACTAATTTAGAGCTAGTTTTTGATATACAAATAAACTCATACTTTTCTGAGCAGGATTCTAAAATAAGTTTCATAGTTTTAGTTAAACACATTTTAAAATATAGAATGAGTCATTCATATGGTCTACGATATGTTAGTGTAAAAACTTCGAAGGATGTCAATCTCTATCCCTTTTTCAGAGGTCTCTACTTTTCATTTGGGGATGAGGCTCCCCCAGGCTCAGACAGGGAGAAGCTCCAACGGTATTATTATGCATATTTTTACGTAAAAATTGTATTACATATTTAATCTACATACCAAAATTTGGGGATAGTTTCTACCGTAAGTTATACTGTTTTTTCTGCCGTAACGTTTTATTTATTTTCTTTCCTTTCTGTCAATGTTCAATTTCAGTTCCTTTACAACAGTTTTCTTATTGAGACCTTTTATTCTTATAAAAGTGCGGGTTCTATAACAGCAATATTACAACTAATATTTCAAAACTAATAACACCAAATATTTCCGCCGCGGCGTTTTGATGCCGTTATATATTTGGGCGAATTGGTGAAGAATATTTACTGGGGCAGTCAATATTATCATTACCAGCAATGAAGAACTCGGTGCAGAAAAAAAGTGGGAGAGGAGGTAGGGGACAGGCGATAAAAGAGGTGTGTGGTACTGTGTCAGCAATGTGCTGAAAATAGAATCCTTTGTTTAGTCGGGAATATGAGGAAGCAATCTAGAAAACTAAGGAAGCTTGGCTTAGAAAGATCAAAGAATGCACGCATTACTTACTCCGAAAATAAGAGTAGCGCTAAAAGACTGCTTTCCAAAACAAATAGTGAGGAACACTCCAGGAGGCGTAGAGGCGTTTTCAGGCACGAGAAAGCCAAAGACATTTCTGGGCATCCAAAGCATTAATCAACGGACTGAATTCTGTTTAGAGGAAACCTCCTTACAAAATGTGATCAAATCAAAGGTCCATTACTTTGAGGATTTCTTTAATTATTGGTAGTTTGATGCTCCAAAGGCAGGGCCAGAAAAATGATGACGGACGAAGGAATTTCACCAGTTAGAGTAAGATGGAGGATGTTGCTTAAATTTAAAAATTTTCCTAATAATGCCTCTAGAAAATTTTGAAATTTTATGTATATTTATGGAGGGAATGAATGTTGTTGACATGCACTATTTTATGCTTGTCTAGCATTTAGTGGAGTGAGGTTTTACAAGGAATAACCTAAGTTATATTTTCACGAGAATCCATTTTTATTTCAACCTATAACGAACACATTTAGCTCATTTCTTCCGACTTTGGTCACCACCGATTGTCACCACCTTCTATGACATTACAACTAGTTCTCAATAAGTATAAGTATGAAAACCACTAACTACATGAGAACTTATAAACACACCAGGGTGGGTCTGTCGAATAGAGCGAAATCACGTTTCCTAGCGCATTGCAGCACGCTAAAATACCTACCGAACAAAAATCGAATACTCATGCTACTTCTCTGTTAGTAAGAATATTATACAAACAAGACTTGGAGACCATTAGTAATAAAACAAAAATTACTAAACTAAAATTCTATAATTTAAAAAGAAGTGTGGGTTAACTAAAAACTGAAAACTAAGAAATACAAATAGCTCTGTTAATATTCATGTCATAGTTGAATATTATATTTCCAACAAGATTAGTTATATATATTATTTTTCGATCCGAGTTGTAATATCCATGATATTTTTATTTTACCACTTCTCTAAAGTCCCACTTATCCTTGTCCAATGAAAACAAAACCTGGTATTTACTTATCCATATTACGATGAATTGTGGTAAATACCCATGTCAGTATTTTCCACTTAAGGGGAATCAGCTATTGAGGTTGTACTCATGACGGAATTTTCGAAAATTTTCTTTAAATGTCCATCGATCCTACCCAGGAGATGACGAAAATGAGGTCCGTTCAAAACTATATACGAGTATTTATATACAGACACATATATATATATATATATATATATATATATATATATATATATATATATATATATTTGTCTGTTAACACTCTAGCGGTCACAATTTTTATTTAACCGTCAACTCGGTATTTAATTATTTTATGTAAAATGGAAGATCAAGTTCGTTAACGGCTGAAATCGGACCAGTGGGAGGGGGGGGGGTTTAGAGGGGGCTTTTCGAAAATTCGAAATATCTCCGTTACTATACGTCGGATCGAAAAATTGTATAGAACCAATCTTATTGCAAATTAAATTTACTATAAATATTGTTATATACATTTATTCTCTATCTTGAATATAACCATACCACTGAAAGCTAGTTCGGCCGTTTCCGTAACTGCTTGGCACTCGTATGGAGATTTCTCTATTGTATAACTTTACGTGGGAAATCTGCTTAGTTTACGCAGCCCATGCGTGACGGACTTTTTTGCTTATGTTATTATTTATTATTGTAGATGAAGTGCGAGGGGGTACTATATTTTACAGCTCAAACGTCGGCTACTTTTATATAGATATATCGTAAGAGCATTTGTGTAACGAAGACCATGAATAAAGTAAAGGAGATAATTCACTAACCATGAGCCTAAACAAGCATGGAATATACAGAAAGGAACAACCTTCAAATAGTAGGTCACCAGTATTATCCGCCAACTAGCGAACTATTTTCATGGTCATACTTTCTTTCAGCACCACATATTAAACCAATTTTACTGAAAATACTCAGCGACGCTACGAAAAGTGTCCTCAGCTCCTGTGTGAGCCTTAAGTGAAACGAACAATTGATTACTTTAAAATCTGTCTATCTACCTATTTGTTTCATATATATATATATATATATATATATATATATATATATATATATATATATATATATATATATATATATATATACTAGCTCAGATACCCGGCTTCGCCTGGGAATTCATTTGTGTCTGAATGGTGATGGTATCTTTTAGCAGGCTTTACATTGCACAATATTTTGACATTTACCCGTCCCAGTGTTTAGGATTGATACCCGTCGTTGCCGGTGGTTTGCTAATAATAGAATTATTTGTTCGATAATTCTTCACAGTCTTCGATATTTTTATATTTCCCGTTTCTTATACATGTAAATATGGTGAATTTTTATTTCAGGCCTCCCTTATAACTCCCCACCCGTTCGAACCTAAACATTTTAATATAACTTATAATCATGGAAGAATTAATGCTAATTGACATACCGAGTTTTGTTAAGTTCGGTTCAGCCGTTAGTGCCCGCTAAAGTTTTAACGTATTACTCATTTATACGTGGGTATACGACAAAAGTGTATATAACAAAAGTTACTCCAAATAACAAAATAAACAACTTTTGTTATGTTTATATTTGCAGAAAAACCAATAGGAAACGAAATATCGCTATTTTTAATTTCAGGCTTCCCTTATAACCCCCACTCCTGTTTATCTCAGAGAAAATTAATATAGCCTAAAGTCTAAGTTGGGTTAGTAGTAATATACATACCAAGTTTCATAAAATTCGGTTCAGCCGTTTATGCGTGAAAAGGTAACAAACAAACAAACAAACAAACAAACAAACAAACAAACATACACGAAAGAAAATGCAGATATTGTGTCTATGACATGTGAAACGAAAAGTTATCGTGAAATTTCGCGAAAAAAAATCAATGTACAGACAGAGGTTACAATTTTATATATATATATATAGAAGATATATATATATATATATATATATATATATATATATATATATATATATATATATATGTGTGTGTGTGTGTGTGTGTGTGTGTGTGTGTGTGTGTGTATACAGGGGCGTCGGTGCCTGTGCGGGCTAAGCCGGAGGTAAAAATATCGATCCCCTCCAAGCTATTGTAGGTGTATGAAATTTAATCTGCAACATTGGTTACAACATTGCAAGATTGATTATGAAACATTTTACTATCCGACTTATAATAACAATGAAGGTATTTCGACTTTTCGATTCTATCTTTCTTTCTAAACACCCACTCATCCTGTTTTTATTTCTACCATTACTGTATATGGCCTTTAGCTGAGCTTAAAACTGTTATATATCGAACATGGCATTGATCAAATAAATATCATGTGCATGCTCATGTGCGCGCGCACACTCACACAAGTTTCCTTTCCTTAGTACGAAGAAAAGTATTCAAACTCCAGTAATCGCTTAAAATGAGTTGTTTATATACTTTGATGGATCATCCAAAACAAAAGCCAGAAACTCCTCCACAAAACCAAACTTTCCACGAATATCTGATTTTGAGGTCTTATCTCCTATAGTTCAGTTATTTCTTTTCGTTCGTCTGCGTCTTTAATAGGGGAAAATATTGTCCTTTGGACTTATTTATCCCCTTACTTATTTCTCTAGGGTAGTGAGGGTTAGCGAGTGTTTTTGTTTGAAGGCCTTATTGAAAACTTCGAAGTATTTATTCCTTAAAAATAAAAAAATAAAAGAAAAAAAAAACTTTTAAAATGCTCATCATTCTTGAAGATATTTATAGATCTCAGGAAAAGAACTTTCCCTATTGGATGATATTGAAATAATAATCATGACTCGAGAGTGAAATTGTTTTATGGAGGAATATTGTTTATTGAAGATTTTTTATTACACAATGTATAACTAATGTAAGCAGAAGCACTTTTCATAAATATCCCATTGGTAGGGGAGAAGATTCCCAGCGTTGGTTTTTCACCTATAAGTAATGCCGAAGTGAATCATAGTCTTGCAGCTAAGGAGTCACAGGAAGTCGCCAAATTCATTCATTACAGACAGGCATCCAAAATTATCCAGCCTACAAGCCCGACTATTTAGAGGTTATGGACCTGCTTATTTAGGCTGTTTCAATTTAGGCCTGCCTAGTTAGGCTCTCACACTTGCCTACTGTTGAGCGTTCGTACCTCCAACATTGTTATCGGTAAAGTCGAGAAAATTACGTTCCCTACGTTCTATCGATGCCCTCTACCGAATACTGACCATACTCGAGAACAAGATGTTCGATCCCACTCATAATAAGTGAGATATATTGAATTTTCGCCCCCCCCCTCCCCCTCCCTTTTACGGGTCTGATTTCACCCATTAGCAAATGTCGAGAACGTAAACTGATAACAAAGGCAAACACTGAAAAAACATTTTTCATTGAAAATGTCTAATTCTTATATTTGTTAGGGTGCTGAATCCAAATATGATACTTAAAACGCTGTATCACTTACCACTTTTTATAAATAAACTTATTGAGTTAACCGATTTTTACAGAATGTAACAACCTTTATGTAGATTAAATAATATATAAAAAGTAGGTGTAATGGACGTGGAGAACGTTGGTTGCACTGGTGAAACACTGGTGATTCTATTTGGCCCAATAGGCATGTGAGAGAGTCTTTAAAACCTGGTGAGTAGAACATTCCGCGCCAAAATCTTGTAGATCAGAAAAACGTCTTCTTACTACCTCTACATATAAAGTTAGGCCTAATGAAAGAGTTTGTTGTGTTTTGACTACAGTTTCCTCACATTTGAGAAACTAAACTAATAGAAGGCGTCTTTGTCAGACCTGACATTAGGAAATTTATGTTTGACGTTAACCTTGAATCCACAATGGCCTTCAATGGGAAAGAAGCATCCGTGTCATATAAGCAAGTCTTTAAGGAGTTCTCGAGAAATGAACAACACCCAGAATATGTTTCTATTGTAGTTAATATGTTATTCAAGTTTTAAAATCCATGGTGTTTGATGCGCCTGAAAGATCACTTTTTAAGCAGCCAGGTAGATTACCTCCCGGAGAATTTGGGAAATCGCAAGGTGGTCGTTTTCACGGGGATATTAAAGTAATGGAAAAACGCTACCAGGGTCACTGGAACTCGAACATGATTGGGGACTATTGTTGGTCGCTTCACCTAACTGAGTGAGCAATGAATGGGCGACCAGACATACAATATTTTGATATCATTGTTCTTGGAATGGTCTGGAACATGAATAAAAAAATGATCTCCGCTGAATGTAAATAGAAAGTCTGACAAATCTTGGAGTTCTAGTTGTAGAGATATAGTTTTTTAGATAACGAATAATATATTTCAGACATCTTAAGAATGGAACTAATGTAGTCTTGAACGATTCGAAAACAGCAAACATATCACTCTTGTACTATCTACATTTTGAAAGGTCTTTTATCAATGAGTGATTGATGGTTGCTTTTGTTAACCCTACAAGGACAGCTGCAATTTTTATCAACAATTAATGCCACCATTCCTAGTCGTTCCTTGTTAATCATTGTTTTCTATTATCATGTTTTTTTTTTTTTTTTTTTACTTTTTTTATGCTAAATTTAGATAAGGTATCCCTCTTTAGTTAATAGAGGTGTGAGGCTGAAAATACCAATATCAGTCATTCATGTACCTGCTATTTTAGAATTGTATACATTCTGTGGTACACTTGTTGGCATAATTCGTTTCATAGAGTTCACTACCATGTTCTCCACACTTCTTAGCTGCGAACCTACTTAGAAATAAAATGAATAAAAACATTTTTTATGCTAAATGGTTTTATTGCAAACAAATAACGAGATCTATTCAGATTCTAACTGTTGATAGAAATTTCACACGCCCCACGATGTCACTTATTTGCCTAACTATTGCCCTAGATCAGGGATGAGCAACGTGCGGCCCTTGAAACATGTTTATGCGCCAGCCAAGCATTTCTAAAATTGAAATTATTTTATAGACTTTCTTCACTGAATATATTGTTATAAAAAAAAAATATATATATATATATATATATATATATATATATATATATATATATATGCCAAAAAACGTTGATTTTAAAGGTTGCCCACCCCTACCCTAGATTGACGAGGAGAGTGGTGTAATGACTAGTACCTAGGATCTATGATTATTTTTTTCATTTTTATCTGTATTTTTGTTGCAATAGTACAGTTTAACTTAAAAAATAGCTATTTATTTCATTTTCAAGTTTTGAGTTTTAATTTCTCATAAAAACTAATGACTTCAGGGGAAAACGGTAACGGCATATCATGTTTAGCCACCCTAACGCCACACAGTCCTCGACACGGCACGAAATCTTGACTTTCAAGTTTGAATCCCGATTGTAGGTTGACAACATACTTTATATTGATTAGATGCGTAGATTTCTATTTTAATATAAGAATGGTCTGCCACATTGGATATGGACTTTATCCATAGTGTACTTTATTCTACCTTTCCTTTCATTTCATACCTTTATTGAGGGGGTTGTAAAGAAAAAAGTATGACCGTCATTTTATAGCGTCGGCCATCTTGGATTTACAAAGATACTGAATATATTAAATTGCATTGTCATTAGAACTAAAGGTGTGTACTAAATATAAGATCAATCGGTCACCTGGAAAGGGATTAAATTTCATTTACTAAATTTGACCCAAATAAATAAACAAACAAATAAACAGGTAAAGCTAAATAAAACCGTTTAAAAAGGTGATTGAGGATTCTAATTTCCTTTTTGTTAGTACGGATGGAATTTAAAAAAGTACTGCCGCATTGACGATTATGGGTAGAACGTTTTAAAGAAAAGGGTGACTAAATATGGAGAGAAATACATTTGGTTTCTGAACATCTGGGAAAAATTACGGCAGATGGAAAAAAGTTCCCATGTGTCCATTAAAAGATCCACTGATGAATGTGGAATTTACAAAAGAAAGAACTGCTCTCCGTAGCGAATGTCATTCTTACATACATAATGCTGAGCAAAATGAAATCCGAACTACAATATAACCATGGGTGATTATCAAGTTGGGTTCAGGTGAGGGAAAATGAGTCGCATGCGTTATTCGGACTCTTAAGAGACGATCGAGAAGAGCAGTGGCGGCTCGTGTATAGGCACTGTGGAACTGCAGCACCCCCAATTTTCATTTGATATTATCTATAACATTTAATATAATGAGCCTTTTTTCTTTAATTCTTTCTTTAAACTTGTATAATTTATAATCCTTAAGCTTAATGCAGTAACCATCCCTCAGTTTACGAAAAAAATATACAAAAATCTTTGTATGGAACTGTGAGCTTCACAGTTCCAGCGGCGAGGTGTTTGACTGTTGTCACACAGGAAGCTCCAGGCGAGGCTGCAAGGGAGAGAGAGAACTATCGTTCCTGCAGTGCCGACCCTGGCGTGCCAAGGCTAAAAATTTTCTGGAGCAGCGCCCCCCCTAATTTTAGCTACGAGCCGCCACTGGAGCAGAGTTTACTCGAAAACGGGATGTACACGTCTGATTCAGGTAACAAGCCGACCTTCATAATGTTGAATCCTGGTATCCTGGGGAACTTGTCCGATTAACTGGGGCTTATATCAGTGGCTTCTGTTGTCCGTTGATGGTGAATGAGGCCTTTGCCATTAAGTCAGAATTGAGACATGATGATTGTTTGTCTTTCATAGTGTTCAATCTAGCCCCTCAAAAGGTAATATGTGAACGATATAAACTAGCTGGAGGAGTGATGGTAGATAAAATGCATACCACTCATATGCAGATAAAGTATATGAGATAAGACTATTCTCAGATGGAAGAAAGAGTATTTACAGTTTCTCGCCCGTTCCCTGGTATCAGTTTTAAAATATTTTGCCAGAAGACGTATCATGATATTCAAATATGTATCCCGACATGAATCATAGACCTTCCGCCATAAGATTGGTTAACAGAATTTAAACAAGTCATGCTCGAAGGTAACTTATTTGCCGTTAATCCATCAGATATAATTTAATAGTAACAGAGTTATCTTATTTAAGTATGTCTGTTACTTTCCTAATTGAACGAGATTTATGTAGGTTATGTAGGTTAAAGGCTAGGAGGGAAGTTGTTTAAAATTTTTAACAATAGTCAATAGGCCTAATATTGAACCTTGGGGAAGGTGAATTAAGTAATTGTTTGCTGAGCGGATATATATATATATATATATATATATATATATATATATATATATATATATATATATATAAAAGAAAGTCGTGTTAGTTACACTATTTATAACTCAAGAACGGCTTTACCGATATGGCTGAAAATTGGTGAGGAGGTAGCTTAGAGCCAGGAGACGGACATAGGCTATATTAATTTTCTCTGAGACGAACAGGAGTGGGGGTTATAAGGGAGGCCTGAAATTAAAAATAGCGATATTTTGTTTCCTATTGGTTTTTTGGCAAATATGCACATAACAAAAGTTGTTTATTTATTTATTTAGAGTAACTTTTGTTATATACACTTTCGTCGTATACCGAAGTGTAAATGCGTTATACGCTAAAAATTATAGCGGGAGTCAACAATATTATTTGGCACAAAAGACTGAACCGAACTAAATAAAACTCGGTCTGTGTATTTGCACTAACGCCTTCATTATAATAAGCCATACCAACATTTCTAGGGACGGGCAGGAGTGGGGGTTGTAAGGGAGGCCTGAATTTAAAAATAGCGATATTTCGTTTCCTATTGGTTTTTCGGCAAATATGAACATGACAAAAGTTGTTTACTTTGTTATTTAGAGTAACTTTTGTTATATACACTTTTTTGGTATGCCGAATAATAAACGAGATATACGCTATAACCTTTAGCGGAAGTGAACAATTTTATTTGGCACAAAAGACTCACCTGAACTAAATAATACTCGGTATGTGGTTAAATTAATTAATTCAAATCTATGTTAATATTTTGACCTTAATAATACAAAGCTATGCATAATGCACAGGAGACGGGAAATATGACAATATGGAGGACAGTGAAGTCTTACATAAAAAATTAATTTTATTATTTAAAAATCCACAGCAACGACGGGTATAAACCCTAAACACAGGGACGGGTAAATGTCAAAATATTGTGCAAAGTAAAGCCTTGCCAAAAAAATACCATCACCGTTCAGCCTCAAATGAATTCCCGGGCGAAGCCGGGTATCTGAGCTAGTCCATTAATATTGCTAACTTCTGTATCCGTGAGCTATGCCTGTTCTTCATTCTTTGCTAACTTATGTGGTTGTATTTCATGTCGAAACCCTTCGTTGAATGAGACATATTATATACAGATTTCCAACCAAAGAATGAATAAATTATATCTTCCAGAAAATCATATGTTGCTAAAGTAATAGAAATATTTTCAAGGAACCATAATGCTGGGGTACTAGGATATTACAATTCATAAAATATTCTCCCAGTCCATTAATGATAATGCTTTAGAAAATTTTAATTTTCCGCGATCTGCTTATACCGCTTTCTTAACAGAAGTTTAACCCTATCTTGTTTTTGATGCTCTGAAAAACTTCCTTCAAGATTATACTGAAATATTGTTTCAGTAGAAAGTGCTACAATATACGAAACTTCAGAACTTTCCATAAATATATTCAATTATAGTATTTATGTTTTTTAGAGCTTGATTAGTTTTGATTTAGTTTGTTAATGGATAGAAATAACGTTATCCATCGAAAAAAGGGAAAGTGTGAAGAAGGTGTAATTTTCAATGCTACCGAAGCCCATTCAAATTTCACAAAATTTTAAAGTGTATTTGAATACAATTGAGTCCGCCAGACAACTTGAGCTATCTCAGGTAAGAAAAAACGCCTCGTTCCTTCACTATTCTTTATTCGTTGTGACAGAGCGCTTTCAGAGCATACGCTCCATCATCAGTACCCTCTTCACAATGATGTGACAGGAACCAAGGATTCCCTGTGACTCCGTAAGTAATCACAGGGAATCCTTGGTTCCTGTCACATCATTGTGAAGAGGGCACTGATGATGGAGCGTATGCTCTGAAAGCGCTCTGTCACAACGAATAAAGAATAGTGAAGGAACGAGGCGTTTTTTCTTACCTGAGATAATAATTCCTTCACCATCCAGCACCTCAAAAATTGGAACTTGAGCTATGTCCAAGATAGGAGGGGAGGGATGAGGATGAAGTATAATTATATTTGATAAAATGAGGAAATAAGTTATTTTTTGCGCCTGTTTATGGAATGCATGTACACTACCAGTAAGTATTAGTATCATACTTAAATAGGTTTTTATGAGTGTATCTTTTGTGGGACCTGGTAGTCCTTAAACCTAGCCTTTCTAGCTATTTCGGCTGGTGCCACCACAATGCCACAGACTTTTCCAAACTCGACAACCGCGGCAGTGGATAGATGAGGAAGCAATTGCCTAAATTTGCTGCTAAATGTAGAATCCACTTATTTTTGTTTATGCAGGCTACGCTAGAGAAGAATTAATGGAATTGGTTGTTACACGATTCAGTAGTTTCGTTGTGAGAATGCAGACCTAGATTCATGGGCCTAGGCCCGTGTTTGTGTCCCGGCAAATTTTCTATTAAGGAAAGAGTATTTAAAATTTGATATTTACTAAAAATATATTCCATTCATTCCATTGTGGGGAATTAAGTGGTGCTTCATGATCCAACAACACTTAATCTGATATCTCATGTAGACGCCTCAGAATTTATTAAAAACTCCGTCACGCAGGGGCTGCTTAAACTAAGTAGATTTCCCGCGTGTTGGAATAACACACGAGTACTGTCATCAAATGAAATGGAACGTATTTATTTCCATTAAATGTTAGTATAGCATTATTGGATACGTCAAATATTTTATTTTCTATGAACAAATTACTAATATTATGTCAATTATTTTCTTTAAATATTATTTATACTTATATAATACATTCATTATAAAATTAACTCAAATTCCATGAATTCTTTTCATAAAATATATCAATATAAGTAAGTATAATGAATTAATTTCATTATTCCCCTCTCACTCGTCCCATTATGCCATTAAGGAGCTTGATATTTAATTTTAAATAAAACGTATAAATATCGTTAAATGGTAACGATGAAACAAAACTTGTGACCTCTAGATCTTGGAACATCTCATAAATAATTCTGAGAAGTAATTTCAATATTTAAAACTAATTTAATAATGTATCAAAATTATGTAAAAAGTAAGAACATTATGTCTTGAATAGGACATAGAAAAAAGTACTGTTTACGTGCCCAATCTTAGTTATATCTTTACTTTCTTTTTCCTCTTTATATATAGATACTCTTACGGGATATATTCTGCAATAACGGCGTTTTCATAACTGTTGTCCCATTATCTACAAGTGAGATTATCAGGATAATTTACCCTCAGAAGCAGTATCCTAGTTTGGATTGAAAATGGTGAAAATTAATTTTCTCCTTTAATTCCTGACTGGGCTCTCGAGTTTGGAGAGGTTGGATTACGAGAGAACAATTAATTGAATTCTTTGGTACGAGAATGCGAGCTAGTTGGAAAAAGCCATATTCTCGGAGGCCCGAAAGATTCTATTAATAAACGTTGAATCCATAAATTACATTATATATAATAATAATATAATATTATTAACGTCCACTTTTTGCAACTGAGGCTAATTGGGACGGGTTATCTCTAGTTTACCACCCTTTTAGCCGATTTCCCTTAAAGGAAATCAGCTATTGAGGTTGTACTCATGAAGGAATTTTCGAAATTTTTATTCAAATGTCCATCGATCCTACCTAGTAGCCTAGTAGATGACGAAAATGAGGTGCGTTCAAAACTGTGTATATATATATATATATATATATATATATATATATATATATATATATATATATATATTTGTCTGTTACCGCTCTAGCGGTCGCAATTTTTGTTTGATCGTTACCAAACTCGATATTTAGTCGTTTTATGTAAAAACAAAGATCAAGTTCGTCAACGGCTGAAATCAGACCACGGGGAGGGGGTGGGTTTAGAGGGGGAGGATTTTCGAAAATTCGAAATATCTCCGTTACTATTAGTCGGATCGAAAAATTGTACAGAGTCAATCTTATTACAAATTAAATTTACTATAAATATTGTTATATACATTTATTCTCTATCTTGAATATTAACCGAGATATTTGCATTTTTATTAAATCTGGGCGGCTAACGGACGAAGTGGTTTTCCCGCCAAAAGCTAGTTCGGCCCTCGGGTAATTTCTCTATTGTAAAACTTTACGTGTGAAATCTGCTTAGTTTACGCACCCCCTGCGTGACGGACTTTTTTCTAACCAGGGTGGGACTATTTAATGAATTTCGTCACTAAATAAATTCCTATTGCCCAGGCGGGAATCGAACTCGCCACTCTAGGTTTACCATGTGTGATAAGGCTAACGCCTTAACTCACATGGCCCACCTGAGCCCCCATAAATTACATTATATAGAGGAAGGTGCTTATACTACAGACTCGGATTTCATAAAGCTCGAAGGACGAATTCCGTGGTGAAAAGAATCGCCTAGGCTAAATACACAATGTCTATATTTATTGTTACCCTTAGGCGGGAATGAAATATTAGTAGCTTTGAGAAAAATGCATTATAATTATGACAGCCGAGTTTGTTGGAACTATCTCTCAGAATAAATATTAAAGAATGTGATCGGGATCCCGGTTCCTTCTGGTTGGTACTTGGTACTGGTTAAAAATGAGAATAACTCAAAGATTGCCTTGATTGGTATTACGCATCATTGGCGATGTGTATGTTTTATTGCAATTACGCGATGAGCCGAAGCTGGTGTTTGACAGATAATCAATATGTCCAAAGGTTGAGAATTGTGCGATTCTCAAGTTCAAGTACGAGGAATAACCCTGTAATAATCTTGTTGATTGTGACAGAATCTTTTGTTGTAATTTTTCAGAAACTTTGAAAATGGCGAAGCTATTGGTAGTTATACTGTAATAAATTTGTCATTTGCCATTGTGTCCTTGAAGATAGCGTTTTAAATAAATTAATAATATGAGCTTTAGACCACCGACCTAATTTTGAAGGGTTAAATTTTGTTTTAAATATTAATTTGGTCTAGTTATGGAAATATGTTGTTAATTCATTGGCTACCGTCTGCCAATAGTTTTTGTAAGTTGTTGGGAAACAACTGCTGGTTCGGAATTATATGTGCTTTTGTCGTCAATGTTATAAGTTGAGCAAATAGGTCTCTCTGCTTCTGTCACCGATTATGAGTGCGTTAATTTGGTTTGTCTTTTTCTTATTCTCTGGGATTACCTCTTTTTTCAAAGAATTTCAGAAACTCGATGGCCACACGCAAATAGTGTTCATAATAGTTCGTAAATTATTGACAGTCATTGTGTCAGTCCAATTAATTTAATAAATTAAAAATCAAAATACAATGTCATTCACGTGGTTTTATTACTGGTGTGCAATGAACATTTTCATCACAGAAAAAAATGAGATAAATATACAACAATAGCTGGTTTAAAGAAGTATTGCTCGCTTCGTACAAACGCCCTTTATTTGTTACATCAGTTAGAGTTAGAATGTTTAAATTTCATATTTAAAACCTAACTCCTAGTTGTTCACCTCCTCTTTCCAACGAAATTTACTAAGGGGTAGTGGGGAAGAGGAAAGGGAAAACAAAAAAATGTCAATTTCTCCGTACGTATTAGAGATACTAAAAAGTTGTATTGGACTTTCTTTTTTTTTGACATTTTGCGATAGATGCATTGGAACGTTGATATTGTTTTATCACTTTCAAATGAAATAATTTTAAATGAAGTGAAATGGAAGATTTTGTTTCTATAATTTAATAGAAGTGCAAGGACGTCATGAGGTATCCACATCTGATTTTTTGTTATGTTTTAATTATGGTCTTCCATCAAAATTGTACGGTAATATGAAGTTACCATGGATGGGATAAAAATTTCGGCAAAGATCCAACTTGTTAGTATTATTATGAGTCGGTTCCAAAAGTGTTTATGAAACTAATGTTATAGCAAATTTAATTCATTTCAAATGTTGTACTATACATATTTTCTCTATTTCGAATATTGACCGAACATCTGACCTCACTATGAATCTCATATCCAGCTTAAATTTTAGCTCTTGTGCACATGTGATTCCTATTACATGAAAAATGGAGATTAGACGGTGTTAGATAGGCAGCGTGTACTGCACGTAGGAAATCTGCTTAGCTGACGCAGCCCCGGCGTGACCCACCTTTTGCATTCCTAATAATTACCGGATATGTGAATGGGCCTTATGATTATTACAAAATGTTATGTAAATTGGGGAATTCTGGCTCCAGACCGCACAGCATAGTAATAAAAGATGGCGGTATATTCTAAGCTCAGATTTTGCAAGGGCTGTATTTAAATATTAATACGTATTTAAATGGCTCAATTGACCAGAGAATATCAGTTTGTCATTCGTGGTTTATTTTTAGTATGAGGAAAATATGCGCACTAATGTTACAGTGGAAATTTGAATTTGGATGAAATCAAGAATTCAATCTCGAGAGTAGGTATATACTTGAAATTATTTTATTTCACTTCGTATTTTTAGCTTCAGTAAACCCAACTGTTGTTCTTTTAGCAGATTTACCTCTTGTGGAAATAAATCAGCTAATGAGTTTATACACATGGCAGCGAGTAATTTCGTACATGGACCTCTTCTGGGTGATAGCGAAAATTGAGGTGCGTTCAAAATGATTATATATATATATATATACATACATACATATATATATATATATATATATATATATATGTATGTATGTCCGTTTACACTTTAGCAGCAGTAATGTTTGTTAAATCTTACCAAACTTATTGAGGCTTCTAAAGTTATTGCGCCCTGAACATTTTTTTTTTTTTTTGTAACTGAAATATTCAGCGATTTACTTTTGATTTTAGCAGCCTAACAATTTTGTATACTACCAATCTTGTATAAAATTGAATACCCAATTAATGTAGTTCTGTGAATTTTTCCTATATCTCGGATATGAGCGGAGATAATATCATCAGTGAATACCCATTTCAACTCAGCTCATATTAAGAATAAGGTAATATGTCATGAAATGTTCTTTTTCAAGCTTAAATATCAAATATTGTTTTCATTATGCTTTTTATATGTAATATATTCTCAAAAAGGTTCTAGACCACATAACTTTTTTTAACATCAATCTATATTTAACTGGTTCGTGAGAATTGAAGATTATATTCGTTAATGGCGGTATGGGTCATAGTGGAGGAAGATCGAATATTCGTAATATCTCAGTTAATATGAGTCAAATTAAAAATTTGTATAAAACCAATAATTTCCTTTAAACGATGGTTGTTTCTCAATTTTAATCAAGATATTTGCATTTTTTCGTATCCAGTCTTTACTAAACCCCATTTCTCATGCGATTTCCACTTTTAAGTACCTCATTCTCTAAACATTCTGCTTAGTTTCCGCAGCCCTTGCGTGAGAGACTTTTAAGCAGATATCTCTTAAGGGAAATCAGGTATTGAGGTTGTACACATGACGCGGTTTTCGAAATATTTCTTCAAACGTCTACTAATCCTACCGAGAAGAACAGAGGCTCGCTCAAAACTAGTATGCGAGGTGTTCTATATAAACTTCTATCCCACGTTAAGCAATAGTATTACCATCACAGCCTTAATACACTGGCTACTCTGAGTTTCTAATTTAAAATGTGTTTACGTTGAGACCACCCCTGGATCTTATCATTCCCCTTCCCACTTGCCTTGGCTGATTCAAGTTTGATGATCTAAAAACATAGTGATTTCAAACTACCTTGCCAGGAGATTTGAGTAATAAATAGACTGTTGACAACTTGGCTGACGGATTGAAAAATTGTATAGAATCATTCTTATTGAACATATTATTGGCAGATTTGGGCAAAATAGTAATTGCAATTACAAGTTATAACTACGTTAATTGAAATATAGTTACAATTACAACTACTAATGTAATTAGTTATTGATAATGGGCAACTACATTTTTCAACAAAAGTAATTGTAATTGAAATTTCACAACTACAGTTAGTAGTTGAGAAAATCAGTAGTTCCAAAAACAACTACAGTTAGTAATTGTAACTGTAGTTGTAGTTGCAACTACAATTACTTGGGTAGTTACTTTAAAAACTGTGTGAAACACTGACTGAAGTAGTTGAGGCTGTTCAGAAATAACTACATCCAATGTCTTTATATTCAAAAGTTTATTATATTACATATACTACATTATTATAATAACTGAAAATAATTTTAATGCAAATAAATAAAAACTAACGAAAATAATATGTAATTCCTTTTTATATTTTCCCGAGACAAATGAAATTAAATAATACTTTTAAACTTTAAAATTTAAGCAAATTAGCCGTTAAAGTCTCTTAACTCAGAATTTTTGTCAGAGAGGCTATTTGATTTTGGGGCTTTTGCCATCGCGGCAAAAGAAAATAATCTCTCTACTGCTCTGCACCAAAAAATAAGGAGTTCTCGTTCTCACTTTTACTGCTCATTGTTATTTGTTTCGAAAATCTTTTCGTCACCGAGGACTGGTGACGGAGACTGGAGTGCCCTGCGAGAGTGACAAGAGGTGATTGCTAGAACAACTGAGCGTCCACCTTCAGTTCTGACATATTCTGTGCACCAATCGATCATAGCTCATCTCAGATGATCCATTCATCACGACCACGAAACTAAATGTTTATATAGAGGCGATAAAAATATATTCGCTCTTTAGCACGTAAAAACAGCTGATCTATGTAGTTGTAGTTATTACTCAAAAACTACAGTTACAATTACAACTACTAATTGTAATTATTTTTATAACTACTTTTTATTTCAATTAGTAGTTGGATTTATGAATACCAACTATAATTACTGTAATTGCGAAACTAAGAAAATGCAACTACAGTTACCAACTACATTTTAGTAACTGTAGTTGCAATTACATAACTAGTATTTATTAGTTGAAAAAGTATTTAATTACTGCCCAACTCTGATTATTGGCTATAAGTGTTGTTATATTTTCCACTATATTGTAATAACTGAGTTGTAATATTAACTAAGATATTTGCATTTTTTAGTGATCAGACTTATAGCAAAAATATTGCTTTGAAGGGATCCTTATTAGTTGAGGTGCATGCAAACAGGTCGGGCTAAAGCGTCATCAATACGTATTTTACGTCCTTCAATATATTTTTTTGATATTTTACGTTTTTCATTTTCGGGACTTGAACACTTTTATTTTATCTATACTCGATATTTAAGCGTTACACTCTACACGAAAGATTATATTCGTTAATGGGTGAAATCGGGCCTGGAGTAAGAGGGATTTGGTGGGAGGAGGAATGTAAAAATTCAAAATATTTCCATTATTGTGAGTCGCCTCGAAAAATATTATAGGAAAAGTCTTGTTCAACTAGTATTGGTCTGCAATTCTTGTTCTATACATTTTTTCGTATCTCGAATAATGAGCGAGTTACTAGTACTTACGTATTTCCTGCTTTTCAGGACCCCGCCCCTCTAAAACTTCTACTCATCGGATTTTTATTTCGAAACAGAGAATATATTATGATATGAGATAATTGTGTGTCATACCACTAGGTGGGAATCTGCTTTTTGGGAATCTGCCTTAAGGGAAATCAGCTATTGAGGTTGTACTCATGACGGAATTTTCGAAATTTTTCTTCAAATGTCCATCGATTCTACCTAGTAGATGACGAAAGTCAAAACTGTATATCTATCTATTTATATATTTGTCTGTTTCCGTTCTAGCGGTCGCAAATTTTGTTTGGTCGTTACCAAACTCGACATTTAGCCGTTTTTTTGTAAAAAGAAAGATCAAGTTCGTTAACGGCTGAAATCGGACCAGAGGGAGGGGGGAGATTTAGAGGGGGAGAATTATGAAAATTCCACTGATAACACGTGTTTAATTTAAAAAGCCAAGGAAAGGAAAATATTTAATTTAAGTTAGCTAAGAAAGGAACATGTGCATGTTTTGTACAGGACCCACCTTGTAAACTTTTTTCTCCGCTTCACGTTTGTGATTTCTGAAAGACTATTAGAATGATCTCCATGACAATTGTTACAACCTTTGTCTTAACAAAGCATTTAAGGAAACTACAAACAATGGAATCATTAGGAAATGGAAGTCTACTCACGTAAATGGTAATTTCAACATTCAGGTTACATTTGCCAATCTAAGAAATCTTTCTTTTCTGGTTAAACAAATAAATATTTCATAACTGGAAAATGTTGATCACGAATAGTATCATAACTTCCAGACGTGATATTGTAAAGATGGACTAATTATATGTAATTTAAATGTGTTAAACTCGTTCAAAACTATACAATATACATGTGTGTGTGTGTGTGTGTGTGTATATATACACACACACATATAATATTTATATATAAAACCACTTTAGTGGTTGCTATTTTCTTTGATCGATATAGAACTCGGTATTCAAGAGTTTTATGTCAAATTAAAGATCAAGTTCATTAATGGTTGAATTGGAGCTGGGGAAGGCTGGGCTTTGGGGGAGAGGGGGGTGGTGAAAATTCAAAATATCTGCATTATTATAAGTTACGTCGAAAACTTGTATAGAGTAAATCTTGCTGCACATTTAATTTTCTATAATGTTGTTCTTCTTATTCTGGACCCAATATTATATTTTATGGCACGGGTCTCCAATAAAAAACACATTTTTTGGTGCAAACTTTATTGAAACTGTCCTACATGTTCCGTGGCTTATTTGCCATCTCTTCAGGAGCTATCCATTTCTGAAGTGTTCGTTTAGCTTTTTCATTCGTTGTGACTGTCATCTCAGAGGAGGTAGAAGATACCTCGAAACGATTGTAAAAGGTAAACGAGCACTTCAGAAATGGATAGCCTCTGAAGAGGTGACGAATAAGCCACGAAACATGTAGGGCAGTTTCAATAATGTTTGCACCGAAAAAAAAGTTTTTTATTGGAGACCCGTGCCATAAAATTTGAAGAATACATACATATATATATATATATATATATATTGTTGTTATTACATTTCTTCCCCGTGTCCAATAGTAAGTGAGATATTTGCATTTTTAGCAGATTTCTCGTAAGAGAAATCAGCTATTGATGTTCTCATGACGCGATTTATATATATATATATATATATATATATAGTTATGTTTATTACGAAAATTATAAACGTTGATTATTAGGGTTCTTTTGAATTGCAAAATTAAATTCACAAACTTTAGCGTTTTTATTACTGCACAATTTGTTTGAAGACGCACTACACATATAGTAAATTATTCTTCACTACTAATCACAATATGCACTGTTACCTTCACTAATTTTTGCACAGCTCAATAACTCACGATCACTGATGTTCACTAAACACGGAATTGCACTGAAACTAGAAAACACTGGTCACTAAAAGCTGCACTGAACGCACTGTTATTCACTAGTATTTTTTTTTTATCTGATGCCCTGCTTTTCTACATACTGGGTTGCAATTGCTTGAATTGGTTATGAACCCGGTAAGATGTAAAACAGAGGGGCCCCTTTTGCTATACCTGGATATAATTTGAAGGGGGGAGTTGTTCAAGGGGGGTGAGGTGAGGGGGTTGTACGTATACCAGTGGCGGGTGTATGTGGGGTTGTGAGGATGGATAGAGGAAAACGAAAGAAGAGAAATAGAGGATAGGGGAAGGTAGTAGAGAAAGATAAAAAAGGGCCATATTTATAAAACATATCTAACTAATACTAATCTATGTTAAACTAAGAAAAAACTACCTTAATTCTACTTGATTAGTTTGTAAAAAGTTTTGACGATTTTGTGTCGTCATTGGACCTCAGGGAGGTCGTTAATATGTTAAACGACGTCGATGAGGGGTTCGTTTATGTCACTGTTTTGCCATCTCACTGGTTGTAAGGGAGGGGGGAGGGAGTTGTCGTGGTGTCGTAATGAGTCAAAGAATTTTATGTATCTATATGATTTTGGATAGTACGTCGTGCATTATGTGGTTTTGTTTGCGTTGTAGTGTGGGTGTGTCTTCTATGTTGCGTCCTATGCCGTTTTGGTAGGATTGGAGGGATTTGAGGGAAGTTTTGGTTAGGTAATGGTGGGTGGAGGGAGCCGTAAAAAAGTGCGGGTTGAACGACTCCTTTTAGTATAAGGAGTTTGAGGCGGAGGCTGAGGCTTGGCGAGAGGAGTAGGTGGTTTAGGGAAGTGTATTTGTATCTTAGAGACTTAACGTTTTGGGAGATATGTGTGCACAAGGTTAGGTGGAGGTCTAGTTTAACCCCTAAGTAGAAGATAGACCTCGAGGTTTTGATAGTGGCGACGTTCAGTTTAAAAGTTTGGGGAACTGCCCTACCGTTTTTGGCGAATGAAAAAATGAGGGCGTCGGTTTTTGCGGGGTTCACCTGGATATTTAAGTTGTGTGCGCGGTCTGCTATATTTTGGCAGGCAGTTTCTGCTTTGACTGATAGCGATGTCTATTTGTTGTACTAGCGGCGGTGTATATGAAGAACAGGGTTGGGGAAAGGACGGAGCCCTCGGGACTCCGGTGGGGCAGGGGTAGTGTGTGGAGAGGTTGTCCCCGACCCTTACTTCAAGGGTGCGACTATGTAAAAAGGATTTTACGTTATTGTATAGCTGTTCGGGGCAGCCTTTGGAGGAGAGTGTTATGATCGACCGAGTCGAACGCCTTGGTGTAGTCTATGCATATCATCGCTGTGGCCACATTTTTACGGAGTTTTTGTGTGGTATGTGTTTGGAGTCTGGCTAGTCGGTGGTTTGTAGACAGCCCTGCGTGGAAACCAGCCTGTTCAGGGGGGGGGGGTGATTGATTCCTTCTCACAGAAATCTGTAATATATGAATGGATCACTCTCTCCTTAATATTTTAGAGATGTATGAGTGAAGGATTATTTGGCGGTAGTGGTCAGGGGAGGGTCCGGACTTCCACGGTTTGAGGAATAGGACCGCAATGGTGTGCTTCCATTGGGAGGGAATGTGACGGAGACGGAGGCAGGAATTTAGGAGATGGTTGAGGTAGGATAAAGAATTTTGTGGTAACTGGAGCAGGAGTACATATTGTACCTTGTCCAGACCAGGGGATTTACCTCCATTGTTGCTTAGGAGTATGGTACTGCTTTGGGGTGAAGTACAGGAAATTTCTTTCATGCTCCATCCTTGCTCTTGACCAGATTCAAGAATTTGCTATGGTCATTCACTAGTAAGAAAAATGAGAAGCAACTAGCTGAACTTTGCTATTGCCCGGCGCCAAGTCTAGACGTGTCCAGGCGACGACTCGCCACCGTGGTAGCTCCGTCGCTTAGTAGATTCAAGACTTCCTCCCTGGCACCAATCTTCTGTAGGGATGCTTTTATATTCTTATTGTCTTCGTTCTTGGTAATTTTCGGAAATATATAATGTTACGTTTTTATTACAAAACCAGTAATAAACGTTGTTAATAAGAGTTCTTTTGGATAGCAAAATTAAACACACAAGTTTCACAGTTTTTCACTACACGATTTATTTCACAATGCACAATTCTCTTGGTTAATTATTACTACTCACAGTATAGACTGGTAGTGTCACTGTTCTTCAGATTACATAGTCCAATAATTCACTCATGGTCACTGAAATTCACAAAAAGACGGCACTGCACTGTCCTTTACTTCGCGGCACTGCACTGTCTTAAACACGGCACTAAACTGTTACTTACAGTCACGGCACAACACTGTTCTTCACTGCACTACACTTTACCGCACTGCACCAAGCCGCACTGTAGCGCTGAACATCCCTTGAAGACCGTCGAGCGTCATCTGAACTGAGGTACTGGCAGGGTCTCTTATGAATGCCTGTAGAAGGGGCTAGCCAAGGAAAGGTCCAGAAGTTCCAGGAAGATAGGGACGGCGGGCTCTAATTAGATTCTGCCGGTTCCACTAGGTCGAGCTGTACAGGCTTAAATAGAGAAGCAGGATGAGACCGAGGCTCTTTCAAGAAGGTCTGGAAGGGACTAGTGCCTTCCACCAATTAGTGACAAATTAGCGGCACTTCTTTAAACCCCTCCGCACTCCCCAATCATGCCTTGAATAGTAGAGCCATTTAATTTTCGCAACACTATGTGTATATATATATATATATATATATATATATATATAGATAGATAGATAGGTGTGTGTGTGTGTGTGTGTGTGTGCTTGCTGGTTTTTCTGTCTGTTAACGCCCTAGTATTTGCTATTTGTTTTAATCGTATGTAAAATTAAAGATTTAAATCGTCAATGGCTAAAATAATGGGCTTGCCATATTGAAAAATTGTATGGAACCAGTTTCATTGAAAATTTAATGTCCTGTAAATGTTGTTCAAATCGAATTACTGTTGTCATTCAACTTTTACTGTGTGAGATATGTACGAACAGTACAAGTTCAGCTGTGTAAGCCTACACTTCTACTCATCCAATTTTTAACTTCAAGTACCTCAGTCACTAAACATAAGTCCAACAAACATTTTATTGCCTGTTTAAATAGGTTTCTTACTGTGGGAGAAATTAAGAATAGATGGTGAGATAAAATCGCCAGTTCATCCTACTGAATTTAGGAAATCTTCTTAGTTTTGCAACACCTTGCATGGCGAACTTTTTAGTTTTCAGCTTTCAGTACACCCCCACTCCCACTTATCTCATAATAACAATAAGCTTATACATAATGAAATGGCTTATTCCAGGCTTAAGTATCAAATATAATTAACAACAAACCTTTACTATACATTTTGTGCTAATATCGTCAATTAAGATTTTATGTTCTTGACATACTTTCTTGTTTCCATCCCTCAGTAAACCCCATCTTGTACTTATCGGTTTTTTGCTTAGAAACAGACAATATATGGTGATATGAGATAACAAGTTTGTCATACCACGTGAGAACTCTGTTTAGTTTACACTGGCACAGTATGAGAGACTTTTTCAATCCTTAATAATCTCAAAAAAAAAAAAATTGAAATAAAAAAAAGTTTTAAATTTTGTTTAAAGGTAACACCTTTAATATTGTCCTTCTGGCAGTATTTTCCTTAAAGTACTCCATGTTTTCACCCAAATAATTTCCATAGATCTTCAGATTTTGTTAGTAAGCAGAATGATTCAAGTAGCACAGTACCAGTTCATGAATTATTGTATATAATAATTAAAATAGAAAAATAAAAAATATACTCTATCGTGAAAAGAAAAGAGTTAATTTTAAGAGTATTTTTAAAGTTGTTTAATTTGTTTCTTTGTTTTTTACAGTTTCTGGTTATACCTTAGCAGATTACTTTCCAGAAATAAAGAACGACCTTACTAAAGTGACATGGGTTCATGCAGTTAACTCTAAAGAGAAACTAGAATCTGCTTTAAAAGGTAATTAATTCTAATAGTTATAGAAAAAATTATCAAATATCCAGAAAACAATCCCTCATGCAAGGGCTATACTGTTTGTCCGGAACATATATTGGCAACTAAAATAAAACGTTAGAATATATTTCCCCCAGATTATTCATGAAACAAACAAAATAAGTAAGAATCCATTATAGAATGTTTTATTTATTTGATATGATTACCTACAAATATACCAAGATTGACAGACTCTTCTCTAGTATAAATGTATATAAATACTTCTGTTTGCAAATTTTATTTCAAGTTTGTAGGTTTAATTTTAATTTTTTAATTGCATCAAAAACGTATGAATTACTTTTTGTTTGGATGACTTGAATTTATTTTTTAGTTTTTAGTATATGTAAGCCCCTGAAGTGGTGGCACATTGGCTAATATATGTTAGAAGGAGTTAATAAGAGGATTTGAAGGTCAAGAGGAGTTATTATTTGACAGAAATGACAATGATTTTATATTATATTACCATATAGTTGTGTCAAAATAATTCATATAAAAAAATACCAAAAATATTTAATAGGATTGACTTATGTTTTTTTAAAAAAAAGAACTTTATAGTTCCTTGGACCATATCATTACCATTTTTTAATTACTAATCTCTTTAAAGCTCCTCCGTTAATCAGAAAACAACAATAACTATAGACCAATTACCCTAGGTATACTGAACTTGCTCATCATATTTCAGCACAATGCAACCAGTAGTTTGATAAAAACCCGGATTATATACAGACACATACATAGATTCCTTTCACTTTTAACAGTAGAACCCACTCAAACTCGTCAGTTAACAAATAGAAAAAGTGAAATAATAAACAAAGCTGTATTAGAGAATATAAATTTCATCTAATTAGTCTTTTTAGCTGACTCTGATTCTAAAAGTATTTATTTATCATTAACAAATTGATTTATAACTTGGGGTATCCCCCAATTATTATATTCCTTGGTATTTAATTTGAGCCCACTATTCTAATGATTTGCTCTAAGAAATTTTCTAATGATCTTTTTAGTATTATTAGAACTGTTCTGAGATATCAAACTGCTTTCTGGACTTTTGCCACTTCCTTTTCATATGCAAAGATGTCTATCTTCAGTCTTGAAAGTTGAGGCCTTAGACCTGGGTTTATTCCTTTGCGACAGTCAATGCCTGCAAAAAAGAGCCTATAAAAATACTTTCAAAAAATATGTAAATATCCTGACTTAACACTTCATTATTAATAAAATGTACAGAGAAATTTTCTGTTTATTGTATTTTTCTGTAATGAAAATAGTATTATTCTTTGAAGTGCTTGGTAGTCCTGCACATTAAGGTTTGAGTAGTAATGTTCTTTTTGAGCAATAGGAATATATTTAGTGAGCCATTTGTTGACTAAGTCCAATACTACTACAACCTGGACTACATACGTTTATGAATGTTTAGGTAAGCTTCACCAGTTATCCTTAGTTGTTAGTACATTGGAGAAAGAAATATTTATTGGTTTAATATTAATGTATAATTTTATTACTGGACCATTTCTTTTTTTCAAATTCTTGTAAAATTTTAATTATTAAACCTAAATTTTTACCTTTTTATTGAAAATATCTCTCTCTTTTTTTCATAAATCATATATTTTAGGTCATTAGATCACCCTCCTACAATTTATAAAAGAGAACAGTAAAAAATGATTTTTTTCTTTCTTTTATTAATTTATTTATTTAGTGTTCTTTGTGCTTCATTAGATCTACTAAGTCAGGTGACCTCCTTAAAGTTAATCAAGTATTTGATTATTAGGTGATGCTTTAATGCTTGAAGCCGATATTTTAATGGGTCATATCAGTGAAGAATCAAAAAAGGCCAATGAACCATTTCGACCAATCATGGCACATCCTCCAAATACAATATCCGATTTAACTCTGGAAGAGTTTATCAATACTGTTATTGAGAGAAAACACAATAAAGGAATCAAACTTGACTTCAAGACCAGAGAAGCTTTTGCTTATTCAGCAACAATAATTGATAAATTATTTATGGATTACACGGTAGGTAAATGCAAAATATTAACTTTGTATATTTAATTTACATATTAGAATTATATGGATACTGTATAAAAGTGGAAATCTGAAGAACAGGAGAGTGAGAGGTAACTGAAGGCTGAAAACAAAATATAAACATAGCTAGTGTTCAGTCTCAGAAAAGTATATATGGTAGACAAAATTTTCCTCCTCTCCTATGTAGTATCGATGTATATTTAAAGGAATCTTTCATTACTTGTGTTGTGAGTACAGTCTTAATAGTGGCATTTTCCCTTAAAAGGGTATAGGATAAGAGGGGGGTAAATGGTATGATTACATGCTAAATATGTATGGACCTCAAACACTGCCAACAATTCAGATCTTAGCAAGAAAGATCATCAGCAAAGTTCCTCCATTTACAGACTACATGACAGTCCTCCCTCAGGTCATCTAGCCACCTCTGCTTGGTCCTTGCCCCATCTGATGTACCGTAAATTATTTTGTCAGCTGAGTTCCAATCTTCCAAGAGGTTGTTTATGTTACTCTCTTCTAAGTACATTGTGTATCACAACTAGAAACATTGTTCTATCACTGAATCACTGAAGTGAAAATATTATCCAAGGCAGAAACTGATTACTTTTCTGCCCCTTCAATATGTCTAGACTGACTAATGATAACTTTAGCTAGTTTCTGTGTGTAAAAATAATTGATGTACCTAGTCTGGCCTGACTAGATTAGTGAGGAACTTGATAAAAGAGTCTTGAAGTATTTAAATTTTTAATATTAAAGGAGAGATAAAATACTTCAGTGGAAATATACAATTTTAAAGTGTTTTAATCATTTCACCTTTGAGTTTTATAGGTTGACTTTCCAATATGGTTAAATGCTGATATAATCCCTGGACCTATTAATGGTACTCGTGAAGTTGTTGACCCCGATTACTTTTTGAGCACCTGCATTTCCAGATACCCTACAGCTACCATATCTGTTGGGTGGTCAACAAGACTAGAAAAGGGATCCACTGAAGGTAATGTTTTCATCAAGTTACAACCATATGTTAACTCTAATAACCTATTTGAAAGTTATGATACGGCTCGGTTTAGCCATGTGAGTTAAAGTGTTGGCCTTAATCTCACATGGTAAATCTAGAGTGGCGAGTTTGATTCTTGCCTGGGCAAATAGGAATTTATTTGGTG
This sequence comes from Riptortus pedestris, assembly GCA_019009955.1. NCBI lineage: Eukaryota > Metazoa > Arthropoda > Insecta > Hemiptera > Alydidae > Riptortus > Riptortus pedestris. The sequence continues at coordinate 103,224,037 of CM032228.1, read as the reverse complement.
ACGAACTCATTAAATAAAATCCTTAGTCCCACCCTGGCTAGAGAAGGGTGGTAACCTGTAGATAACCCGTCCCAATAAACCATAGTAGCATAAAGTGTATGTTAATAAATAAAGTTATATATAAAACATGTGGCTCACAAATGGAATAAATGTTGACAGAACCTTAAAGTAAAACTGTCAATAAAGTGATGGGCAATTTCTGTGAGGATACAGTTATTAATTAGTGATTTACTATGATTCGACAAATGACTTAAGCACCCAACACAGTTTGTGTTTAAAAAATGTTAGATGTTTTGATAAAGAACAAAATTTAATGGACTGAAAAATAATAGAAAATAACCATATTATAAAAATGGAAAGAAAATTTTAAATAATAATACTGAAATAAAGTATTTATATAATATAGTTTTCAATGTAGTACTAATAGCATCTGATGTTTTTAATACAATTAAAAATTATCACTTGTATTAACACTGTGTCATAATTAGCAGAATGATAGTTTGGTTAAAATTTCTGATATTAAGACAAAACTTTATCTGGGAATTGTCACTTTATCTTTAAGGACACAGACTCCTGAAGAGTCCAGCAAGTACCGAAACATGTCTAGTTTTCAATACAGTGGATTAAGAGAGGCTAGAGTGGTGTATTCCTTTATGATCTTCGGCTAACTTTTATTCCATATATTGTAATAATTTAGGACAACTTCTGTCCCCTCTAGATGTAATGGTAAAAAGGTCCATCATGCAGGGGCTGTGTAGAACAAGCGGATTTTCCACATTCTGGTATAACACACTAGTGATCTCATTTCACCATATATTTGGACTGGAAACCAGAAAGTATGAATTAATTCCTTAATATTTGAGTTACAAAAGAATGCATTGAGCAAAAATTGTAGAGCATCAATATTTTAACAAGATTGTTCCTATAACATTTGTCGATCTGACTCATGCACAGATATTTTGAATTTTCGAATCCCACTTCTGTAACCCCCCCCCTCAATTCCTGGTCCGATTTCTTCCAATAACAAATATGATCTTTAGTGTCGGCTAAAATGGTTAAATATCAAGTATGGTAAAGATCAAATTAATATTTTCAAGACAAAAATGTAAAACCTTCATTTATGATGTCATCACAAAATGAATTTGCATGTATCTCAAATAATAAATGTCTCATGAAAACAATATTTGGTATTTAAATAAAATGGCTCATGTTATAACAGCTTATTGTTATCATGACGAGTAGGCGTTTACTGAAGGCTGAAAACTAAATAAACCAAATATATTGGTTAATAATCATATTAGACAGTATATGTACATAACTTCATTTAAAGGCAATTAAATTCACCATAAGATTGGTTCTATAAAATTTTTCAATCCAATTTATAACAATGTAGATATTTTGAATTTTCAAAATTCCTCCCTCTGAATGAACCCCCTCCCCCCAGTCCGACTTTAGCCGATAATGAACTTGATCTTTAGTTTTTCATGAAACACTTATATATTGAGTTTGATAACAATAAAACAAAAATTGCGACCTCGAACCAGGAACAAGGTCAGAGGGGAGGTTGCCATCGCCCACCCCATTCACCACCTCACTTGTTTTAATTATATTTTATGTAAATGAATCAATTTCAGTTTTCTTTTTATGTTTGTTATTTTCCCTCTGGAGTTATTCGAAGCATCCTGGCATGTTTTTATGACCTTCAGCTATTATACGTTTGACTGTAGAGATTGAAACACTTGTTGCTTCATTGGTAGCTATATTTAAGTTTATGCTTCTCTTTTGCTTTCTTAAATTATTCGTCTTCATTAAACACTATTTGCCGAACTTGTCACCTGGGCTAATCCAATACCAAAAGTCTGGACACAACTATTGTAATAACGTAAAGAGAATTCTATTGATATAATGAAGGCTGAACTTAGAGCTACAAAGGAAAATGAAGCAAGGCATTTCAGGAGAAATGGAGATATGGTGGGAATGGGCAAGGGGTTGTCAGACCATGCATGCGTGTAGCCTTGGTCTTTTAAATCTGGTGCCTGTATAGGTAGCATCAATGGACATTTGAGGAAATTTTTCGAAAATCACGTCATGAGTACAACTTCAATAGCTGATTTCCCTCAAGGGAAATCTGCTAACAGATGCCTAGTTACGGGATGAAATCAAATTTTATGTACTCACCATGCAATGATTCAAAGTATTTGTGAATCTATATACTCCCTGTGAGGTATGGCAACCTCTATAATTTTTGTATTTAAATTAAATGCTGCTATTTTTATTTATTATTACTAAAGCATGATGCATAATCCTTTCTTATTAATTTAAAAATTAAGCTATTTTGTTCTGAAATCAAATCAGAAAGTGTGGGGTTATAGAAAGAAACAAAATATAAAATGAGTTTATTATGAATCACAACAAAAGTATTATATAGCTAATTTTATTGACACATTTATATCCTATACTACTTGCTATTCCATATTCTGATAACTTAAAGTATCAATGAGAACATGGGAGTTAATAATAGTTTTCTCTGAGTGCTACGTTCCTAGTCATAATCTCTCAAGTAGTTATTATGTTTTCAATCATTTTAAAACTGCATAATATAAACATGATACAGTAATGAAATGCCTATCTCAGTTTGGTTTACAATTTATATTTCTCTCTCTCTCTCTCTCTCTCTCTCTCTATATATATATATATATATATATATATATATATATATATTTATTTATTTCCTTCCTGAAGTAACTCTACAGGAAGGGAGTTTATTGGCCACACGTCCCGTACAATAATTAGTGCATAATGTGTGCTTGATACATAGCATATATATATATATATATATATCTATATATATATATATATATATATATATATATATACACACACACATACACACACACACATATCAGCTTAAGTAGCTGATTTTAAATGCATATAGAAATTTGTTCAAAGAAAATATTTCATATAAATTAAATGATAAAACTGTCATAACATTTATCTTTTAATTCCATTGGTTGTTTCTTTTTTCAGGAAGTTACTTGCAGGATGATATAAACAGAATGACTGATGCTCTGAATAAAAATAGAGTAATTGTTGGGCCAGTGACATTTGCAGTGAGGGCTGCTTTTGCAGCAAGATCTGTGGATATCTTGACAAACCTTATTAAATCATCAGCTACCGAGTCCACAACTCTCACCATCTGGTCAAGTGATGACAATGATGCAGTTGATGTAAAAGGTAAATTATGTCATCTCAAAATATGCAGTGTCCTATGATTCCCTCATTTTTACTTTCTGTGAATGGTCATATTATAATATATGGAAGTCTCTAAACTATTTTGAAAATACCAATAAATGGAATCTTTGAATGATTCCATTTAATCATTATTCATCTCTCTCTCTCTCTCTCTCTCTCTCTCTCTCTCTCTCTCTCTCTCTCTCTCTCTCTCTCTCTCTCCTCTCTCTCACTCTCACTCTCTTCTCTCTTTTCAGACCTTGAAGAAGTTGAGCCACTATTATTAGTAGCCACCTCTCTCCCCTGGGTGATAGCTGTGGCTGAGGGCCTCCATAGTGTCCTTCTTTGTCAGACTACCCATCTCTTCCTCAGTCTTCCTTGTGGCCGGTTACTCGTCATTGTCAAATTCATTGTTTTGTTTAGAGAGCTGGTTGGGTTCCATCTGGCCATCCATTGTAACCTCATAGCTTTCATATTGTGTGAAATTTACTCGTTTCAGATAAAATCTCTTTCTTTGTCTCCCATCTCACATTTATTTATATTAACACTTAATATAACAAAGAGAGAATAACAAGGAAATAACAAAGAGAGATCAAAGCAAGGTTAGCACTAGTTATACTCTGATCGATTTCAGTAAATTAGAATTAACTAATTTTCGAGTGCCTCCCTATCTATCACTTGTTTTCTTGTCTCCATTGCTTAGGCTGAGGGTATTCAACTTTCTTCTTTCTTCCAAACCTTGGCAGAATCCTTCTGTGAACATTATCTTGGATGATGTCTTTCTTTTACTCCAATTGCATCTTTCATTGCATTTTTGATCACTATCCAATGGTCATCAATTGGCGAACTAGATGAGTGAAATAAGTAGGAAATTCTGTAGGTTGATTGAATTTCTGGTTCTTTTTTCACTTGGACTTCAAGTCATGCTGTCTTTAGCCCTCTATTCGTGAGTTTTAAGTTCAATACGGGTTTTCCATCTGTCTCAAGCACTACTCCAAGTATTTTTGTTGATCACCTTATGTGGTATTGAGGTACTTTTATCAACCAGAATTTTAGCAGCGGTGGAGCTAATACATATTATTTCCTTATTGCTGCCTGAGAACTGTATGATCCTGTTTAGCAAAACTGAAGCTCTCTCCCAATCTTGAAATTTGTCTTCTAGTGCTATCCTAATGTCATGCTGTTGAATGTCAACATTGACTTATTCCAATTGCTCACAGAAGTCATCCTCAGGTTTCTCTTGCTTATCCTTCAAAGGTGCATATATATATATATATATATATGTATATATACTAGCTCAGATACCCGCCTTCGCCCGGGAATTCATTTGAGGCTGGATGGTGATGATATTTTTTTGGCAAGGCTATACTTTGCACAATATTTTGACATTTACCCGTCCCAGTGTTTAGGGTTAATACCCGTTGTTGGCATTTGTTAATAATAAAATTAATTTTTTATGTAAGTCTTCACTGTCCTCCAAATTGTCAAATTTCCCGTCTCCTGTGCATTATGCATAGATTTCAGTTATTAAGGACAAAATATTAACATAGATTTGAATTAATTTTTCCAGGTGAGGTACCTCATAGTTCAAATTGGAATGAATTGTTGAGCATATCAATATTTTTATGCAAATTACTTGCTCCACACATTGTTCCTGGAGAAATGTATAAAACAAAAGTTAATCTAAATAACAAAGTAAACAACTTTTGTTATGTGCATGTTTGTTGAAAAACAAATAGACAATGAAATATCGCAAATTTTTATTTCAGGCCTCCCTTATAACCCCCACTCCCATTCTAACCTAAAAATTTTAATATAGCTTATAATCATGATAGAATTGATGCTAATTGACATACCGAGTTTTTTTTAAGTTCGGTTTAATCGTTAGCGCCCAATGGAATAGTTGACTCCCGCTTTAGTTTATAGTGTATATCTCGTTTATACTTTGTTAAAAGACAAAAATGAATACCACAAAAGTTACTCTAAATAACAAAATAAACAACTTTTATTATGTTCATATTTGCCTAAAAACGAATAGAAAACGAAATACCGCTATTTTTAAATTCAGGCCTCCCTTACAACCCCCACTCCTGCGCGTCCCTAGAAATGTTGGTATGGCTTGTTATAATGAAAGCGTTAGTGCTAATACACATACCAGGTTTTATTTATTTCGGTTGGGTCTTTTGTCCCAAATAAAATTGTTCACTTCCGCTATAGGTTTTAGCGTATATCTCATTTGTAATTCGGAATACGACGAAAGTGTATATAACAAAAGTTACTCTAAATAACAAAATAAACAACTTTTGTTATGTTCATACTTGCCGAAAAACCAATAGGAAATGAAATATCGCTATTTTTAACTTCAGGCCTCCCTTATAGCCCCCACTCCTGTTCATCTCAGAGAATTTTAATATAGCCTAAAGTCTAAGTTGGGTTAATAGTAATATACATATGAAGTTTCATAAAATTCGGTTCAGCCGTTTATGCGTGAAAAGGTAACAAACAAACAAACATACACGAAAGAAACAAAATGCAGTTATGGTGTCTATGACATGTGAAACGAAAAGTTATCGTGAAATTTTGCAAAAAAAATCAATGTACAGACAGAGGTTACAATTTTATATATATACTTATTTTGAGGGTGTTTCCTCCTGTTCAATTCAGTTCATTCCTTCTGCTGTTGAGAATTCTTGGTCCTTCTTGCTTCTTGGGTGTCTTTTAAACTCAGTGTTGTGTCCTATTTCATATCCTAAAGTTCCTTGTCAACAGTTTTCTTGTTAGAGTTGGTCTTCCGCCTACCTATCAAATGATGAAATGTGTAGGTTTTTAAAGCAATCCACTAATGCTGACACTATTATAAATTCAGTGACATGAATCTAGGACCACCAGTATTCATTTCTTTACTTACTTACTATGTTCTACCTTTTCTCGTAGTTATATTCATGCTATTTAACACTAATCATCTCTAAATAGTCTGTTTGATGGACTTTTTATGTAATTGCTAATTATAATTATTGTTTCAGGTTTACGACAACTGATTCATAATGTAGGAAAGCATAGTGTGTATCTTGACCTACCAGAAGAGTTACTTATGAAAGTTATAGCAGATAATACTCCTGGGTCTTCTGGTGCTACTTTTCCTAGCCTCTCTCTGCTTTCCATCATTACTGTACTGTTTCTTGCGTTCCTGTAAATATAAAAAAAAATAAGGACATAGCGTAAAAAAAGTCACTGTATTTTAAGAAATATTAAGTGACAATGTAATGCGTAATGCCTGTTTTTATGTCAAACCTGTGACATTAATGATAGATCTAAATTAAAGTTCCTATTTTTAACTAAGGGAAGTTAATTAACTTCATTTCTGGTATTGATAGCTAAAAGTGTGTTAAATTAATGAATATTAAATTATTCGATCAAAGAAGTTTTATGAATGCAAAGTAAGTTGACCATTTTGTTTTAATTGGTTAATGAGGTATTTTGTTTAAAGCTTTCCACTTGGCATTCAATGTAGATTCATACTACCATATACATGGGTAAAACTATTTTTCACATGTTCTAAGTCACCACAAGAAAAATAAAATTATAGATTAAGTACACATTCTGAAACAGAATTCTGATCATAAATATTACTTAACACATTGATAAGGGGTGTTAAAAGTTGTTTGACAGTGGCACCCCTTCATAAGTGGCAGCCGTTGACGACCCTATGACACCTGTTTGCAGCCATCTCTAATGGTTTTGCTTCATACGGCTTAGCTGCCAACATGTTTTAAATTTATAAATGAAATATTGTTATAAGTATTACAATTGAGTACAATAGCTCATAAAGCCTAATAAATCTATCTTAAGGTATGAATTACAAAATGTGTTAAAACGTTGAGTAATATTATAAAGAAATAATGTAATTGAGTATTAATATCACAAAAATCTGCTGCATTTCATAAAATTAAAAAAAAAAAAATTCTGATTGAAAGGAAGAATTCTTATTATTATTACTGTTTAGATCCTCTTTGTAAAATGTATTTTAATTCAATTTTTTTTGACATTCCAGATATGGTTTTTTTATTTTATTTTTATGAAAAATGATTATCATTGTACAATTAATTATTGTGACTCTGTTGATGTTGAAATGTAGCTAGTCACATTTACTAATAAATTAACTTTAATCTTGTTATAAACCTGAAAGTGTTACTCATAAACAAGGAAATACTTCAACATCTTGAGGTTATTTAGTTATAGCTAATACAAGTATCGTATGGAAATAAGAGGAACAATTTAGAATTAGCTTTTAAAATGAGTTAAACAAAAATGAACTATAGAATTGATGGTGTAACTCATTTTTAATTGGCTATGTAGATGATACCAGCAATTCTACTAAAATTTACTTTATTGGAGAGTACATTTGCTCTAATGCAAAGACATAATTGGCCCTGAAGGGCTAGTTGGGCCTTGCCAGGACTAATGATATCCAATTATTCTCCAATAAATGTGTTTTTAGTAGAATCTGTTTTTATACCTATAATTCAAACAAAGTAAATGTAATAAAATTTAAAAAAAAAATTAGCAATATTCCAATGAATAGAGCCATAACACATGGCCTTTGGTATTAGGATATATGGTGTTTGAAGAAGTTAACGTAATGAAGATATTTAATATACTCGTTACATGAAATGCTAATTAAGTTGCTCCAGGAAATAATAAAAACATTTTTTTTTTCTAATTTGATGCCTCAGAGAAGTAGAATCTCCAAAATTCATTCAGTATTAAAAAATATGCTCAAATGTTCTAATAACATAGGCCAACAAAAACAAATTGTTTGAAAACTTTTTTTGTTTTACTATGCGATTCTTATCGATTTTTTTTGTGTTGAATCTAAATGTGGCTGTGGTTTTCTGGTATCAACCATAGTTTTTGAGCAACCTGCTATTTATTATATAGTATAAGACTTCTCTTCAGCATATGGGAAAATCAATGAAACACTATATTACATCATAAGCACGGTTTGTATTTACAGTAGGCTACTTACCATATATAATGATATAATGTGATAATATAAGTTTTACTTGTCAGCTGGTTTATACATTCTTACTTCTGGTTTCTTTTTTCGTTGAATCTTCTTGCTTAGCTTTTCTGTGATGAGTTGGTTGCTGAACTTTTCAGTGAAGTGACCAACATTAGTCTACCATCATGTTCATGTTTCAGTGGCCCTTGTAGTGTTTTTCCATTACTTTAATGTTCTGGTGAAAATGCTCACCTTGCTCTTCACTACATCTCCCAAATTCTCCAGGAACTAATCTAGGTGGCTGCTTAAAAAGTGAACATTCTGGCTCACCAAATACCCTGAATTTTTAAACTTATGTAACAATTTACTACATTGGAAACATATTCTGGGTTTTTTTTCATTTCTCAAGATCTCTTTATCTACTCGCTTGAATGATACCCATGCTTCTTTCTCATTTAAGGTCATTGTAGATTCAAGGTTAACGCCAAACATCAATTTTCTAATGTCAGGTCCGACAAAGACACCTTCTTTTAGTTTAGCTTCTCAAAGTTGAGAAAACTGTTATCAGAGATACTTTAAACATGGTCCATCTTTAGACAAAGCCTTTACAAACTGTTTCATTAGGCCTTACCTTATATGAAGAGGTAGTAGGAGCACGTTTTTTGGATCTACAAGGTTATTGCGCAGAATGTTGTTCTCACCAGGTATTAAAGACTCTTTCACAGGCCAATTCAGCCAAATAGAATCAGCAGTGTTTCACCAGTGCTACCAACATTCTCTACATTTATTATACCTACATTTTCTATTTATTTAAACTATATAAAGGCTGTTAAATTCAGTATAAATCAGTTAATTTAACAAGTTTATTTATAAAGTGTAAAAAAAATGGTGAGTGATACAGCATTGTAAGTTCCACAATTGGATTTAGCACCCACCTAATATAAGAATTAGGTATATTCAGTATACAAGTTCTTTCAGTTTTGGCCTGTGTAATTAAAAAAAAAAAATAACAAACCAGATATTTAAGGACAACTATTATCATGAAAACTGTAAAGAAATTTGATCATTTTAGTACATGTATAGTGTTCTGATCATTTTGATCCTTGAAGGGTTAAAAAAACCTATAAATGATAAAACTGATACAATTGATGAAATTAATTTTTCAATGTAAATGGGTTGCTTATTGATTTCCAAACTTCTTATTGTATAATCAAATAGTATGAGCTAATGGCCAATGGAAAAAATAATACTTTTTTAGAGAACATTTTTCAAAATGTCAGGCATAATGAGGCTTAAGAGAGAGCCGAATATCTAAGTTGAATTCATTTAGGAACTTAATGGACTTGGTTTTTTTTTAAATTTTATTTAATTAGGAAAACTGTTTTGTTTTGGGGCTATATAGAAATTACTGAAAAAAAAAACAAAAAAAACTTTATTCTTGCTTAAAATGGTATGTGTGTTACCTAAAGTTGTTTACCATTGTCAATCATTGTGTTTTCACTCTTGATGATTATCTGATGATACAAGAACTTTAAACAATTTTTTTATTCCTACAATAACATCTTGAAAATTGAAAGTGTAAAATTAATTTTTAATTTCTTTATGAAGTAGTGTAATTATGAAAAATATTTCAGTTGTCATATTTCAACAAAATTATTTGCTTTGGCCTTTCCTAAATCCACCTTGGCTAGTTTCTGAATGACATTTGCCGGTTTTTCACGTAACTCAAAAATTAGTAGCTTTTAAATGTTGAAAATTTCAAATATTTAGTACTGTTTTAAAATCAAATTATGCCTCTACCCTTTTCTGAACAGAACTGCCTATCGGGCTTGAGTAAAAGATTGTCAGGCAGACATATTTAAAATCATAAATAACTTCATTAGTACTCTCAAATAAATCTCCACATTTACAAAATCTTTTTCTTGATCTGACGTACAAGTTTTTCGGTACTCCTTCTTATTTGCTCTCATGATTTTCTATAATTTGGTGTTCATCTCAGTCCCCTTACTTATAAGGAATGATTATATTGCAAATAGATAAGAAATGGTTCATGTTGCTGGAATGAAAACATGCCTTTGAAGAGTGACCCCTCCACTACACCCGATTTATTATATCTTTATAAATAAATAGGTCAGAAACTGTCTCCTCTTTTCCAGTCACATGTTTTATGATTATGATTACAACAGTTATCACAAGTTCATAATCATATAAAAACTTTAGTTTTTGGTGGTGACACTTAATCGTTCATGATGCAACGTCGTACCTGGGTTTATTTTTATAAATACAATATATATATATATAATCATTTTAACTTTGATTTCAAAGAAAATTTTCACTACTAAAAATATTATAAAATAGATTATGAAACGTTTATGACACAATAAATTGCTGAACTAAGACAATATATGATCTAATCCCTGGTGTAGCACTTTTTTGTCCATTTACTAGGAATTTTCTATCCATTGCCTTAGTATTTACTCACTTGAAATTGTGAATCAATGGAGGAACTACTTGTATTAAAAAGGAGAAAACAGTTGCAAAGAATGACTCTAAGTCAGCTGGGAGCATAATTATATGAAAACAGCCCACCTACCAAAAGCAATGGTACTGGTCCTTCATTGGTTGTTATTAAAGTATTATTCTCATTATAGCAAACGATACCCATGAGCTTTTGCTTTATTTATATAAAGAAAATGACAATCCATCAAAAGCTGTGTATGGCATTTCCTGGTCCTTCATGGGGACTTTTATAATATACGATATTTTACGAAAGTTATTAAAGAAAATATATAAATTTTTGACTTTCAAGTAGGCCTCTACTTCTGGGAAATGTGTTTAAAAATTCCTTCTTAAATAGCCTAAAGTTCTGTATTACTAAAGTTGAAATATGAAAATCATTCTAATATTTTATTATTCTAATATTTTAAAATGAGTGAATGGCATGCAGTTAGAAGCAAACAAGAAAACCAATTTTATTGGATTCATTTTAAAATAACGGCTAGAAATGCGAAAAAATAGATATGCTTAATTAACCCTAGAATACTAACCTTAATTCGTAATTGTGTATTACTAACTAAATTTTACTCCTAGGCGAAATAGACTGGAAATAGATCGATAGACATGTTTTTATAATCTCAGTTTATTTAATTGTTAACATATTTACAAATATGTGTGCAAATAAACTGAAAAATTAAATAATACAATAAAAAAATAATGAGTAAATTTTTTTTAAATTGATCCACATTCCGAACAGAATTTTACTTGGTGCTCACTACATATGGATTTAAAACATTTTACGCAATATGTAGTTGTATACCTCCTCTTCTTGTATGATCAAAATGAACAATAATTCTTTGGACCTTTGGTAGATTGTAATTGGCCTTCATTTTGTGAGTGCGTAGGTGTTTCCCCACTTTCTCATTATATTATTATATTTTTTGCAGGTATTTTATAAATTCTGGTTGGCTTAGTTGTTTGCCAGGTAAAACCATTCCTACCTTGCACCTTCCCGCCTGGTAATGAGATAATCGGGATTTGTGAGTAATCAGGAGGAATGCTTTGAATTTTCCTTTGTGGAAGGTCTTTTTCCCCCTTTTTGGTTGAGGAGGAGAAATTGTTTCTTCATTCTCAAAATCTATTATAGAATGTACTACCTGCTCTTCAATATCCTTCTCCTGACATGTATCCTCATCTCCAGGAATATAATCAGGGTCTGCGTCACTGTCATCTGAATTAATCTCCAGTATATCTTCCTCTTCTTCATCAATGGCATCTTCTTAAAAACTCTCCAGAATTCTTCAATACCGGTAATTCTATGCTCCTCCATTCTCAGACTAATGGTCGGTTTGCAAAAACAGAATTATAATAAAAAATACCCTAATGTTTATTGATAACTATGAGTAAATATTACTTACATAATATACTCTTATTAATAACTATGAGTAAAAAATACTCCAGTAATATTAATACTCTATTGCAAACTGGGAGTAAATATTACGCACATAATATTCTCTTATTAATAACTATGCGTAAATTTTACTCATCGTCTTTACTTTGATGATGTACCGCTCTGAACTGGGCTAATAAACAAATGTGACCTTCACCGCGTCTCAAATACTACTAAATGGAGGAAGTATACCTGGCTCCAGGAAGCGCCACCCACATTTCTAAAATGGTGGCATGTGATTCCCTATACTCTATGAGTAAAATTTACGTAGGTTAGTATTCTAGGGTTAATTTAAAATGAAAGACAGCTAATCCTTTGACTTGTACATATATTAATAATGTTAGATAAACATTTTCTATCTAGGTCTAATACAGAAATGTTTTAATTTAGAAATTCTTGAGATTGGCTAATAAAGCTAGCATATATTTAATTGTATTTCATGAAATAATTTAATCTAAATACTTATGTGGAAAATAATCCTCTACCAACAAATATTTTTTATTAACATCCACTTTACTACTAAGAAGTCAGGTTTAATCTTCAGTTTCCTAAACTTTTATATGGGATTAGGTTAGCCATCTGAGTTAAAGCGTTGCCTTTAATCTCACATGGTAATCCTAGAGTGACGAGTTCGATTCTTGCCTGGGCAAAGGAAATTATTTAGTAAATAAATATATTAAATAACATCGTAAGTCCCACCCTGGCTAGAAAAGTTTGGTAACCTGTAGATAACCCGTCCCAATTAGCCTGAGTTGCAAAAAGTGGACATTAAAAATAATAATAATAAACTTTTATAGCCAGGGTAGGGCTAAATATTTTATTTAATGAGTTCATTACTAAATAAATACCCATTCCCTTGCAGTTGGGAATCAAACCCTTGACTCAACTCTTGACTCTCCCCATGACCAAGTATATTAAGGCCAATGTCTTAACTCATATGCCTAACCTGAGCTCTGAAAAAAAAATCTTTTACATTAAAAAAAAACACAGCAAACAAAAAGGATATTTTGCTAAACCTAGACATCAGTGGGCTTTAAAAAGCAACACTCCAGAAAAAAATATACAGTTGAATATTTGAAGAGAATATTCCATTTTTTAATATTAAATATAAGTTTACTGGATTAATGTTATGTAAAGCGTAATGTACATAAATTCATATGTTCATTTATATGTATTGTGCTATATTTTGTTATCATGTCTTAAATTGAAAACAATGAAAATATTAGCTTATGTATATATAAAAAATGTATAATACCCAAATTCTTAATTATATGTAAATAGTAGCATTGTTCTAATGACATTCACCATGTACATTATACAGATTGTAAATATTATGTAATAGTTGTCCAATATGATTAATGATTGATTTGTAAAATGTACTAAGTACAAATTCTATTTTCACAAATGTTTTATTTCTCCAAAACAAATAATCAACACTTTATTTTTAATATATGCCACATGTGTTTGTGCTGAACAATAGTAGATCTACAACTGATGCATTACAGTGTTATGAAAGACTTATATTACCTCTCTGAGAATGTAGAAAAATTTTCTAATTTTTACAGGATGATATTCCAGACTGGCACAGTTAAGTGTGTGAAAGGTAACTTCATATTTTAAAAGCATTGAAATACAACATGATATCACAGTTTTCTCATGCTGTCAATCTAAAAAGTTTTTCATGCAGGTGCTGCATAAACTAATATATTAATATAGCATATTTCCCACTTTCTGGAATGGTTTGCTGTTGTTGCCAATTTGAATTTAATTTTTTATTTCTGCACTAATAAGGAACCCATTTAACTGCAACTTCAAATTTAAGTTAGTCATGAGATAACACAATTGATGAAAAGTGAAAATCCTATGAATAAGAGAGGGGGTTACCAATATTGATTATTAGCATTTTTCAATTCAACTCAAAATAACACAGATATTTCTTTCTTTTTTTATTTTAACCCCCTTACCCCCTCCCTTTCCTCCTGGTTTAATAACAACAATTAAACAATTTTTTCATCAGAATTATTTTAATATTGAGTAAGGTATTGATCAAGTAAATGTTTATGTCTTAAAAATATAGTGTTTATTGATGATTTCACATCGGACATATTTGCATATATCTCACATATTAAATGTTCAATTAAAGCCAAGATTGATATTTAAGGTAGGACTAAGATGATATATCAGGTTATTGTTATTATAAGATAAGTGAGTGGAGGTTTACTAAAGGGTGAAAAATGAATATATCTCGGTTTATATTTGTGATGGAGAAAAATTGCAATATTTATATTTTGGATCTATATTACAATATTTCTAGAAAATTGACAAGATTGATTCTAAAAAAATAAATAAAAATTGTAAAACCCCATTAGTTTCTCAAGATTGGTTTTAATACATGTTTCCATCCCCTCTAAACCATCCAACCCTGAAGGGAAATCAGGTATTGAGGTTGTACTCAGGATGAGATTTTTGAAAAATTTCCTCTCTAATACCCAAGGATCCCTCCTACAAGACGTCAAAAATGACGTCTGTTCAAAATTATATATATATATATATATATATATATATATATATATATATATATATATATATATATATTTGTCTGATACTTCTCTAGCGGTCGCAATTGTTGTTTAATCGCTACCAAATTCAATATATAAGCGTTTCATACAAAACTAAAGATAAAGTTCGTTAATGGCTGATATCGGACTGGGGGAGGGTTACAGGGTGGAATTTCGAAACTTTGAAACATCTCCGCTGTTATAAGTTTAATCAAAACATTTTGTAGAACCACTGTTATTACAAGTTTAATTTTTAAGTAATTAAATTTGCAATAACACCATTTTTCTTTTCTTTTGTCAAATTTCCATTCACACTCGTATTCGATATTTTAACGATTTATGTAAAACTAATGATCAAGTTCGTTAATGGCTGAAATCCGACCAGATTTTGACCGATTTCGAAAATTCCCAATATCTCCGTTATTATTCATCGGATCGAAAAATTGTATAGAACCAATCTTATTGCAAATGTAACGGTTTATAAATATTGTTATGCATATTTTTTCACTATCTTGATTATTAACCGAGATATTTGCATTCTTTAGTTTTCGGCCTTTAGTAAACCTCCACTCCTACTCATGTCATATTAACAATAAGCTGTTATATTATGAAGTTCATTGTTTGAAGCATAAATACCAAATGACAGACATGTTTTTTTACCAATTAGCCGGGTGTATTGGTAGGTTTCGCTCATCAAGTGAGGGTCTCAATTAACTGTTACTCAACATACAGTTTGTTTGGTTCATCACAATCCTGCTCTAGTTGTGGATTATCATTCTCTGCAAGTACTCCCTCCGGCCATATACTTTATCCTACCAGGGCTTGGCTATCCTTCATACCTGTTGTTTTTTTGGATAGAAAAATTGTTAAACCCTAAATATTTTGAAAGAAATAATGCAAATTCCATTAAGGCGCTTGCAACAAGTTTTAAAACTACCATAAAAATATAGGTACTTATTTATACTCAGTACTGCTCAATATCATCCTAAATCTGATTTGATCTCTCGAATTTCATTATGACAATGCCGAATGATTTAGATCATTCCACTTTAATTTATTGACGTGTCGAATCAATTAATCTGTTGTGATTACGTGCCCGTTATTTGCTAAGATAAACATTAATAAATGAGCGAGAAAAGTGTAGATTTAATGGCCAAGTTTACTAAGATATGGTCTAAATGAGAAACAATTATTTTCTCAGCCTCCTAGCCGATTAGCATGAGAGGCCATACTCGATATGCCAAGGCCTGTTCGCTCACGATACCTGTGTTCTAGTCTAATTGATATGTTAGTTTTACTGTTTTGGTATGATTAATCGCCTTTTATGTATCTGCATTTCTTCCCCTCCCAACAGTTAGGATAACTGGTATTTCTATTTATGAACGTGCGGTCCTTTGGCTTGTTATAATTGAAAGGTATAATTTAATTAATTAACATTATTGATGGACGCTGGTTTAGAATGCACATTTTCACTACGGATTAGCTTCCATCTATTCATTATAAACAACCTTCTGTCCATTGAAGTTAACCTGTTTATTATTTTCTTTATTAATTATTCACGTCCACTTTTTGCTAATATGGCCAATGGACGGGTTATCTACCGGTTGCCATCCTTTTCTAGTCAGGATGAGACTAAGGATTTTATTTAATAAGATCGTCATTAAATGAATTCGTATTGCCCAGGCGGGAATCGAACTCGTCACTCTAGGTTTACCATGTGAGATTAAAGGCAAGCGCTTTAACTCATAAGGCAAACCAGCAGGGTCCCCGTAAGGGCTACTGGCACCTGCGAGGAAAAAAGGATTTTGGCGCCCCTGAAGGCATTTTGAATTATTTTTTTTTTTTTTATGGTAGGTAGGTGCTTGAAATAAAGCAAAGAACTGAACTTTAAAAGTCATATTTATTTGTAGACTAAAATGAAATAAACAGAATAAAATCTACTTTTTTTTTTTGGGCCCTTGGTCTTGACGCCCCTAAAGGATGGCGGCCGTGTGCATTCTACATATGGTAGCGGGGACCTGCACATTATTGATATTTATTAATGATCTCACTTGGTTATCAATCTCATTTTAATGACAATCTTTGGAACTGAGACGGGTTCTGCAAAACTACCAGTATTAAAAGATTCTTATCCCAATTCCCTTACGTGAAATTAACTTGAGAGAGAGAATGTATTTGTGATGCAATTTTTGAAAAATTGAACAAAAAGCTTTATTTCTAATAAAAACTCCCCTAAGACTAACCCCAAATCCAAGTCGATCGTTTGTAGAGGGAAAGATAATATCCAATGAAGGTTTTTTATTTACTTTTTTATCTGCAAGTTAAAAAGCTATCCCAAGGTACAGCATAAGCTATAGACAATTTTATTTTCACCCCAGAGTGGATGTTTACTTCCAGGCCAAAACATATATTCGTCAATGCCATCGCCTTTTATCGAAAAAATCGAATAAGAATAGTTATTTATTATACAAGTGACGAAAGTAGATCATTTTACAACTCGAGTGAAACGTTTACCCACACGAGCGAAACGAGTGTGGTAATTTCACGAGAGTTCTAAATTCTACTTTCGTCACGAGTGTAATATTAAATTTTTTATGTAATCGTGTAATACATGATCAGATCTAACCAGAATATGAACAAAATTAGGATGTTGTAAAGATTATGGTATGTTGTTGGTAGGTTATAAGCATGGTTGTGAAAGGTTATAAACATAGTTATAAAACAACTAGTGATGATTGTGAAGTAGTGCAGGTTATAAACAAGGAAGGTAACTATTATTATATTTAAATTTTAAAATATATTGATTATTTCCTCCAATAATTCATTCATATTTCAATTTATTTTGTTAAAATAAATTCTTACAATGTTACGAAACATTTAAAAGCATTTAATTTCCAACTTCAAATTATTTTTTAATTTATACTTATTACTAATTAAGAAGGCAATTCACTTTCTTCACTTGTGAAGAAAGTGATTACTTTCTTCACTCTATTGCAAAATGTTTCACTTTCTTCACTCATTTCAGTTTAGTAATGTTACCATTATTCAACGATTACAGAAAAATGGTATTTATGGCTGTTTAAACCTATTGTATTTACTATTGCCTAACCAAAACCTCTCCAGAGTTTTGAAAACCCCACCTATCACTGCAATTGTTTATTGTTTTACCAGTTACACGTCTTTCTTAGGCCTCATGAGGAGCATATTTAAATACCTAGTAACTATAATAATTGTCACTATCTCCTACAAACGGACCCACGTGAGTCATCATCAACGGAATAATCAGACAACAGAAAGAAATGAATCAGTTGGAGAAATGAAACAATTGAAGTGAAAGGTGCTGCTTATTGACCATCTGCTTAAAATTCTGAAGAAATTCCATTTAGAAGATACAATTTAGATTTAGAATATAGTTTTCAGTTCTAAAAATATTTTCACATATTTGAATTTGCTTCTTACTCCCGGTCGTTGAATATAATTCATTAGTTTTCCCTGAGAAAAGAGAATTGAGATATTGTTTTGGATATGTATTAAGAAAACGAATAACGCCAAAGTGCTTGGTATACTTTACTGCCATTGACGTTAGTTCAAATTCTTCGACCTATCTTTAACTGATTGAGAATCAAACAGGTGGTTAGGCTGATAAGAATTTTAAGTTCGATGTCATTATTTTTAGTCTCCCCATATATAAATTGAATTTCAGACACATGTTAGAATTTTATTAATATAGATTTATTAGTACAAAAAAGCTGTTGTTACTCATGAATGGCATAAATTAGACTTAGGTAGTCCAAAGGTGCTACATGCCTTAGTAGGTTCGAATAACGTTTTGCGAATTCTACTTTTAAGAGTGCAAAACTTGCCTATCTGGATAAGGTGCTTGGGACTCATATATACTTTTTGATAGAGCACCGATGACTGAATGTGCTTTAAATAATTATGATTGATTAATAATATATATATATATATATATATATATATATATATATATATATATACTAGCTAAGGTACCCGGCTTCGCCCGGGAATTCATTTGAGTCGGAATGATGATGGTATTTTTTCGGTGACTTTACTTTGCACAATATTTTGACATATCCCCGTTTCAGTGTTTAGGGTTAGTACCCGTGGTTGGTTTGGAATAGAAAATGAAATATCACGAATTTATATTTCAGGCCTCCCTTATAACCCCCACTCCCGTTCTAACCTAAACAATTTAATATAGCTTATAACCATGTAACCATCAATGCTAATTTATATATTCTGAGTTTTGTTGGAATCGATTCAACCATTAGTGTCCAACTCCCGCTTTAGCTTTTAGTGTATATCTCGTTTATAAATTGTTATACAACAAAAGTGAATATAACAAAAGTTACTTTAAATAACAAACTAAACAACTTTTGTCATGTGCATATTGGCAGAAAAACCAATAGAAAACGAAATCCCGCTATTTTTAATTTCAGGCCTCCCTTACAACCCCCACTCCTGCCCGTCGCTAGAAATGTTGGTATGGCTTATTCTAAAGAAGGCGTTTGTTTTATTACACATACCGAGTTTGGTTTAGTTCGGTTGAGTCTTTTGTGCCAAATAAAATTGTTGACTCCCGCTATAATTTTTAGCGTATAACGCCTTTATACTTCGGTATACGCCTATAGTGTATATAAAAAAAGTTTCTCTAAATAACAAAATAAACAACTTTTGTCATGTGCATATTTGCTGAAAATGCAATATCAAACGAAATATCACTATTATTAATTTCAGGCCTTCCTTATAACCCCCACTCCTGCCCGTCCCTAGAAATGTTAGTATGGCTTATTATAAGAAAGGCTTTTGTGCTAATTCACATACCGAGTTTGGTTTAGTTCGGTTGAGTCTTTTGTGCCAAATAAAATTGTGGACTCCCGCTATAGATTTTAGCGTATAACTTATTTATACTTCCGTATACGGCAAAAGTGCATATAACAAAAGTTACTCTAAATAACAAAATGAACAACTTTTGTTATGTTCATATTTGCCGAAAACCCAATAGGAAACGAAATATCGCTATTTTTAATTTCAGGCCTCCCTTATAACCCCCACTCCTGTTCGTCTCAGAGAATTTTAGTATAGCCTAAAGTCTAAGTTGGGTTAGTAGTAATATACATACCAAGTTTCATAAAATTCGGTTCTGCCGTTTATGCGTGAAAAGGTAACAAACAAACAAACATACACGAAAGAAACAAAATGCAGTTATGGTGTCTATGACATGTGAAACGAAAAGTTATCGTGAAATTTAGAGAAAAAAATCAATGTACAGACAGAGGTTACAATTTTATATATATATATATATATATATATATATATATATAGATTACTCTTATACTTCTACAATTTTATAGAAGGGTTAAGCCTATGCCAAATTCGTCCTGCATTTTAAACCGTTGTTTAGTTAAAAAACAAAGCAAATACATGAAGACATAAATAGAAGATTGGTTTTACAAATGAAAGTACAATACTTGATGTTTAAATTTGTAAGTAAGTAGTTAAGTAGGTACTTAGAATCAAACAAAGCTTATACAACATGAATGGAGTTTAAAAATAAAAACAATAGGATGCACATTATTTTCTAAACATAAAGAACTTACTTCAAATTGATGATTCTAATACATTTGTTTGTTTTTTAGGGGTGGTTAGAGGGTCAGACATTCATAAAAGAATGAATATATATAATTAATTGTATTTAAATTCATGTTGTCAAAAATATTTTCACTAGTGATCATATCTTCTTGCAGAGGATTGATGAGAGTTTTCAAGAGACCATTTTTTATTTTTTCCAAGGCTGGGCATTTAAGAATGGAGTGAATGAGTGTCTACTTTATCTTCCACGTAAAGGGGGTGTGGTTTGTCTGGGTTAAACTGTCTTAGCAAATATTAATCATAGGCGCTTATTACCTAATAAACGGCATTGAGCAACAACCTCAGTCTTGTAGAATTGTACTATTAGATTAAGGTATTCCTCGTTATTTCCAAGAGAGATAGTTCCCCCATAATACGAGCTATTTGAGATGTTCAAAATTTTATCAATATCTCTTGAAATTAAGTTTTTAGAGCGTCCAATTAATTCTAAATCATTTCTTTTATTTGTTCAATTTTTCCTAATTGCATATTGTATGTATGCTTGCTACTGTTTATCTAAGATACCTTTGTTAGTGAATTATACAATCTGTAAACTCTTATCATGAAAAAGCAACAAGCCCTTCTTGGTTGACAGAAACGAGCTTTGAGAAAGATATGAGAAAGCACAGATACTAGACAAGAATCAATGCCAAACTACTGTTTTCCTTTTGGTGGGCCCCTTATTATCTGGGCTATTAAAAATGGCAGATTTTGCTGCTTGGGACTCTGGACGTGCAAACACATTTAAACTAAATTCGATTGGTTGGTAAAAGAATGTGGTATTATTCAATAGGTGATAAGAGACAGGGCGACCTGCTAGATATTTGGGAGTTTCACAATCCAAAATTAAAATATCACATATACTGTTCGGTCTGGAAGGCCCCATATGAAACCGTATTCGTATACCGAATTATAAACGAGATATACGCTAAAACCTGAAGCGGAAGTGAAAAATTTTATTTGGGACAAAAGACCCAACTGATATAAATAAAACTCGGTATATGTATTAGCACTAACGCTTTCATTATAACAAGCCATACCAACATTTCTAGGGACGGGCAGGAGTGGCGGTTATAAGGGAGGCCTGAATTTACAAATTTTATTATTAACAAATCCACAGAAACGACGGGTATTAACTCTAAACACTGGGACGGTTAAATGTTAAAATATTGTGTATAGTAAAGCCTTGCCATAAAAATACAATCACCATTCAGCCTCAAATCAATTCCCGGGCGAAGCCGGGTATCTGAGCTGGTATATATATAAAATTGTAACCTCTGTCTGTACATTGATTTTTTTCGCGAAATTTCACGATAACTTTTCGTTTCACATGTCATAGACACCATATCGTCATAGACACCATATATTGTTTATTTCGTGTATGTTTGTTTGTTACCTTTTCACGCATAAACGGCTGAACCGAATTTTATGAAACTTGGTATGTATATTACTACTAACCCAACTTAGACTTTAGGCTATATTAATTTTCTCTGAGACGAACCGGAGTGGGGGTTATAAGGGAAGCCTGAAATTAAAAATAGCGAAATATCGTTTTCTTTTCGGTAAATATGCACATAACAAAATTTGTTTATTTTGTTATTTAGAGTAACTTTTGTTATATACACTTTTGTCCTATACCGAAGTTTAAATGCGTTATACGCTAAAAATTATAGCGGGAGTCAACAATATTATCTGCCAAAAAAGACTCAACCGAACTAAATAAAACTCGGTATGTGTATTAGCAGTGAGGCCTTCATTATAATAAGCCATACCAACATTTCTATGGACTGGCAGGAGTGGGGGTTATAAGGGAAACCTGAAATTAAAAATAGCGATATTTCGTTTCCTATTGGTTTTTCCGCAAACATAAACATAACAAAAGTTGTTTATTTTGTCATTTGGAGTAACTTTTGTTATATACACTTTTGTCGTATACCTAAGTATAAATGAGTTATATGTTAAAACTTTAGCGGGCACTAACGGCTGAACCGAACCTATCAAAACTCGGTATGTCAATTAGCATTATTTCTTCCATGATTATAAATTATATTAAAATTTTTAGGTTCGAACGGGAGGGGGGTTCTAAGGGAGGCCTGAAATAAAAATTCATGGTAACCCCCGGATAAGTACCAAAAGTCCGTCACGCAGGGGCTGCGTAAACTAAGCAGATTTCCCACATGAAGTTTTACAATAGAGAAATTTCACGAGAGCCAAGCCAGTCAAGGAAACGGCCGAACTAGCTTTTGGCGGGAAAGTAACTCTCGTCCGTTAGGCTCCGAGATTAAATTAAAAACAATTCAATCTCAAAAAAACAACAAGAACAAACAACAGAGCGCTGCTTTAATGATAGCAGCGCTCTGAAAACTTATTACACCAATACTAAATAGTACCACAGAATATCTATTATTTGTAAGACTTAATACTGCTGTGAATATTAAGTAAACAAATAAAGGGCAAGTCAAATGGTAAGAACCTTCCTGATAACAAACAGTCTGAGTTGTTAACAATCAGGTTAGCCAGCTTTTACCGGAAATAAAAGCAATTACGGAAATATATTTGAATATAAGTTATAAATTTTATTCATAACTATTTATTACATCTAGTGCTGTAATTAATAATAAACCAGAATAATTTTAATCAAAACCATTCCAAATTTGGGAATCCGGGAAGAAAATAGAAAGGGGGGGGGGCAAAATACGATTCAGACGGTTATGAGATTTTCACATGATTAAGGAACAAGCAGGTTAGCCAGCGAAGGTTTACAATAGAGAAATATACATACAGGTAACAATTCCGTGAATATTAGTGAATAATTACAAACGGAAATGAGAAATCTTTCAGTGAATTTACAATATAAGTTAATAGTCCCTACAACGTAATACAGCTGGATTGTAAACAAACAGGTTAGCCAACCTTGTAGCGCAGTATCGATAGATAGACCGGAAAAACAAACAATTACAGAAATATATCTGAATAGAAAATATTAATTTTATTGGAAACTATTTACTATAGTTAGTGGAGTAATTTAAAATGAATCAAAATAATTTCTGTCTCAATCACTCAGATTTTTGTAGTCCAAGAAAAAAAAGTCCGTCACGCAGGGGCTGCGTAAACTAAGCAGATTTCCCTCGGGAAGTTTAGTAATAGATAAATATACATACTGCTAACACAACCACACCGTGAATAAATACAAACGGAAATAAGAAATGTTTCATCCAATTTCAATAACCTGCCGACAGGAAGCGTTAGGTTAGAAATGTAAACAAACGGGTCGTCCCGGCTCACACCGGAAAGAAAAACAATTACTGAAATATATCAGAATATAACACATTATTTTATTGAGAGCTATTTACTATATCTAGTACTGTAATTAATAATGAGTCAGAATAATTGTTATCTCAATCAATAAAATTTTAGTAGTCCAAAACTTTAAGATGGGGGGGGGGTCGCCAGGGCATATTTGCATGTACATATCTCGTATAATAAAGGTCTCTTGAATACAATTGTTGGTATTAAACTTCCAATAATGTGATTTATTATGTAGCAGAGTATTGTTCACGTTACATGAGTGGAAGTGGCGGTTTGCTGAAAACTGAAAAATGCAAATATCTCGTTTAATATTCAAGATAGAGAATAAACGTATACAACAATATTTATAGTAAATTTAATTTGCAATAAGATTGGTTCTATACCATTTTTCGATCCGATGCATAATAACGGAGATATTTCGAATTTTCGAAACTCCCCCCTTTAATCCCCCCCTCCCTCTGGTCCGATTTCAGCCATTAACGAACTTGATCTGTCTTTTTACATAAAACGGTTAAATATCGAGTTTCGTAACGATTAAACAAAAATTGCGACCGCTAGAGCGGTAACAGACAAATATATATATATATATATATATATATATATATATATATATATATATATATATATATATATATATACTAGCTAAGGTACCCGGCGATGCCCGGGAAATCATTGCTGACTGACTAATGACTGTATTTTTATAGCAAGACTTCAATGTGTACAATTGCACTTCCCTCCACGAAGTATTGTTTTTTCAAAACAACCAATCCTAAAGTGTAACTTTCAGAGTTAATAGAATAGAAATTTTAGTTTTTAAGAATATATGAAAATGGGTTCCTAATTTATCCCTCACGACTTTTTGACTCACGGTTTTTGAATAATTCAAACCATAATCATGGGTTGCATTTATCACAATTAAATGTCATCTATAATGAACATATTTCTTGCCAAAAATCAAACCAAGCACATATAGTTTTAGCATAGTTTTATACATAAGATTATATTCGTATTAGTAAGCCTCAGTGGAAATCACTTCCCGTCGTGGCAGCATTCCACAGGAAATAACTAAACTCAATTACCTCCCGTCCATTTCCGCTCTCGCAGGAGCGTTATCATCGTTGTTTACCTTAGAATATTGATTCAGAATATTATTTTAATAATTTATCTCCCTGATGGAACTAAATAATAGATCTCTAAACATAATTTCATTTATGTTCAAAAAGCTAGATGAGGGGAAGAGAGCCCCCCTGCAACCTAGTAATACTTTAAACATTCATATCGAGTATATATTAAATACCAGAAATGCTCTTATAGTTTATATTCTATTAGAAATAAATAAAAAAGTTATAGGGAAAATAAATAAATAAATGAGGACGCGACGGAGATGTATAAGCTCACTAATCCGAATCATACTTGCAACTATCATATAAGACTAAAACATAACATCTTTTGTCATAATATCCATTTATTAAAAACACTTAAATAAGCACTAATAAAATTAATGACTCCCGCAATGGATTTAGCGTATATGCCGTGTTAACTTCATTTACGGCAAAAGTGAATACAACAAAAGATACTTTAAATAACAAAAGTAAACAACTTTTGCTATGTGCACGTTAGCCAAAAAAAATAGAAAATGAAAATTGCGAATTTTTATCTCAGGCCTGTCTTATAACCCCCACTCCCGTTTGAACCTAAACATTTTAATATAGCTTATAATCATGGAAGAATTAATGCAAATTAGCATACCAAGTTTTGTTAAATTCGGTTCAATCGTTTGAGCTCAAGAAAATTGTTGGCTTCCGCTTTAGATTTTAACGCATATCTCGTTTATGTTATACAGCAAAAGTGAACATAACCAAAGTTACTTTAAATAACAAAATAAACAACTTTTGTCATGTGCATATTTGCAGAAAAACCAGTAGAAAAAGAAATATTGCTATTTTTAATTTCAGGCCTCCCTTATAGCCCCCACTCCTGCCCGTCCCTAGAAATATTAATATGGCTTATGATAATTAAGGTGTCAGAGATAATACACATACCGAGTTTTATTTAGTTCGGTGGACTCTTATGTGCCAAATAATATTCTTGACACCCGCTATAATTTTTAGCGTATAACGCCTTTATAATTCGGTATTCGACGATAGTGTATATAACAAAAGTTTCTCTAAATAACAAAATAAACAACTTTTCTTATGTGCATATTTGCCGAAACACCAATAGGAAACGGAATATCGCTATTTTTAATTTCAGGCCTCCCTTATAACCCCCACTCCTGTTCGTCTCAGAGAATATTAATATAGCCTAAAGTCTAAGTTGGGTTAGTAGTAATACACATACCAAGTTTCATAAAATTCGGTTCAGCCGTTTATGCGTGAAAAGGTAACAAACAAACAAACAATTAAACAAACAAACAAACAAACAGACACCAAAGAAACAAAATGCAGTTATGGTGTCTATGACATGTGAAACGAAAAGTTATCGTGAAATTTCGCGAAAAAAATCAATGTACAGACAGAGGTTACAATTTTATATATATATATCTATATATATATATAAAATTGTAACCTCTGTCTGTACATTGATTTTTTTCGCGAAATTTCACGATAACTTTTCGTTTCACATGTCATAGACACCATATCTGCATTTTGTTTCTTTGGTGTCTGTTTGTTTGTTTGTTTGTTTATTTGTTTGTTTGTTTGTTTGTTACCTTTTCACGCATAAACGGCTGAACCGAATTTTATGAAACTTGGTATGTACATATATTACTATTAACCCAACTTAGACTTTAGGCTATGTTAATATTCTCTGAGACAAACAAGAGTGGGGGTTATAAAGAGGGCTGAAATTAAAAATAGCAATATTTCGTTTCCTATTGCTTTATCGGCAATTATGCACATAACAAAAGTTATTTATTTTATTATTTAGAGTAACTTTTGTTATATACACTTTTGTCGTATACCGAAGTTTAAATGCGTTATACGCTAAAAATTATAGCGGGAGTCAACAATATTATTTGCCAAAAAAGACTCAACCGAACTAAATAAAACTCGGTATGTGTATTAGCAGTGAGACCTTCATTATAATAAGCGATACCAACATTTCTATGGACGGGCAGGAGTGGGGGTTATAAGGGAAGCCTGAAATTAAAAATAGCGATATTTCGTTTCCTATTCGTTTTTCGGCAAATATGTCCATGACAAAAGTTGTTTATTTTGTTATTTGGAGCAACGTTTGTTATATACACTTTTGTCGTATACCTAAGTATAAATGAGTTATACGTTAAAACTTTAGCTGGGCACTAACGGCTGAACCGAACTTAACAAAACTCGGTATGTCAATTAGCATTAATTCTTCCATGATTATAAGCTATATTAAATTTTTTAGGTTCGAACGGGAGGGGGCTTATAAGGGAGGCCTGAAATAAAAATTCACCATATTTACATGTATAAGAGACGGGAAATATAAAAATATCGAAGACATTGAAGTCTTATCGAACAAATAATTCTATTATTAGCAAATCCACGGCAACGACGGGTATCAATCCTAAACACTGGGACAGGTAAATGTCAAAATATTGTGCAATGTAAAGCCTGCTAAAAAATACCATCACCATTCAGCCTCAAATGAATTCCCGGGCGAAGCCGGGTATCTGAGCTAGTATATATATATATATATATACAGTTTTGAACGGACCTCATTTTCGTCATCTACTAAGTATGATCGATGGACACTTGAAGAAAAATGTCGAAAATTCCATCATGAGTACAACCTTAAGGGAAATCTGCTAAAAAGGAAGGAGTTTAGCCGTAAGGTGGAAATGGGGATATGTCGTCCATCGAAGTGCCAATGATCGAGTAAACTGCATGCTGTGCAAATGCCGCAAATTTGCATTTTTGAGGGACGACAGGTTGACGAAGAGTCCCCCCCCCCCACAGAACTCCGGACCTTATCATATTTGACGGAGGCACAATAAACTATGCACTCTTCAGTTCCCGAAAAGGGAGCTCACTGTCTCGGTAGATCGAGTGAAACCAGCGTTCCTTCTTACACCGGACGAAGATAGTTGCCGAGTGTTCCCAACGCCGAAACATCGATCAAACCAACGGCAGTTCCCGAAATAATTCCTCAATGCATGACCATACAATACCCCAGTTGTATTTAGGAATGGTTAAACTGTGTATATTTAAGTACCTCTAGCTTAAGTTATTTACTTATTTTATTCCTGGATGTTTTAGTAGTTAGTAAGCTGTTGTTGCAGTTCCTAGTAAACATATTATCAGTCAGTGATCAATTTTATCGCTCAACACCTTTGATGTATTTTATAGGCAAGCCTAGAAATTTTGTATTTCATTATGATTGTGAAATATACATGTGTTAGGGAGTGAATAATATAACGTAAGATTTATATATCTCATATATTTATATCTCTTTGGAATTGTATGATATAGGTTAGGTGTAGAAACATGTTTTGAAGATTGGTTTTTGTTTTCGGCAGTCATGAGACGAATAATAAAGACACCTACTGATTAAAGATTCTAAACCTTTTTTTGTACTTACGAACAACATGTTACTCAAAATTGCACACATATCCTTGCTCTTGAAACCGCCCCCTTTTTGACGCCACCATTAATCCCAAAGAGTTAATATTGTTTTTTTTTTTTTTCTTGCAGCCACCTGAAAATCCCCACTCCTACTCATACGAGTTTTACTTGAAAGAACTGCTTCCCAAAAATCTCTAAACAAGAACAAAATATTCTTTTATTTTCCAGTATCGTACTCCATTTTGAGCTTTTTAGACGAAATGTTGTCACTCGAAAGCCTAACTCACGTTATTCGCAGCTCCGGAAAAGTAACGTTAAGAGAGCTGTCAGTGATTTTAATGTGGGTCACTGTTTTGACTTACCCATCTACCCCCCCCCCCTCCCACAAGCTAGGAGCACAAAACATAGATAATACCCAGGTGTTCAAATCCTGATGATCAGATATTCATGGTTTAATGGAAGCTGAATTCATGAAGACCTCTAGACAGCTCCAGTTTAACCCTAGAACTACCAAGGGGGGGGCTCCTCGAGCCCACAACTTTTTGTTTTTGTTCCCTATCACCCAATTTTAATGGGATATTTTTGATATTTTATGTATTCCTCAGAAAAACATCCTAGAGTGAGGGCATAACAATAAAATTAAATAAAAAAATTTCTATGTTGAGAAAAAAAATTTTTTTTGACGTATGGGCTCGTTAAATTATTGTGCAAAAGCACCGATAATTGCATTACGAATCTGATAATTATATTTTCTTAAATTATTATTCTATTATAATGTTATAATAACTTAGATATAGATAACTTTTTATTCTAACAATGTTTAGAGTAGAATAAAATAACATTTAATTTCAAGTCATCCTTTTTTCCCCATCCGAACTTTTTTTTTTAATTTATTTTTATTTTTGTATTTCATTTTTTTTTTTAATTTTTTTTTTTCACAGGTGTCATAAGAAACGTTCATTAAACATAATCCAATAGAAATAAAAATTTTAAAAAAATTATAGAACCAAAATAAAAGGTTTTTAAGGTTGTGGGCTCGAGGAGCCCCCCCCTTGGTAATCCATGTGACCTGGGAGAGCTCGGTAATACTAGGGTTAAAGGGGAATTAAGACGGGATTAAACGTGATCCGGCAGTCCCTTTACTGGCACACGAATGTGTGTCAGATCAAAAGCATCGTAATACTGGTAGCTCTATTTTTATTTCTAATAAAAATTTTATATTTAATTTTTTATTCTGCCTGTCGACGAGACAAGTTAAGAAATCTGAGATTCTGATTTTTTTTTTATAACAACAAACGGAAAATACTGACTGAATAAAAAATTGACTGATGGTAATTTATGGTATAGTTTTAATTAAAGTTAAGCAACTATTTGATCCATAATGTGCTACTACAATCGGAAAAATGTAACACCAATTCAAATTTTATATTTTGCTTATAAAATACTTAACTATCAAAAAGCTAAAAAATGGCATTATAAAAATATAAACGCTACCTCAAACCTACACTCTGAAAAACTAACTAACTGGTATTATCGTAAACGACCCCGGTGAGTGTCATAAATATCGGAGTCTTCTGGCATTCACTGTATAATAGTATTTTCTATCAAAGATTCCTGAAGGAGATGTGCTTAGATATCAATAAGAAGCAAGCACAATAGTGCGATAATCATAAAATAAAAGTCCGTCACGGAGGGGCTGAGTAAACTAAGCAGATTTTCCATGTGCTGGAATGACACACTATAGATCTCTTCTCCCAATATTTTTCCTATTATTAAATTAAAACCTGATAAGCAGAAGTAGGAATTGTTGACTGAATGCGTAAACAGACAGATATACAACACACACACGCGCACACACACACACACACACACACACACACACACACACACACATATATATATATATATATATATATATATATATATATATATATATATTTATACAATTTTGAACCTCATCACACACACGACCCGTGCGAGCGGGTATTTGTCTGTTAGCATTGTTTTGTTCGGGTTAAGCTTAATCATTAGAAATGGCACCACTTTAGTTTTCGTTTGATCTTTCAGAATAACGCATTTTTTTTTTTTTTACGATTTGACATCCCAATCTGGCGCCTCATCTTCTTTTATATAGAACATAGAACTATATTATTATTTGGGGATGTTTATACTCAGAAAAAACTGGAGTAAAATCCACATTGGGAGAAAATCCAAGCGATATGGATTTTGTAATTGTGACATATGTTAAGGGGAATTTAATAATTTTTGAACAATTTCGCAGTATCAAGAAGCACCCTTTGCTGTGCTTCTTTTATAATATCTGTTGGCAGATTTAAATTTTTGGTACCTGCTATTTTGGTTTTTGGCACAAGTGCATTTGTACTTACTATAATAGCCGTAACTATGGCAGCCTTCAGTTTGTTTACTTCTTTATTCTCAATAGCTAATTCTTGATATGTTCTTAATTTTTTGGCATAGGATTTTCGAATATTCTCATCATTGGGTACTGCAATGTCAATAATATCAGCAGTCTTATTGTTCCGATCAATAATGAGAATATCCCATTTGTTATGATGCACATAGGGTCAGATATCATCGCTTCATCCAAATACATTATCTTTTTCCAATATTTTTGTGGATTATTGCGATAATAAGCTACCTTCCTGTCTACCATGCCGAATTTCTCTGTTACAGCTTGGTGGTATACTTTTGCCGCGTTATTGTGTCTTTGTAAGTATTCGGACCCAGCAAGTATTTCATATCCAGCCGTAAATTGTTGAATGAACTCTTAAGCTTTGTTTCATAATCTACACTTGTCTGAAACATTACTGTCCTTGAGGATATGACATCTGTTTGATGTGGAGGCAATCACTTGGTCTTGGCTAGCTGAAAGCTTTCAAGACATTAGCCACGCAACAGAATAAGCCAAGTCTACCTCCTAGTCATAAAGATGACTGTAGTAATGACCATGAAGTTCCTTAATTTGTCATTCCGAAAGAAAATGGGATTCATCTTTAACTTCAGGATTGTTACATTTCAAATTAAAGACCGTAAACCCCTCATCAAGTTTAACAATTTCTTTAAAGACGTGGCTATCATTCGAACTTATGTAATGTCTCAGTTTCCTGAGACCGGCATACTTTTCGAATGTTGAGAAGGCCTCTTCCTCCTTGTTTCCTCGATAAATCCTTCCCATAGAAGAAATCGGATGGTGTATTCTGGCGTTAGTCATTTCCGTTTTTATGAGTCTATCTAACTCATCAAGTGTAGTGTCAGCCCATTTTATTATGCCAAAAATATAGACAAGAGATGGTATTGCCTATGTATTTACTGCTTTTATTTTACATCGGCTTGAAAGATAGCTGTTAAAAATAAGACGTGAGCGCTTAATAAATTCATTTTTTAATTGGTCTTTTACATCATTTTTCGCTATTTTCAGATGCTGTTGAAAACCAAGATATTTGTATGATCAGTCCTTTCTAGTTTGTTATTATAGATTTCATCAGAAACTATTATATTTTCTGTAGTCATTTTCTTACCTCGTGAAATATGCTCGACAGCTCATTTATCTAACCCAAAAGACATACCAACAGAATCACTATAATTCTTTACTACGTCTATCATGCTTTGCAACTGGGTAGGTGTCATTGCATATAACTTTAGGTTATAAAGATTACGACTTACTTTAGTTTTTTACCTATAGAAATTTCATAACATCACTTTCGTATTATTTGGCTCATGGGATTTATAGCTAAACAAAGCCATAAAGGGCTGAGACTGTCACCTTGGTAGATACCTCTTTTTATTTTAATTGTCTCGCTCTGGAATATATTATTATTAACGTCCACGTTTTGCTACTACGGCTAATTGGGACTCTTTTCTAGTCAGGGTGGTACTAAGGATTATATTTAATGAGTCTGTCACTAAAAACATTCCTATTTACCCAGGAGGAGTCGAACTCGCCACTCTAGGTTTACCATGAGTGAATGAGGCCAAAGCATTAACTCCCATGGCTAATCTGAACCCCATACTAGCACAAAGCGTTTCTTAATCGTTAACATATGGTAGTGTGGGGTTCAGGTTGCCATGCTAGTTAATGCTTTGGTCTTAATTTCACACGGCAAACCTACAAGCAACAAAAAGGTAAAACTGCATAGCAATAAGTGGACGTTAATAAATAATAATATTAAGTAAGGGTTTTGAACCTATAGATTATAGCTGATACAGTGTTTCCCTCCTGTCTCCACCAATATGACACTCTATTTTTTGTTTGTTTTTTATCGTCAACCCAGTTCTCCTTGATCACAGTTTGGCTAATAAAATTACGAGCATCGAGAAGAATATATCTTAGTCTAGATCGACTGTTTAGCATTTCTATCTTGATTGTCATAATATTCAAAGTTTTATCTTGGATCTTAAAAAGTCAATCTATTTTAGAACAAAAAAATAATTCGTGAATATCCTTCTTTGGTTTATACTAATTTAATTTAGATACATAAGGGCAAAAAAATTGAATCTTTTGTTTTCCTGTTTCATTAGGACATTAGTACAATTAGACTTACAGTGTATTTAAGCCAAAGATCATGGAATGAATGCCTATGAGCCTCCATAGTTCTAACTTCAATAGAGTTGGGGAAAACGCCACTGTTCCTTCCAGGTTACTTTCATTTATTACTGAATGTCTGATTTCTTAAATTCTAACCTTCAATTTTTATGCCAAAGTTACTGAAACAAGAAACTATTTTTATTCTAGTTTTTTTTTTTCCACTCTGCCAGTCTGTCATTATTTGAAGGCCAAATGGAATAAACATAAGGTACTTAAAATGCTTAAACATTAGGCAAGGCAAATATTATTATTGTTTATTAACGTCCACTTTTTGAAATAAGGCTAATTGGGACGGGTTATCAACAGGTTACCACCCTTTTCTAGCCAGGGCTGGACTAAGGATTTTATTTAATGAATTCTATCACTAAATAAATTCAAGGCAAGGGAAGACACTCTATGAGTCCATCAATACGCATCGAGTTGAATAGTAACTACCGACCGATCTTGCAACGAAGAAAGAAAATCTAACGATGAATTTATTTTAGGTCATGCGAATATTCATAAACCATTTAAATTACCCAAATAACAATTTAAATTAATTTTTGCTGCACCCGATTGTAAGAGTTGCTTATTGTCTACAACTAGTAAAATTCTCAGGAACAATCCAAACTGGTTACTACCCCCTGTAGATTTTATCCAGTGCTTGTTCTTCCTTAAAGCCATTTTCAGGTGCTGTCAGAGGCATTTTATGAGGAAAGCCGTAAACCCAAAAAGCATACTCTAGCGGTTCGGTTTGCCCTATCAATCATCCATATTAGCAAAAACGGGATTAAAAATAAATAAATATAAAATACACTAAATTTACTACGCTACGGAAAAATAAACCCAAGCTTGAAATACTTGTGAGCAACTACATAAATATATTTTTCTAAAGTAGGTGTCAAGGTTGTTAAACACTGTCCAACTCTGGCTAGACCAGTAGGGCTTGCCTTCTTTCCTTGGTGAAAGTCCACGTTTCATTACCATACATAACAGTTCCTTTGATGATCGTCTAATAAATTTGCACCTTTGCATTCTTGGAGGCACTTTTATAACTATGGAATATGTGAAGGGCACGTATGCATCTGAACCTGGCGACCATGATCATAACTTACGACAGATAGCTATCTAAAAAAAAAGTACGCAATTTAATGCAACATAAATTACGTAATTTTTTTTTTATTGGTGTGGATGTCATACGCAGCCTTTAAGCAAGGCACCTGCTATGTGGTGATATATTGGCATGCAGTAAAAATCAGGGGATTAGGACTGTGAGGTTTCCTTATGGATGAAAATGATAAAATGTAAAACTCTTTCAATATTTAGTTTACTACAATTTTACTAAGGAGATATATCAACTAAGTATCAATTCGAAAATTCAAAAGATTTCCGTTATTATGGGTGGGATCGTAAAATGTTATAGAACCAACCTTGTTAAGCTATTAATGATCTACAATTTTTGTTCTTTACATTTTTTCGTAACTTAAGTATTAAGCGAGTTATTCGAGC
Source organism: Riptortus pedestris (assembly GCA_019009955.1). Lineage (NCBI taxonomy): Eukaryota > Metazoa > Arthropoda > Insecta > Hemiptera > Alydidae > Riptortus > Riptortus pedestris. The sequence continues at coordinate 103,189,701 of CM032228.1, read as the reverse complement.
TTTCTTGTTTTCAGCCTTCAGTACCTCCCCACCCTTCTATTCATCGTTTTTTTTTTTACATAGAAGCAGGGAATATGTGATGAGGTGAAACCACAAGTGTGCTATGCCAGCACGTGGGAAATCTACTTAATTAACACAGCCCCTTAATTATTTTTCCTTTACAAAACCTTGTTGCTCCTGGTTCGATTTTATATAAAAAATATTCAAATGATGTCTATGGAGGTCAATGGTGTCTATATACTGGAAGTACTACGAAAAGGAAATTACGTAATTTAAACAATGTGTAAACCCAAATGAGAAGGTCAAATTGAATACTTCGAAGGAAGACAATGCTTCCATAAATAATAGGCTCATGGCGTTTGTTGACGATGTATTACAATAATCGATTACGTAGTATATCCATTCGATTAGAAATGAGCCCATATCAATAACTTTCAACTCAGTTTGACAGTAATGGATATGTTGACATAAAAAGATAGAAGGAAATTATATAGAAGGTTTAAATAAATCTTTATTTTATTTATTTAAATGAGTTCCGCAACTCTGGCGATTTACTCATAATTCAATTGTGCACAAAAAAGCGAATAGCATAAAAAAAAAAAAATAGAAACAAACGGAAAAGGAGTGAACTATGGTGGTTTTTGATACGGTTCATTGGCATAAAAGTTTTATATGAAACAAACAATATTGTATATGGAAAAAAATAAAAAAAATAATAAAATAAGGAAAAGAGAAAAACAAAGTAATGAATAAAGAAAAAAAATAAAATAAGGAAAAGAGAAAAACAAAGTAATGAATAAAGAAAAAAAATAAAATAAGGAAAAGAGAAAACCAAAAAAAAAAGGGCCACCAGAAAAAAAATAAATAAATAAAATTAAAGTGTATACACCTTTCATATGTGTCTTTGATTCATATATTCATAAAGCTTACAAAACAGTTGAGCTAACGTTCTGAATAAATATATGATTAGTAAATATTGATGTTAAATTAATTGGATGTAATTTGCGAATTCTGTCATAATGTACAAGGTGCATGCAATGCTCTTTATAGACATTGATGCTGATAGATGTCGATGTGAGGAATTGGCGAAGGGACAGCCTTGGAATGGAGTAGACTACCTGGATAAATGAAATTTAACCTGGCCTGGATATATCCTGCCCATCTGCTGGTAAAACACTTCTGTTTACGCCTGTTCTGTCTCTAGTTGCCTGAATGCTTCCTTCAGCCACTAGAACCTGCGGCATGGAGTCTTAATTTCACCTTAAAGACAAAAAGTCCGTCACGCAGGGGCTGCGTAAACTAAGCAGATTTTCCACGTGAAGTTTTACAATAGGGAAATCCGCCTACTAATGACAGTAGTAGTAACGAATCTCTAAACCAATTCACGAGGGACGAACAGTTACGGAAACGGCCGTACTAGCTCCCGGTGGAAAGTCCCGAATATAGCCGACTTCTGCCGACCACACACACACACACACACACACACACACACACACACACACACACACACACACACACACACACACATTCACACACACACACACACAATACAAATGCAAATATCTCGGTTAATATTCAAGATACAGAATAAATGTATAGAAGCATATTTATAGTAAACTTAATTTGCTTTAATTTTTACTTTTTACATCAAATGATTAAATATCGAGTTTGGTAACGATCAAACAAAAATTGCGACCACTAGAGCGTTAACATATATATATATATATATATATATATATGTATATATAATTTTGAACGGACCTCATTTTCGCCATATCCTTGGTAGGATCGATGGACATTTGAAGAATTTCTTCGAAAATCGCGCAAGAGTACGACCTCAATAGCTTATTTTCCTTAAAGGAAATCTGCTAAAAGAAGGATCGTATCTGCTAGCAACGGTTTGCTGGAGAACATGTTCTGTTTGTATCCAAAGGTCACTGGCATGTTTTGGGCTTGATGCGGACTGAGTTGTAGGAATAGCTAATGTTCCTGCGCCGCAGAGAAAGCCGCTGGTGATGATATCATCGTTGGGTATTAGTGTGTCGTCGTCATCTCACAGCTATAAAGCCCGATTACACAATTTGAATAGTTTTATCAAATACTAGCTAAGGTACCCGGCGATGCCATCATTGTTAGTTGAATAAATAATGATAGCAAGGCTTAGATGCGTGCACTTACACTTCCCGTCCCTGGGTAAAGATTTTCCATAAGGGTCAGGTAACTGAAGAGGGCTTGTAGAATAGATATTTTAGTTTTGAAGAATAAATGAAAATGTTCGAACTCAAATCCCCACAGTCTTGACGGTTTAAGTCTCCCTGAATAATTCAAATCATAATCATGGACAGTATTCATTAAAATCAACTATAATCTATATATTATCTCGGGATTTGGGCTGGCTGGTGGAGGTCGATCATCAACTGAATGATAATAAGGTCAAACACCTTCATTCTTAATACTTCATTTATTAAATGCAGAGTACTTTCGGGCGAACAGTCCCACCTCCAGATGGGTTGGTTCGCCCCGAAAGTACTCTGCATTCAATAAATGAAGTATTAAGAGTGGAGGTGTTTTGACCTTATTATCGTTCAGTTTATATATTTCCTGTCAAAAATCAATCCAAGCACACATTGTTTAAGCAAATTTATATACAAAACATTATATATGTAGCAGTAAATGTGAGTGTAAAGTAATTTCAATATTGACAATATTTCATAGGATATAAGTACACAAAATTACAGTGTTAGCCTCCCTGCAACTTCAGCTCACGCTTGAGGGTTATCAACACTGTTTTATTTATTACTATTTATTTAAAATATTAAACGATTTGAATCTAGTAGTACTTGAAATGCCTGGTAGAAATAAATAACAGTGGTAGCGTAAAAATAATTTAATTTAAATTGAGAGCAAGAGGTCATATCCCTTGCACTGTGATTAACACTGAACAATCATATTTACTTTAAACGGATGTCTTTTGTCATAATAGTATTACCAAGTGTATAGGCATTTCAAGACCATCAATATACTGGGCGAAAGATAAATATATACCAGTGTTAAAGAGTTTGATTCTCCACAAATTCCTCTATCACAGGATATGCAAATTCTACACACCTTTGTTTAAGTAATACATATAAAAATTAAATAATCAAAATGCGATTAGAGTTTAGATTTATATTTGAAAGAAATAACGAGGTTGTTTTCTAGTGAAAATAAATAACAATTGAGGTAGGGGGAGGCGGAGATTTATAACCTTCCTATCCGATTTATACTTAGAACTATCATATAAATCAACAAGCATAACATCAATTGTCATATTATATATGTATCAAATAAACTTTAATGAATACTAATAAAATTGATCTGCTGCAATAGTATTTAGTGAGTACCGTATTTATAGCTCAGTTCAGTCTTTTCTGTCCAATAAAATAATTGACTCTCCCTAGTTTCCGCGTATATCTCGATTATACTTCCTTATAGAACAAATGTCTACAGACGAAAGTTACTGTAAATAACAAAATAAGCAACTTTTGTTACGTGCATGTTTGCCGCAAAACCTATAGAAAATGAAATATCGCGATAATCATTTCATGCTTCTATTACAACCCCCACTCCTGTCCGTTCCTAAAATGTTCATATAGATTATAATCAAGGATACCAACCTACGTACGGAGTTTCGTTGAGTTTGGCTTATTATTTTAGGCCCTTTAAAATTGTTGACACCCACTATAGTTTGTAGCGTATATCTTGTTTATACTTCTGTATATGAAAGAAGTGTATATAACAAAAGTTACTTCAAATAACCAAATAAGCTTCTTTTATGTACATGTTTGCTGAAAAATCAATAGTAAACGAAATATCGCAATTTTTCTTTTCAGACTTCCTTTTAACACCTCCCCTGTTAGTCTATGAGAATATTAATATAACCTAAAGTCTATGTTGTAATCGTAGTAATACACGTATAAAGTTTCATAAAATTTGGTTATGTATTTTCGGCGTGAAAAAGTAACAAACAAACAGACACCAAAGCTATAAAATGCAGATATTGCATGTGAAACGAAAAAGTATCATGAAATTACGAGAAAAAAAAATCAACGCACAGACAGAGATTACACATTGCTGAACCTTGAGTAGATGCTGCTAAAGATTTTTAAGGATGAAAGCCTTTGGAAAAACCCGTGAGTAATGTAATACTGTTTCGGAAGCTCACAATTCCTAGGCAAAGCACATCCTAGTATAGCGCAAAATAGTAACTTTCGACAATTGTGAGCAAAATGTTATTTAACCCAAAGTGCGTTGAAGCTACTTATTCTCTTTAAAAATATAGGTTCGACTAAGAAAATTTTGTTTTGAATATCACAGGAACGTAGCCCCTTACACAAAGACAGGAGAGCTTTCCTATTAGCCTAGCAAAGGACGTCATCCAGGAAGATATTTGGAGCCATTAAAGAGAAGTACATAAGAGGTTAAGAAGGATCGGGTACTAATGGATTCGTTTCGTGAAACTGATATCTATGGTATTAATAAGCACACATTACTGATATGCTTACCAGGTGAATCAAGAAGGAATGACAGGTACAAGATAAATTGGGTGAAGTCTTGTGTATTTTACATCTTAGTCAGTATTTCAGTTTCAGTAGGGTATCAATAGTTAGCAATACATAAGTTGCACATGGGACAGACTTCAAAAGACATAAACCTCATTGCAAAACAGAGTGAAACCATCAAAATTCTGTAACTATTTAAAATAAACAAAACAAAAGAACAATTATAGAACATTAAATGATTAAAAGGATTTATTATATTACATTTTTTTAATCCTACTATAGCGGAAAAATTTCGGTTTATTTATGTAAAATTGAAAGGACCTCAGTTTTATTATTTCCCAGGTAGAACCGATGGAGATTTGACAAAAGTTTTCGAGTTTCACGTCATGAGTACGTCATTTGCTGATTTCTCTTAAGGGTAGTACGCTCCTCTGCTCAATCAATTCCATCATAACATACAGCCTTCAACACAAGATCTTGCATTGGCCTTCTGCGTCGGTCGATATATTAATAAAGGCTATACTAGGAAAACTTCATAGTGACAATAAAGCATGGAGAGAGACCTGGAGGCAGAGTTATTAGAGAGTCCTTTCTCTGTGGCTCGCAGCTGGTTATGCTGACTAATGATATGAATAACAGTACGAGAATCCAGATTACAACTTTTAAGGAACCTCCAATCCAATTCCTAATTACGTGTTCTTAATTTGCCTAAGAGGGGAGTTTATCTGAGGCGGGCGTAAGCGAATATATCATGACACTTATTATTTCAAGCTTAAATACATAATATTGTTTCCAACAGATCTTTACTACATCAGATTCAGGCAAATACTCTGTGTGGTGACGTCGTGAATTAAGATATTATTTCTTGACTTGAAAATGTATATTTGCTCCATACCATATTAGGTATTCCCCGTTCCGTTTCCGTTAACACTAAAGATCATATTCGTTAATTACTGAAATCGGACCAGGAATAGGGGGGGATTCGAGCATTCAAAATACCCCTGTTATTATGAGTTGTATCAAAAAATGTTATAGAAGCAATCCTGTGAAACTGTTGATGATCTACAATTTTTGTCCTATATACTTTTTCTTAACTCAAGTATAGCTTTCAGCGAGTTATTTGAGCTTTTTTTTTGTTTTCAGCCTTCAATGAACATCTAACCCCCCCCCCCCCCCGCCGATTTGTACTCATCTTTTTTTTTTAAATAGAAATATAAAATTTGTGGTGAGAAATCACAAGTGTGTTATACCAGCACGTGGGAAGTCTGCTTAGTGTAAGCAGCTCTAGAGTGACAGAACTTTTATTTCAAGCATCCCTTTCAACCCCCACTCCTCTCCGTCTTTAAGAATATTAGTACAGCTTAAATGTATAAAGTGTGTTTCTGGAAATACTCAAACTTAGTTTCATCAATATCGGTGCAGTCGTTTAGGCGTGACAAGACAACCAAAAAGAAAGCCACCACCACCAAAGCCAAAAATTTTTAATTTTCAATAATATTTTCTTGAAATTTCTAGAACAAAAATGAATGTACAAACACAGAAACATATATATATATATATATATATATATATATATATATATATATATATATATATAGTAGCTTAAAACACTAAATTGTGGCAAGGTATCTATCTGTTGATACCTAAATGATATAAACCACTATCCTTAATAATATATTTATTTGGAGCCGATGAATCACACTGAATATGAGCCATCAGAGTGTTCTGCTATAGAGATATATTTGAAGTTATGAATATAATGCGCTATGAAAATATTGATGCTCTACAATTCTCGTTCGATACATTTCCTCGTGACTCAAAGATTAAGGGAGTTATTGGTGGAATGGAATCAGTTGTGTGTCATACCAGCACACGGGAAATCTGATTAATTTACGCAGCATCTGCGTGACGGACTTTTTAATAATATGCAAAATTTCACTAGAAATACCTGTATGGAGAGCTACATGAGAACTTTAAAGTTGGTTCAATCAGTCAATTGGACCGCTGCGGAGCGTGGTGGCTGCCTTCGAGAGTGAAGAACTCGTGCTTTCTCGGCGGGAGTCGGGAGGACTCGGTGTATGAGCGGGCTTGCCTCGCCGGTATAGCTGCCAGTCGACCGCCCAACGCCTAACAGAATGTACCGGCTGGTGGTCCTCTGCCTGGCCGGCATCGCTCTCGCCGATCATCTCTCCAATCTAGACAGGCTGTTCAACAAGCTGGATGGATCGACACCGCCTCAGCAAGAGGAGCTGACGACACCAGGGCCCCCCCACAGGGTCAGGCATGGACACCTTCACCACGAGATACAGCAGGAGTATGATGAGGAGGATGAAGACGAAGATGAAGATACGCAAGCAGACAACAACTCTAGGAGTCCCTACACAACTTCGGTAAGTCCTAATAATATTTGTGTTCACCTGTTAAAAAATAAAATGGAACTTTAAATTATAGCATTTACACAAACAAAAAATATTCTTTACATGTGATACATAAAACAAAAAATAATCCTACAGTTGGAGAAGAAATAATCTAGTAATAATCTAATAAAGCGTAATAAATTATTAGAGTTTTCAACAATTTTAACTTCTCACTTGTTCATTTCCTTACAAATGTGCTATATAGAATGCAGTCCATTTTGGAACTTTTCAGTCACTATATCAAATGCCAACATTTACTTTAATCCGTATATTGTATGGAACGTGTTAAATCAATTTTAAATCGTTTTCAAAATATCTAATATCCATATTCATATATATAAAATGAGTTGCAAAATGAAATAAACTTAATATCCAAAAATTATATATTTTTTTAACTTAAAATTCTTATGATTGTAATGGAAAAATTGTTTTATCAGAGAATTCGAATCTTCGTTCTTAAAATTGTTACTCATTACTTTCTTTCTGCATAGTTATGTCGATTTGCATTTATGCCATTTTCTAACCATTATGGACCCTTCCTTCTTTTTTAATGAAGTTGTCATTAAAAAAGACTAGAAAAGTTACAATCATTAGAATTAAAAAATTAGGTATTTTAAGCAAAACTTGAACAATAAAATCCATAGGTTACTCAATGTTGCTACTCTTAAGAAGCACTTGCCTTTTAGCTGTTGTAGTAGTTTTTTTTCAGATTTAAAGAATATGTAGAGTTATTCCAGTAGCGAGGTATTTATAATTATTTAATAATTTATAAAAGAGACATTTAGAAAGCGCGATATTTTTTATTGAATTATAAATTAAGTGTATTAGTTAGTAATTTATCCTACTTCAACGAGAAAAATCAGACACCTGGACCTAATGTATGCATATAGGTAAAATATATAATTGTTGCTAACTCTGGGCTAATGCTTGATCAATTCAGTTACTGTAAAACAAGTCCTGGAGCCCCCAAGATAAATAGTTCCTAAAAATTAAATCAAGAAATTTTATTGTACTTTCTCTATGAACAATTTTCACGAAAATCTTTGTTAAATAGCCTTTCGACCACCTTTCATTTATGATGTAGTAATGTTATCTAAATTAAATTCCATGAATGGATCTGATGCTTATCATTTGATCTTAATACGAGGTCATTTTTAAGTAAATTACATATTATGTTATATTTTTGACTAATGTATTGAAATCGTCTATCCATTTTAATTCCGGCCTGCTCTCAAATGCATTTGACATTAAAAAGGAATGGAATTACACTGAGAATATTACCACTGATCAAGAAGTTCAAAATCAAGGGTCAGGAATTATATATGCCAATATGCCTTTTGTAGATATAGAATTAGTTTTACTATGAGTCCTTGTTAATATTTTTTTTAAAAAAAGTAACTATCTATCTTGTACGTAATAAGAAAATCTTAGATATGTAAGTTTTTTAAATCTTATACTGCAGAGTTGAGAACTAATGATATCCTTATTGATTTGCAATATATGTAAATTCGCCCTTTCAAGTTTTATTGTTAATTAATATAATAGAGTGTGTGTGTAGTATATAGTCTTGCGTGTCTTTGTCAGGTTAAATTAACGTCACTATCCTAAATGAAGTTTTAGCTCAATAATGTTGCTATCCGCCTCTCTCGATGAAATCAGTGCAGTAGTTCTAAAGATGGAGGCCTCAGCCTGTGATAAGCTATCATAAAGAAAAATAAAACGTTCAAAATATACAGAGTTTTCATTGTTATGGTGTGGCAAATGTAAGGAGTAAAAATGTATGTAGTTGGAATAACAAAATAAATATAAACTATAGTCATATTCACAACGGTTTTGGATATATTCTCTTATTAATATTGATATAAGCTTAAAATCTTTTTTGTTATATATTAGATTATACCGCAAAGGCGGCTATTCATAGAAATTTACGTGGTTTTCAATTGAAAAGAACGGTAAATTCTTATTCTGAAACCATTACGCTCGTTACCTTAGCTTGGACAAAAAAAAATAAGTTAAACATAAAGAAATATTAAAAAGCTATACCTAACACTTAATACCTATATATATGATATATTTTATAGAAGTAAGACCTATATACAATATTTTTTACAAGCATATAACTTTTTTAATTATATGTTGATAGTATTATAATAAATCGTCCTTTGTGTGTCCATTAATTAATAAATTATATTATAACTATAAATTAAACTACTTGATTTTAAAGTGCTTGAAATTTAACAACGATTGCAAAGAGTTCATTTACTATGGGACTTTGAGTAGCCATTATTGAAGTCCATAGTTTTGAATGTTCTTGATGGGTTCAATTCCCGCATGGCTGCATGGTGGTTTATTTAAATGAGATTACGAGTACAGTTATAATAATGATTATTAGTTACGAGATGGCAGATGATGTCCTTTCTTCTTATTGCCTGGTGAATGAATACAAGGTCATGATCTCGCTAAGTAATGGGTACGCTTGTTGATGTGATAAACGACGTAAATACGATCAAAGTTATAGTAAATTGTGTTTGATAACTTAATGATTATTTACTAAGGATTCCTTGGCAGGCGAGTAAATGAAACAGAACGGCTACAGTCGCGTTTAATTCGAAGGTAAAATTTCCTCAGTTAAAGATAATTACGACTTTATAAGTACGCCAATTAATAAAACATTTCCTTTTGAAGCTAGTATGCTTCCCAAATATGAGCCTCTAGGGAAGAGCCGTAAGTATGGTCGTTGGAA